>OX376670.1:13343880-13943880 GCA_947386135.1 Melanchra persicariae | reverse complement strand
GTTACTTCAGAAGATTTCCACCTAGTTTCATAGAACGTAAGTCTCATTAAAGCCGATGACTTCCATACGCCGAACGCATCAATATCTGCAATAATTGCTCCGGAAAATTGTGCATGCGAGCCGTCGATGGCACGTATCCGGTAGACGGCGCCGTGTGACGTGCGCCGACCGGCACACGCTTCACGATTCACGACCTGATCGAGGAATATTACTATTTATAGATTGTGCTCGTGCTGTACTTTATACTAGCTTTTTCTGTGGATTCGCTCCTGAGGCTTATCCTACAGGAATCGTGCAGTTTAAGCAGCTTTTTAATGTAGCCCAACGTAGCAACAGAATTAACGCCAAATCTAAACTTATTTTAGTAGTTAGGGTCTTTTTTCATTTAATTTTTTTTAGTGACAAATGGGTTAGTTCTTGACCTCAATCACGGCTGATGGAAAGCGATGGATGAGGTTTATGATGGAGCGTGCTTGCCCAGAAGATGCCTTAAGGCCCTGTCTGTCAATCTCGGGTCCCTGGGGTCCCGGATCTTTGGTAGGCGTACGAAGATCCGATACCAACTCGCACAGGCCCCGTTAGACATTTCAAATGGTATTGGGCACCAAACGACGAGTATTTCTGGGTGCAATTTAAAAGTATAATCAAGAACTCAAGGACAAACCCCGACTGGTGCAGGACTATTGGAGGATATGGGGTCAGTGTACTCATTATTATGAACACTTTCACTATGGGACCACCCTCAAATCGCATAGTCAGCAGTACATTTTGTCCAATTACGTTACGCAAAAATAAATGTAGTATAGGGCGGTTGATATACTCGTATTTCTACCCAACCTAACATCTAAACCCGACGGAACCCATCCGTCAATCAACTAAGTTACTCAAGTGAGTATCTATTTAAAGACAAACTTGAACCTCTCTTACGGCTGGAATGTGGGGAGCTCGCAAAAAGTTGTCGACACATGGGGGTAACTTTTTTGTTACGTATTATTATCTAACAAGCCTTGCAAGCACGGGCTGAGGGCCTAATGAGACGTTCTGTAATGTTATACAGATATTATACACAGGTGACATTGTTTTGTTTGTTGGAGCTTTAGGTCTTGTAATGAAAATTCTTTCACTGATGTAAAGCTACACAATTGCTGCATTTATATTCTCAGACAATTTTCGGTTCTTGTTAAGACAGACGAGAGCGAATCAGCGGGGAAATGCTAGTTTTATAATACAAGAGTAAAGGCACAAATATAAGGGTGTGTCCAGATCTCGCGAATGCGCAGCTCGCGAGCTGCTCGTGCACTGCAGTTTGGATTACAAAAACCTTCTTACGTTTGCGTTGGATCATTTGGCTCCCTTAAAAAATGGTTGAGCCGAATGGTGCTAGCGTATGCGTCATATTCGTGAAAAGGCGCCGTCAGCTGAGACTGGTCATCTCTTTTAGCTGCCATGGTTCATTTTAATTATTTCTTTGAATAGTTTCTTTTTTGCTCCGGACGTTTTTATCGTGCACGTCTTTTACATTGTTCTCACAAATGTATAATTTCAACATGAATGATGTAACCATAATTTTGTAACAATATATTATTTTTAAAAGAGTGTCCGTGGAGTTTCTTGCACGTTCTTCTCCATAGAGATTTACGCTTTGGAACGTGCAAATAGCTTCATCTTTTTGACCGACCGACCTTGACAATTCAAAAGTGGCTGTAAATGGTCTAATTGAAATAAATGCTTTGAATTTGACGCTTACGCTTACCGAGAGATAGGCCCATATTCTAAAACGTAAACTCCAACTCAACTCGAACTCCAACTCCATCAGAGCTTGTCATAAATTGAAGTTTTTGCATTTGTTTTCTTATGAAAACGTTAATTAGACTATTAGTTTTCATTGACATTTCCGTGCTCCTATTTCTGGGTGGTTTAAAAAAAAATAACCACGAAGGCTACTAACCGAGTCGGGGTGTTAACCATAATGACGTTTTTAACTCTACTTGCAAAATCAGTCAAAAGTACTTTTAACTGATTTTGCTAGTCAAAAGTACTTTTGGCTGGTTAAGAGTTTGACTGCAACATATACACCTTTAGTTCTGGTGACAATAAAATGTGCAATACTCAAAATTGTAATAATTTCAACATGGCCGCCACTCCAAGATGGCGGATTACATTTATTTTTCAACCCCCATTTGAATACCAAACGAAAGGACTTGAAGAGTAAGAAAACAATAAAGCTAATAACATTCCACTAAATTCAATATGGCCGCTATATAAAATATTGTTTTTAAAGTAAAAATCACAACTGTTAAGCATGGCCTTCCTGAAAGCTGAAATCCAGAAGAAGAATGAAGATTGATCATTAGGCTAAGCTATACTCGATAGCAGCTCTTGCGATCACTAGACCAACGAGTCAGTCAGTATTTCCTCCCAGTAATATTGCATATACGTACAATTAGAGAAGGGATTGCTCAACGTCAGTAAATCTATGCTATGTACCAATTTGAGCATTAAATCATCTGAGCATATAATTTGAGCGAGCGGCCGCCCAGGTGCGTGTAAACAGACATACAGACAAACGTATTATGTTTTCTAGAGAATTATTTTAGGTGGGGGTCCTCAGTGATGAAAAGCAATGAAGGCGAAAGAAAAAGTCTAATTTGAGACATAAAGGAGTGGACCAGAGTCTCAGTCACTCAGTAATTGGAGAAGCACTGAAACTAGAAAGTCGTCAACAGAAAGCATAGCGAGTAATATCAGGATCAGTATATCAGCCCCTTTTGGCTTGGATGTGAGTCAGCCTCTTTCAATTTCAGCAAGATATGGTTATATATAGGTAGGTACATACATACTAGCTATTGCCCGCGAATTCGTACGCGCACATACCGTTCAAATCCGACTGGTAGTTCCTGAGATTAGAGCGTTCAAACAAACAAACTCTTCAGCTTTATTATATTAGTACCGATACAGATAGATTGCTTGCACAGCCCAAATACATTACATTCATCATTCACACAAAAAGGAAACCCATAAACAGCAAAACATTTTAAAATCCCATCACTCAATCCCCATTGGTTCCATGATAAATTAGAGTCGAGCTGCCATGGTGATCCCGCGTCAATCACAGATGTAGCACATGTCTATGTATAGGTCTGCATGTACGTATGTGTTGTGTTGTGTACTGACGTGGAACACGTGGTCATCCATCATTGTACTGTGAGGTATGGTGGGACGGACAGCGAGTTGCGTGGTCGGCTGTCTTGTACGAAGCATGTGGAGCTTTTTTCTTTAGGATATGGCCACTGGCAGATCTAGCTCGCTAGAGCTATCAAGTGTTAAACTGGACTATCCTGTGGTGACCTCAAATTAATTTAAGGCCCCCAGCCAGGGCTAAAAAGCTACCTACATTCTAAATTACTACTGACCGCTCGCTAAGGGCATCCCGTGTGATACGGCCCTCGGCTTAGCGGCGTCAGTTCGGGGGGGCAGCAAGGGACAGGCTGGGTCGTTTGATTATTTTATGGGATTTAAGACTAATGGCAGCTCAGCGACGCGTGCTGGCTCGTTAGGCGAAAGATGCGGATGTGGAGCTTGAATCGCTGAGTACTTAAATAGTGGTTGGGGTATCAGTGTCACCGGAAAATGGCAAACGCCGTAAGATTGTAAACTATAGCGTAAAATTGTAAACTATTTTTTCTAAATATACGACACGGATATGTTGGAAACTTGAATTTGGATGGAATTTATTGTTAGACACTAATATTTTGAGAAATTATAATCTAATCAAGATTTATTAGTCTTCACAGACAACAACGAATCTGTAATAATCACAAATAGTCTATAGAAAAAAAAAACCCGATGCGTCTATCTGCCAGTGTGACAATTAAAAACTACGGAACTGATTTTCATTTTGTTTTAATCAATAGACGGAATGATACATGCGCAAGATTTAGGAGTATAATTAACCGACTACCAAAAGAGGAGGAGGTTCTCAATTCGACTGATTTTTTGTATTTCATCAAGATCGGTTCATAAACAATAAAGTTATAATAATAAAACGTTTATTTCGGAAACCTGCTGCATATTTTGTTAGTGATACAACTTACGTAACTATGTTAGTACTTACTTATAAATTAAAAACAAACAAAATAAAACCTACAATACAATACAATCTAATTCATATATTTTCCTGCAGTATCAGACCCGTAGCTGTGCATACGGGTCCAATACTCCAGGTAAACGCCGTCCAGCCTATCCCCGATCACCTTAAGTATGCCGTTGGCACTCCCACGAATCCTGCGTAACAATGATGCCGTTCTCTTCCTCATGATTGCTGAAAAACTATCTGTAGTAGATTCAGCAAACATGGCTGACGCGCTACAGAATCGCGGTAGCCCCAACAGCACCCGGAAGGCGTTGTTGTACTGGACCCGAAGAGCGTTGTAGGCCCTCTGCGTATGCTTGACCCACAGGCTGCATGTGTAAAAAGACTGACAATAAGCCTTGAAAAGGTTATGCCCGAATAGATAACCCCAAAACCATGGTTGAGTTGTACACATCTGCGTACCCCTTCACAGCGTTCCGGCGTGATGTTATGTTATGAACTGGTGAAACAATACACAGACATGCGATTTCAGCAATCCCGGCAGGTTTGCTATCATTTATTGAAGAGTTCCGTTACCTATCTCCGAAGCTCTTCATCAGATCTTCACAAAATTGAAATGGGACCAGTCCGGGAAGATACTCTTCCAAACAAAAAAAGAATTAGATGAAATATGACGATGATTGTAGGAGATGTCGGAATTTAATGGCTCCGGATGATGAGCATTAGCTATAGTACATTAAGCTTTTTTAGCAAAATAATACTATGGCTATTATTTTCCTAGCTTTGTGACATGGTGGAAGTCTTCTCGCTAGCACTGCAGCTCAACCTCGCTGCACGAGACCGCAGTCCACACTAACAACCAACACGCACGTGGCTCACTATTTAACAGCCAACAAGTTGAGACGTCTCCCGGCTTCTGTACCGAACCACAGTACAGGGTTGAGTAGTAAACTAACTGAAGGCCGCTAAGATTTTTCAGACAAAAGATTCCCCACCTAGCACCGGCAACACACCGGTGTGCGCCGAATTAATCGCGAATTTAATGTTTATTACCAATTACATAAGGTTTAATTTTTTTTTGGGAATTTTAACATGTCGGGGCTGGAGCGGTTGTTAAATTTCTAAAACCCCCTTCTTAGTGCTCACCTACATCATTAGGGAAGCCTTTTTTATGGATGGGAAATCATCAAATGAGTCCTGCCGCTCTGGGTGGAGCGGTAGGGAGTGTCAGACTCTTACTGATTAAAACCCATCCGTGCTCCTCGTAGTGCCTTTTGCTCCTGGGCCGCGGCAAGTCTTTCGAACAAAATCCGCATCCATTAAGGAAGCCTTGAGCAAAATTTCATGTTCCCAAATCCAGTAGTTTCGGCTTTAGGGTGATATGTCAGGCAGTCGGTTTCTCTTTTTAACGGACTTCCAAAAAAGGAGGAGGTTCTCAATTCGATTGTATTTTTTTTTTGTGTTTGTTACCTCATATCTCCGTCATTTATGAACCGATTTGAAAAATTCTTGTTTTATGTGAAACGATATACTTCTCGATCTCGATCGGGTCCCATTTAAATTTTATCAAAATCGGTAAAGCAATTTGGTTTTTAAATCCAAATAGCTGGAAAAAATATGTGGAAAAATCAAAGGAAAGGAAAAATACGCAATTTCGTATACATGGATATGTATACGAAATTGCGTATTTTTGCTTTCCTGTGACTTTCCAGTGGTGTTGTTAGGTGTGGGGTACCACTAAAAAGTGAAAAATAAAAAACTTTTTCACAAAAAAAACAGACTTCAAAAAAAACACTACAAAGTACTAAATAACTTTAATTTCGGAAGTCGGTGTCAATTCACTAAGAAGCAACCTAACACCGATTACCGAAATTAAAGTTATTTTGTACTTTGTAGTGTTTTTTTTGAAGTCTGTTTTTTTTTGTGAAAATGTTTTTTTAACCCAAAATATGACTGGTCGAGAAAGCCTCTGCCTCTACTACTACACCTCTACCACTACTATACTTATAGATTGAATAAATAAATGCAAATACGCGAAAAGAGACCATCAGTTGGCCTTACATACTAAGCTACTACCTCTCCTTGTCGTTCTCAAGTCAATGAAGCGAGATGGCAATCGATTTTTTTTTTATATGGCAGTTGTAGATCTAGCACGCTAGGGCTGCTATCAACTACTAAACCGGACTATCCTGTGGTGACACCAATTGAATTTAAGGCCTTCAGCCAGGGCAGCGAGATGGCAAAAGAGAGCACCGCGAAACAGAAGAGATTGTTCGAACTTGTCCTACTGCACTAATCTCTCCACTACGATCGTTGGTAGTAAAACGCTAATTGTTCATCTCTAACATCGGAGATCAAAGTCGGCTCATTTATATCGCGCACTATATTTGGTCTTGAGGGACTTTTCTAGTTAGACTGAATAATTTGTTGTTGTATTTTATTTATAGACTGGTATTTCTTGACCTCTTACGGTCAGACAGATTTTTGAGATTCTATCCCTAATATATATATTTTTTTTAATATGTGATCAATAACGTCGAGTCCGTCCGGCTAATTATCTAATCGACTTGCTAACTTCGTTTTTAAGGATTTCTTTTTAATTAAAGTTATTGATGCACACGTTTGCAATCAAACAATTGAAATCACTTTCACTCTTCTCAAGTTAGAGGTACAGCTTGGCAAAAAAGAGTTTGGAAAAAATGAGGGCGCCACTTAACGCACCATAGTAAGGGAAATCAGTAAGAGAATTTAATCAAATCGTTGAAAATAAATGTGGAACAATAAACGTTACTCAAAATCTAACACTTGTCGGCCATGTAGTGTCGACATCATAGGTTTCCATTTAGTAATATATTTAGTTCCACTTGTCACCACATCATACTCTTTTTTGCCAAGCTGTATTCTCAAACGTAATTTCCTCCTATACATTTCTTATGTTTTCATAGCTTTCTTTCTCTATATGTCCGGTTCTATTGAGGTAAAAGAACTCTCGCTGGAATGAGCTCTTTGATTTGAGTCCCAGTAATTTAATTGAGGTGAAGGGAAATCTCTATCGCTTAACCAATCTTGATAAATATTGGTACGGAGTTAGATTGGGTCTTAAAGACATAGGATACGGGCCTCGGCACCAGGCTGCAGGCAGTCCAAGGAGACTATGCTATCCTTAAACAGGAAACTTACCAGGTGCCTTCTGCGACTGGATAGGGGCAGCCTACAAATGGTGACGGGGACCATCACCGGACACTGCTCACTGAACAAACATTTCCATCCAACTGACTGTCCTCTGTGCAGAGCATGCATGGAGGAGGAGGAAACCGTATCGCACGTGCTCCTTGAGTGCACAGGCGTCGCCGAAATACAGAGGCAAGGAATAGGGACACCGAATTCACTCACAGGTATCCTGAACACACTAGAAAGACTGATCTGCTTCTGGAGGGAAGTTGGCTGGTTGTAATGACGGCCGCCATGGCTCACGCACAATGGTCTAACATCAGGACTAAATGCAGAAACCATACCCAATAGATAGAGACATACGATACTCTTTTTCCCAGAAGTTCATTCCCTGGAAATAATTCCTAATATTCAATTCGGCAAAGCCGCTAGCAGAAAGCTAGTTAGAGACAAAAGTTTAACGATACCATATCAAAGACCAAGTTACGCTGGACATATTAACGGTTAGATTTTTATGTTTCTATTTAAGAGAATTAGTTAGTTATGTTGTTATGTTTACGACGGACACATGTGGGTGACGAATGGACGAAAGTGTGAGAATGGTCGTGTTTTATTAGTTAACACATTAATATCTTCTTTGTGGACGAAAATGTGCTTGGTGTCGTTATGTAGACAAATGAGAGAGGAGAAAGAATTCATGGCTTGAATGCAAAATTAATGAAACGAAGAATTTCAAGCTTTTAGAAATAGTTTGGGAAGAAATTAAAAATATTCCGGTTATATTGTGTAATCATCAATATCAATATGTAATATAATGTTAATAATCTGTATAATTCGGTATTCCATACATTTATTATTTTACACATTCCCGGTGCACCAACAGGTACTCTATATACAATCCCTCGGAATTGTCTATAATAAATTAATAAGGTTAAGTATATTGAATAGGTTACTTCCAGGCATGCGTGCTCCATTTTTGACCACATCATCGCTTACCATCAGGTGAGATAGTGGTCAAACACGTACTTATCAATATTTTTACAAACAAAAGTCAGCTAGGAACCCGCGGAATCATATAAAAAAAATAAGTGTTGAAATGAATATCTTCACACACTACTGTAACCTCCTTGGGAGACGCACCGGGCGTCGGGAGTCGCTGGGCGATTCCCGGCCACCGTAGGTGCGGGTCTGCGGACGGCGAGCGTTGGGTGGCTCGCTGTCCGATTAAAGCCAGACCCAAGCCGACGGCGCGTTGTGTTCCACGCGCGCCTCAAAGAGATGTCAGCATAGGAGTAGGGGCCCGTTAGGGCCAGTGCCTACCAGGGTTGCGGATTTGTTCGAAAGAGTTACCGCGGCCCTGGAACGTAAAAGGCACTAAGAGGAGCATGGGTGGGTTTTAGTCAGTAGAAGTCTGACACTCCCTGCCGCTCCACCCAGAGCGGGAGGGGTCATTTGATGATTTCCCATCCAAAAAAAAAAAAAAAAACTGTAACCTCCTTTATTAGTCAAATAACACTGCTACTTTGGAAGCGTCCGGTAGAAGAATAAGTTAATATTTAAATTAGGAAATATTGTTAGAACGTTTTTTTTTTTAATTATTGATAGGCAAGCGCTTGACCACTATCTCACCTGATAGTAAGCGACGATGTGGTGGAAGATGGAGCACGTTTGCTTAGAAGTAACCTATTCACTCTTGACTTAAAGACTCCCTTGTTTGATATTGACTTTGACTTGTTTGATATTGAGGAATGTAATGTCTAAGATCGGAGCCGTTGGGCTCCAATACAAGTCTCTTTGTGCGTTAATACAAAACGCATTCTAACTTTAGTCCAAGCCTAAACTTTCAAGCCCATTATTGCATTTTGAACTATATTCCGACTACCTTAAAGTTATTAATACAAAAACCTATTTTAGATCCCGGTCTATGTTGCCAATGTGCATTCAAGAACATTACAGCATTTGGAATAAAGTTCGAAATTCCAAAATGGCTTGTTGTTTTAAACCTGGGTTTAAAGTTAGAACGCGTTTTATAATAAAGCCCTTTAAGTTCCATCTGAGTTTTATTTAAGTACAGTATTTCATAGTAGCCTTCAGACCATAGCCCTGTGGTCTACAGTACCTTCATTCAGGAGCAATGCTATTGGTTTGCTCTATTCAAGCTTCACAGCATCAGCCATAGACTAATATACATCAGCACCATAAGGTACAATTCCGTGAAACTCCGTTCCCGTTCAAATTCAAAGTGACCCAGTCTCAGTGCATCCTTCCCGCTGCCCATGTTTGTACCCACATAGCTGCTAGGTTCGATTCCGGTGTCGCGCGGATGTGTGACCGTATGGCTGTAAGGTAATAAGATCCGATATGGCAGGTCCGGTAGGGTAATACTAATATGGTATTTGTGACACAGCTGGATGGCTTTGCATGTGATTTAGGTATGTGTGTGACATTCGTTTCTAAGGGACGTCTTGGTAGGTCTGTTATAGGAAATTGCAATTAGTATGAAGAGCTTTTCAAGTAGTTATTCGAGTTTTTTTCGCAGTTTCACTGGATTGACTGATTCCTCTTAGTATCATTGGTACTACAGTACTAAGACATTGAAATGAGATTCTAGATAATTTTCTTTCAAATTTTGGAATAACAAACTCTATGTCATACGACGACGAGAGAGTTCAAAATTCTATTGGAACCCTTATTTTTTTAGGGCCTTTGTAATAACAAATGGTCTTAAAATGAACTTAGAATACGCTTTGTTTTCTTCACAATCATTTTTAAATTTCCCTTACCAAAAAACACAAAACCAAAAGCTTTACACCTTAGTAGGCCAGTAATTTAGCAAGTGAAACCCGTGGCTCATCGCAGCATACCGTTGCCTGTCCGTTGCTCAAACAATGAGCCAGCTGATTAGCATTGATTAACACGTGCAGGCGCTTCTTGGCGGACAGCGCTAATGTATATGGGAAAAGGATGGACACGGAGTGAAGAGGGAATGGAGTGCTTAAGTGCATTCAAGGAGGACATGTGTTTGTGTTATATAGATAACGGTGCTGGTACTATCTCACTAAAAAAAACAACGGGTTGCACTCCGGGAGTGCCGGCAGAAGTGAAAACTTGAACATTAACGTTGTGCATTTTTAATATTTTGGAATGGTTAGGGAATAATTTCGCACGAATTGCTTTATTTATCAGTTTAAAAGTACTATCATTTATGTGTAAATACAATATTCATTTATGGCGCTATCGTACACAAACAGGAAAATTTATTTTACACTATCCGTCTTACGAATTTTCGATCAGGTCACGTGTCCTGACGCGAGTTAAACATTTTTACCCATCCCAAAAAGTGCACAACGCCGCTAAAGAAGTTTTTCACTTCAAAAAATCAAAATACGAGTTAACATTTCCAAATTAGTCAAGCGATCAGATGCAGTTGATGGCATTTATTCTAGTTCAGTTACAGATTTGATGCCACCGCCTGCAACAAACTGCTTGATAGAAACCATTTGCGGTTTTTATTTGCATTGAGGCAAGCGGAACTTAGCACAGAAAAAATATACGATGTCAGTAATAACCACTTGTATATTTTTTGGTCACACCTCTTGCTATCAAACCGGACAGCAAACTTAAACGCGAATAAGGATCATGCATCTGGCACTCTAATTTATATCTAACTGCACCTTCTGCCACACGGCTTCGCCTGCATGTATGTCAAAAATGTCACAAAGATTGTCTTTGTTTCATTGATTAGAAATACGTTTACTTACTTTTATAAAGTTTGCTTTTTCGTTGTTAAAATTAAAGCATTACAGAAGTTGTATTTATACAACGTGTTCCCTTTCATATCCCATAAATTTAAGGTTACATTCTATGATTAATAAAAATGTTTTAGAAACACAATGTCCCACAATGCATAATTACGCAGATTACAGCAAACTGTAACCACATATGTTTAAAAATATGTAATTCAATAAATGGTCATCATTAAAGTCTGTAAGTACTTACCTTAATTGATAAAATATAAGTTCATTCTTCTTTAGAGTAAATAATGAGACATCGTTTTTCAGGTAAAGGTGCTTTACATGGACAGTCGCAGTTACGTCGAATTATTTTGTATGAAAATTAAAAAGAAATAATTCATATGCTATTCAATTCTTTCAGGTGGTCTGATTAATTCCCTAGAGTTATGGGATATGGAAAGGAACACGTAGTGTCTTCTGTAAATGATCACTGCATTTTTGTCTACTCCATGGTAAGACAGTTGCAGGTAGAGTTAATTGTCTGATAGATCGTGATGGCTACATTAAAATTTTAATTGATTATGTAAAAATGTATGGTTTTTACACTTACACTTAAAGTATTACTACAACCATCGAAACCCACGTAGTTTCGATGATTTTAGTAATACTTTAAGTAAGGAAGCGGGTTCCACAATAGCCCGTAAATGATCAAAAGACAAAGTGCGATTCTATCTGCGATAGAATCAGTATATCTCTTCTCAACTATGAAGGCTTCCAGTCTTTGGACTAGAACACTATTTCATCATAGGATTTGATGCAGGATCGAATGCAGTTTACCAGAATTTTTCATTGAGCGAATGCCTCTATCCGACTTACCTGACCTCATCCAGAAACTAAGATACCCCTAGACAACACTGGTGTCAGATTTTCTGGCTTCTGACTATCCCTAACAACTGTCAAATGTTCAACGAACATGGTTGGGCAGTATTTGAATTACTTGTAATTAAAATACAAATACGTATTTGGTATTTGTATTTCAATTCCTAAAAATGTAATTTGTAGGTAATTGGTAGGTATTTCGAATACCTGACGCTGAGGTATAGCGATACTCGCGCAACACGTCTACGCATTAAATTTCAGTGTTGTTTGGTGATTGTAGTCAACAAAAGACGTGTAAGGCAAGAATATTAGTGGGAAGTACAATCCCCGTATACGCTTAAGTGGTTAATGGGTGCGTTCTGCAGAAAACAGCACTCGATAGCTTTCGTAAAGGGCCAACCGAACTTAACACCTGACTTTATTTTGTAATTAGTATTTTGTATTTTAAATAAAAATAGTTAAAAAACCTACTGTATTTTTATTTTATTTTTAAAATACACAGTATTTCGTATTTTAAATACTTGCCAGATAGTGTTTTGTAATTTTATTTTGCCCAGCTCTGTCTACAAATGACAGCCAGGGTCAATGGCTTAACGTTATAACCCAGTTACTGGGATGTGGAGGTAAGATAGACAGTCGTTCCAAATAAAATACTGGTGCAAACAAACAATTTTGCCTCATTAAATTAGTCTAGATTGGATAAGGTACCTGCTATAGTAACTGGCCACTCATGACAAAAGAGGTAGAAACAAGGTAATGGAAGCAAGCCCATGAATGTTAAGGACAGAAAATATTCCTGTATCAGATACTGGAATATTTTTTTGTGAATTATCTTGTTTCTACCTCTTTTGTTATGAGTGGCCAGTTACTATAGCATGGCCAATTACTATAGCAGTTACCCTAAACCCTCGCCCACCCCGGTCGACAGTGCGACTGCAGCACGACACTACCAAAACAACCACAAACGCAAGACAGTAGTCACGTTACAAATGTGCCGTTCACAATCTCGCTTCATTTGTTTTGTGTTGAATGTCAGTTTGGTAGTGTGGTCGCGGTCGGAGATCAAAATAAAATTATTAGGAGTTGAAAATAAAAGAAGGAAAGTGGAGGTTACAAAGCTGAGTTTAAATTAGTCGTGAAAGGCATACGGGACGAGCTACTAAATAATATCAAGATTTTGTTGAATTTCTCAGTTGTGTGATGGGACTAGAAATGTGAGATGCGTTCTGTAAAGTTGTGACTTTTTTCATGAACACGAAAAAGTGTTAATTCAGAGTTATTTTTTGTGGATGGGAAATCATCAAACCAAAATCACCACGACCCCTTCCGCTCGTCAGACTCTTACTAACTAAAACCCACCCATGCTCCTCCTAGTGCCCTCTGCGTTCCAGGGCCGCGGTGACTTTCGAACAATAGCACAACCCTGGCGAGTCCTGACAACATAATTTTACCGAATAAATAATTACGAGATTTGAACCTTTAAAGAGTTCGTGAAACGTGTGAATTATTGAGTTCCGTTACTGAAATAGTTCCATGATACGGTTTCTGAGGCTCTTATCATGATCGGCCGATAGTGAAACGGTAACAATGACATTAAGTTTTAAAAACAACGGCTGAAGTTCTCGAGTTTAGTCAGCTATGGAGTGGAATTCCCTGCAATAGCCTGTGTTTCCTGATAGCTGTAACCTTGGAGTCAAGAGAAGTCAACAGTGAATAGGTTACTTCTAGGCAAGCGTGCTCCATCTTCGACCACATCATCGCTTACCATCAGGTGAGATAGTGGTCAAACGCGTGCCTATCAATATTAAAAAAATATTAATTGCTTTGATAAGAAACAAGACATGCCAGCACGATTTTTAAATTTAAATATAATGTTAAGGCTTACCTAAGAACACTTCTGCCTCTTAAATTAAAAGAGGAAGCTAGAGGAGAACCACTGTAGCACCTTACCTGCAAATAAACCAAACAAACTTTAGAAATGTGTATGAAAAAATTTTAAGTGAATGTCTTGACAAAATCGGTCGAACCGTTTCGGAGATTAGCTTTAACAAACAGAAACACATGTTTTTTTTGTATAAACTCTGTTGTTTTAATATTACAAAAAGACACTTTAATTTTATTTAATTAGTACAGGAAGCTGAAAATTAAGGCGCTTTTTCGCACGCAAACATTACTTTCCGCACCAAAAAATAACCGTTCATTATCCCTACTAATGTACGAGTAGGTATATATCTGTCTGTTAAGCTTTTACGCTAAAACGGCTGAACGGATCGTCATAAAATTTAGCAGATATGGAGAAGGCCGTAGGCTACGTGTATATTTTACTCGAAAACAGACATCCAGGCGGGCGGAGCCGGGGGCAAAAGCTAGTTATCACATATTTATGAAATGACGAAATGTAGAGTAGTACCATCTGTTTGGTTAGGGCCCGCCGTCCTTTAGCTGTCCGCCTGTCTGTCACCGAGATGTTTCTGTTGAAACTTTCGACTATGCATTTCTATCGGCACGAATACGAGAACGATTCGAACAGGATTTCTGGCCGGATTTTTTTGTAATCGTGCGACTAATCGCCCGCTTACTCCACTCCTTAAACCACACAAAATCCCAAACAATCAAAGCTCAAACATTAAAACGGTCATAAATAAGATGAGTCGCGAGTCGTCACGACAGATGCAGGAGATAACTTGCGACTTTGATACCATCTGCTGCTCGTCTGGAAATAGCCTTAGTTCTACAGGGCGGGGCGGGGGGGCGTGGGTTGCATGAAGAGGCAGCAGTCTCATCTTGGATTCTTAAAAAAAGTATGTTGGGGTCGACTTCCAGTGTAACCATCTACATCTGATGCAAAGACTACAATACTGGCTAATCTGATGGTCAATTCTACAAATTTTTAAACAACGTTCGAATGTCAATCGCAATCTGTCAAAACAGCCTCAGTTTCTTTACATTTTTGACAGATTGCGACTGACATGCAAATGCGAACGTTGCTTAACAAATACTTTTTTTTTACAAAAAAATACAACAGATTTCCAAAAAAAAAACACTACAAAGTACTAAATAATTTTAATTTGTGGTGGCTTTCTGCCTGTGACTTTCCGATGGTGTACCCCACACCTAACAATTTATAAGGATGGTTTTTTGTATTTTTTTATAAGGCCGCCAATTGTATGTTTTTTTAGATTTAGATTTCCTGTATGTATTTTTAAATTTGGTGTACAATAAAGTATATATATATATATTTTTCCACATTTTATTCTAGTTATTTGGATTTAAAAACCCAACTAAGAAACCGATTTTGATAAAATTTTAACGGCACCAATCGGGAAGTAAGAACGAATCGGTTCATAAATGACCACAGTTTATGATGATGTTTCACTAGTAAGCATGAGAGAGACATGAAATAAATCTCTTTCGCACTTAGTGGTAAAGCAATCTTCTATCCCTCTCTTCTCAGCTATCTTAGTGGTAAAGCAATCTTCTGTCCCTCGCTGTCAAATCCGACTTCTCAGATTATCACGAATATCGTGTGCATTCCCTAATTTCAATAGTTACTCCCTTGCACTCGCTCCCTCTCATCGCCCACACCGCTGCTAAAACGACATCTGTCTCACATTAGAATCAGAATGCATGATAACCTAGCTCTAAATCGATACAAAGCTGATACAATCCAGGGTTATCACGAATCGGGCCATCGGCCCTCAATGTGCACGATATTGATATCTCCGAAGAATATTGCTTTGAACTTTTTGAAACAAAGACGTCATGGGTCTGTGGGATTTTTACCCACATCTAAATAAATTGGCATTGACCAAGGAGTGAAAAAAATTATAACGCATAATTTCTAACTCGTCGAAAAACCTATTATTTTTTCATTCTGAATGGCACACGCTCTCCTGGATGATAACTTTTATAAAAATATGTGGCCAAATTTTTTTTTTTGTAAAGCATTGGATTTTACTTATATGACCCACATGAGGATTGGTATTGCAGTGGTAATTTGAGTAACTAATGAGACCTTTTGTAATAAAAAACTCAGAATATTGTAAAAAAAATCATAATAAACATTGAAGCCCGGTTGAGAACTAACGAAACACTGCTAGAAAAATATTTCAAGGCATATGCAATTTTGCAAAAGTGTTCATAAATTTTCATTTCTATTTTAGGTACTAGTAGAATGGCCCAAAAACCCAATAATGCTTATTCCGACCTGAGAATCGAAACATAAACCTCAAATTTCATAAAATTTAACTACATATTTAGTCACATAGAAGTAGGTACCTACATGTAATCTAAATACTATCTCAAATCAATTCGTAGCAACCGTGGGACCCTCTCTAATCGCAACCATATCGAATGCTAATCTCGTTCAGCATCTAGTTTTATCCCCATTTCTTTACACTAGATCTCATACGAGCCAGTTCACACAGGTTTGTCTAGCTTTAGCGTTACTTACAACTTATTAGCAGGTAGCTTTAATTAGAAAGAATTCTAACAATGAGACCTAGGCTTGTTGGAGGAATATCGATGGGTTGCGTTCGATATATCGATACTTTTGCCGATATTTAATAGTAGTTTTTGCCCACGGGTTCACTCGCAGCAATGAAGCATTTATAAAAGTCTCAAGAGTCTTATTTATCTCTGTACCAAAATGCGAACGATGCTTATTCACAGCTTTTAAGAGCGTTTACGCCGTACGGCATTTCATACAAACTTTGAAGTCCTTATTTTTCGAAATGAATGAACCGATTTTAATGAAACTTGGTATGCATACGCCATCCAACCAGGTCTAAAAAGTTACTTGAGAATATTTTCGAAAAAGAGTTTACAGGAAGAGAGCGCTAGAGAGCGATTTTAAGTTTTCTATAGAAAATGAAAAATCACTCTATCAAGGCCCGACGGCTAAACGTGCTTTCCGGGGCACGGGAGGGGCTCGGTATGTAATGCATGGTCACCCATCCACCGACACACCTCGGCAAGCATCGCTTAACGCCGTAGACCCGTGCGGCAATTATAATTTAGCCACGAGCTCGTAACTGCTTTATCGACAAAAACATAGACACATTGTTTCCACATGAGAACTGCATTACTTGATAGCAAGCTTGTGGTATGTGTGGTATTACCCGTGACGAACGACCAATACAACTTTTCTTAAAAGTATGAAACAAGAAAACATTCTCATCTGAAATTTATTTATGTTTTGATGTTAGTTGTGGTGTCGTGTTTGCTGATTATCTGTCAGTGTTATAGTACCACCTGGTACTATACGCCAACAAATTGTACGTACATAGGTATCTATACCTTCTTAATTTAGACACTTCCAATGACACCTCATTTGTCAAATTGTAGGGAACAGATGATACAAACATACATACCGGTCAAATTCATAACCCTCCTTTTTCCTTCGCCGTAGTCGGGTAAAAACTAGTATCAAAGCTTGGTTGGCAGTTGGCAAAGATTTATTTTCAGATATTTTTCGAGAAATGAGTTCCTTTGATAACTTAGTGTTTATTTAAAGTCGCGGAAATGTAAGTGCAGTGGTGCAGCAGAAATCAAGCTATGTCTGAAAGGTTGACTTAAATACGAGATTTTTACTACTACTCTCGAGTAATTCTAAAGGAAAGACCGACAAGAAGTAGGTAGCGATTGATCAAAAGTACTAAATAAGGATATTTTTGAGTGATTTTCTGTCAGGACAAACCTTTTTCTACCGTTCCCTAGAGGTTTTGGAGTTATTCATATATCCTTGTCATTGTCACGCAAAACGTAATTTGTCGTAAATTTTTCAACAGATGGCGTGACTTGCGAGTGACAGACGAGTGATTTTTTTGTTAACTTCATCTTTTTTTTTTAAGTTATGAGTTTAAACAAAAACCAGTCGAATAACGGTCACAAATCCAGATTAAAGACCTAAATATAACAACCAGGCAGTCCATGTCGCTTGGTACAACAAAACCAATATGGTACTGTTACGTCACAACTGAGAATATAGTGATTTAAATAATTCAAACATCATCCTTAACAAAACAAAAGAAAAAACCCACAAAATAAAATTGAATCACCATATTATTTCAACCCTGAAAAACGCCACGCTTCACCAAATACTACCCCTTTTCACCCTGTCCCAATCACCCATTCACACAGTATTTCAAGTAAAGACGGCCATTTTCATAAACACGGAAACAAAATGGCTGCCGACCGCTTTAAATATTCCTGAGAGACACACCAGGATTATAAATATGTGAAGTGTCACTGGACAAGGGATGTTGGGGTTGATAATGTTGAAATAGATGCAATGAGTACGGAAATAAATTGGAGCTAAGTTGGTGAGATCCTGGTTAAGTAAGGTTAATGATTGTGTTGACGGCTAAGAGCAGTTCGTGGTTGAATAATAACAGCCACTTGGGTCGATCTTCGAGGTTAAGCAAAGCTTGACGAAGTCAGTCCGTGGATGGGTGACGATTTGTTACGTACTTCTGTTCTGTCTGTACTGCCTCAAACTGCTTGAAAAGTATTTTTTTTGTGGTCAGGTTTTTAGACGCAAGCCAGTTTTTTTGTTGTTTTTGTAATTAATTTACACTTTAAGATCTCTCAAGAAGTCAAGACGCTTAGTTGACACTTCGCGTGACCCAAGGGATGGCTGTAACCTTGCACAAAGGATAAGCATTGCCATACAACGTGTCAATGCCGCCAGTCTTTTGTGCACACTTCCAGTCGACAGCCATGCGTATGAATTTTTTGACGCCATATTTTAGGGATAACTTAGTTAAGAGTTTTTATTTTTAGTGTATGTCTATCAAAGTTAGTTAAGTATTTATAACAACAACTGTAAATATTCTTCCACTGACATAACTCGTCAAAAAACGAGAGAATAATAAAAAGATAAATCTAAAACAAATAGCGGTCACTTAAATCAATTATCAAAACCTATACTTTGTAACCTACCCCTCATTTTAACCCCTTCTCCCTTTGCTAATTACCCCTCTCATCAATTAATACCTTTGGTAATATTTACAGAGAGAACACGAACCCAAAGAATAGATAGATACAGAAGTTTAGTTCCAAACGAGCGAAAACTGCCGCACGTCATCAATGTAGATATTCTAGTGGACAAGTGTGTGCGCAAATATGTTGTGATTGAGAATATAAAACATGAAGGTAATGAATGGGACCAACGACTTTACGTGCTCCTAATGGGAAACTCGATCACACACCGACCCGGGAAGCGAAATCGGACTTGACGCTCATCGCGTGCGACCACCGGAATTGGCGATGCAAAGATTCTAACTAGCGCCGCTAGTGTCAAAATTGTGAAGCTGTCTAAGAACGATACTTTGACAGTTTTCATAAAGCGTTGCCAACGTGTGGGGAATTCCACAAACTGCAGGGAATCTCAAGTTAGGAAATTCGCTAGATTTTCGGGGAAATTGATAAATTGGTGTTGGCAACGCTGCTAGTGTCGTTCTTAGGTAACTTCTAAATTTCGCCGCTAGAGGCGCGCGCGTAATATTTGCATCGCCGCTTAAGAAAAGCGTGGCCTGTGCAAGCGTGGTGATTAATTCTCATATCTTGTGTCTAAAGTCACCTTTGCCCTGCAGTGGGGCAGTAACATTTTGTTATTATGGAGATTCTGATCTTACCTACACAGTGGCAGACCGGACCAAAAGGACTTGTACATAAACGTTTCAATCAACCAATCTGGACCGTTCGGCAAAGGATGGATCTCTATTGATTTATTGGGAGGCGTGTTTGTTGAGGTTTAATTATTTCCATGTTTGTTTGTATGTGGATGTCGGGTTTTAATTTTAAATTACATGTATTTAAGGCTGGTCTTCCACTGAGGAAGCGGAGCGGTGAACGACGTAAGATTGCGGTAGTAAAATAATGTCATGTTAAAAATTTATTAAATAATTTCGTTCGTAATTTTTTTTACATTTTGATAGCTGACGTATTTGCCTTACTTCAACAAGGAATAGAAATAGTATTTTGACACCAGGAAAAGGACTTCATGTCCGCTTGAACAAAAAAGAGTTACGTTTTACTTAGATCAGATTAGTTGCTAACACGAAATATTTCATAAATTCATGACCTGGGTTAGCAACTAACTTGGACTTAAAAATTACTCTGGATTGTGCAACTGGGCCTTCGAATAATACCTAGAGCTCCATACCTGCACAACCCAGAAACTGGGTACCACGATACCCTTTGGCAAGACTGGTGTCAGATTACCTTGCCGTCAGAAGCAAGGAAATCTGGCCAGTTACGACTGTCAAACATCTAAAAATGACAGCCGAGACCAACGCCTTAACGTACTTTCCAAAACACGGAGGAGTATCGGTATGTAATGAATGGTCACCCATCGACAGAACGATCTCCGCCAGCGTTGCTTAACCTTGAATATCGACCCGTGTGCCTGGGCTGTTACTATTCAGCTACCAAGACCGAACAATATCATAATTAAATTCCATCCACAGTACACCCGACACCTAAAACGCTACATGCCTCCCAAAACTCTGCTCCAGTCCGAAGTTAATCGTCCGCGAACATTTTAATGGCCCATAGTTTTAAACAGCCAGCTCAGCTTACACAAGGGTTATTGGAGACTTCGTAATTGAAGGCGAGGGTAAATGAGGGGCTGGTAATCGCTGGCTTTTAGTGTATGATGATGATAGATGGAGTGGACTGGGCTTTTGATATTTCGCGACATTTTTGGCAATGGATCAAATCATTTGTAGATATTTGACAAGCGTTACGGGTAGAATTATTGATTGTTTGGAAATGGTGAAGCATATTGACCATGGCCATATCAGTAGACTGACAGACGGTCGATGGAGCAGACATGTGTTAAAGTGGAGACCGCGTATGGGCAAACGTAGTGTGGGACGCCCTGCGGCACGATGGATTGATGATTTGAAGAAGGTGGCTGGCAGCGGATGGATGCGGACTGCTCAAGATCGGGATGGTTGGCGCTCTTTGTGGGAGGCTTAGCTGTGGACGGCAATTGGCTGATGATTGACACAGGGCATCAAAAGGAAACTAGGTTATTCTGAATCTACTGATGCCTGTTAGCTATGACGAGAAAACGCTTCTGTGATTCCGTCGGTACCTACTTTATGTCTAATACCTACCTATGGATTGTACATAGGCAGTGATGACCACTTACCATTGAGTGCTCAGAGAGTGTTCATAAGATCCTCAAACATTCGATTACAATCCAATAACATAAAGGAGCATAATGCTCAAAAAACGTGACCTGAGCCATAAGATAAATCCCAATTTCGAAGCGGAAAACCCCTATCATTTACAGGGTAAAATTACCTTCATTATTTTCAAAGGACCCGCTATTTATTACAAATTGCTACGATTGGTTACCACAGCGATTTATTTCTGGACATTCGAAAGAAGATTAGGATCGAACTGTAGAGGTGGAATAACACAAAGATAAAAAAGATTAAAACTAAATTCGCTGCCAGAGTTATCTGACAGTTACAAGAAGAAAGAAAAATAGTTTATTCCTCCCAAATAGACGCACATTTCTGATTATAAAAATATACAGATAAAAAACACTCCAGCTGGAAATTTCACTCGTTAGCTGCGTACAGCTAACGAGTGAAAGCGAGTCAGTGCTACAACCTGGGGGTCATGAAAAGGTTACTTCCAGGCAAGCGTGCTCCATCATCGACCACATCATCGCTTACCATCAGATGAGAGTGGTAAACACGAGGATATAAAATATTTTTTTCCTACTCCTCCGTTGTTATTTTCTGATTAATTTCGTTGCGTGATCCAAGACAGTTGAATCATTTCTCCGGGATTCGTCGAGTTTCATTGACTCGGCGTTTTCTCTGGTGGTCGCCACTGTTGATTCTGGCTTTCAGGAGTTGCAGTGGTTTGGGAATGTGGTGTTGCGGGCTTGACCTCATAAAAATTATGTATATCCTGACGAGTTAACATGGCACCTGGCTCGACACATTTTGAATGACGTTTTGAGGTTTTAATTTAAATAGAAAAATTATATTTCGATGAAAACAATATGAACGCGTTAGCATCACTGTTACAGTTGCGTTTATATTATTATCATCGAAATCGAATGGTTCAATTTAAATTTAAATGAAAAAAGGTAATTCGAGCCAGGTGCCAAGTTAACGCGTACGGGCAATGATATTATAAGTAAAAAGGTGTAGATAGGTTACATAAACAACATTCGATCTTCAAGAGCGGCACAATGTCACACTGTTAGATGACACGTAGAAGTAGGACGGCATGTCGTAATTATCGGGAGCCGAAAAGAGACAAGACGAGAAAAATGTGGCTAATTAGCCACATTTTGACGTGCCGCTTGCTGAGCGCTTATTACCTATCTACACAGTTGAAAGCGTCATTGCCTTTTTGTTAATATCTTTTCGTAGTTACCTGACAATAAATTATAAATCGTTTTTATTACTAGAAAAAGTAAAGGATTACGATAGATGTCGATTCACGACAGCTTTATGTGTTTATTTCTGTTTTCGGAATTAACTATGTCAATAAATGTAGGTGGGCCAATGACCGTTATTGAAAATTTATCTGGCGTCGAGCACAGTCAGAACTACTCAAGATAGAAACGAAGAGGGAGTGAGTTGAATCCACCACTCAGGGGTAGCGTGGTGTGGTTGATCTCACATGACTTCAAATGTTTTTGGTTAGACATGCCGGTTCCCTCTACATTTTGCAAGCAAGTAGTAAGTAAGCAAGAGTGTCAATTCTACAGTTTATTTTATAGAGATGCGAACGCGAACGTTCTTTAAAAAAAACTTTTTCACAAAAAAAGAAACCGACTTCCAAAAAAAATAACACTAAAAAATTCAAAATTACTTTAATTTCGGAAGTCGGTGTTTTTGGTTGCTTCTTCGTTATTTGACACCGACTTCCGAAATTAAAGTTATTTTGAATTTTGTAGTGTTGTTTTTTTTGGAAGTCAGTTTCTTTTTTATGTAAAAAAGTTTTTTATTTTTCACTTTTTAGTGGTACCCCACACCTAACAACACCACAGGAAAGCAAAAATACACAATACATGGTTGATTTTTCCACATATTTTTTCCAGCTATTTGGATTTAAAAAACCAAACTACTGAACTGATTTTGATAAAATTTCAATAAGACCATTTGGGAAGTATACCCTTTCCAACAAAAAAAAAAATTTTCAAATCGGTTGGCAAGCGACGGAGTTATGCCCGAACAAACATAAAAAAAAAATACAAACATCCGAATTGAGAACCTCCTCCTTTTTTAGAAGTCGGTTAAAAAATTAGGATTGGCCCTCAGATGTGACGAAATAACTCACAGGAAGTAAACCGCCTGTCTGGGTCCAACTGATTCATTGTTAGTTGACTGCTTAGGAAGGAAAGATGCAAAAAGAAGTAGACAAATACCAAAACAATTCATTTAAGTGAACGCTCAAAACTTACGACCGTTCTAAACATTACCGTGGGACATAACCAGTCTTGAATGAAATCATTAATAACTTATGCGGATTGACAAACAGTGAATGCTAATATTTGCGTCCACGATTATTATGCATGCAAGTCCCAACCAGCTTGATACAGTCACTGTTCAAGTCCAAAGTGTAACTTTGAGTCAGAACAGCAAAAACCGCCATTATTGCGATTTCTACAATAGGATTACACGATTTCTACGAACAAACAAATCTTTCCTCTTTATTATATTAGTGTAGACTAATAATAATGAAAAATGTTTAAGCGAATTCACAAATAAATAATATTAATATATAGATAATATTAAATACCTACCTAACTAATACAATTAAATAAATAATTAATATTAATGAGTGGTAATTTAAAACACTTATTATGATACAAAATAATACAAATATAGTAAATAGGTTTTTTATTTTATTTTATGAAAGCGCTCTTCCTCTCTCTACTTATTTAAAAAATTGCTGTGCCCGACCGGGTCCATAATTGTTTCCATTTTTATATTTGCCACCTGTATTTGTACATTAGGGATTGCAATAAACGATTTGATTTGATTTAACTATTAACATACACTACGTGTAACAGAATAAACGCAATACCTCTTCATTGTACTCATCATTATGAACAAAAAAAAACACATTTCTTTCAGATTATGCGCACAGAAATGTATGGGGCAGTCGATGGTCCCATAGTAAAAGTTGTGCATAATGATGAGTACAATGACCCCTTAAGAGGTAGGTTGCGTTTATTCTGTTACACGTTGTTTATAAACATTTTCACATGTCCTATAGCTATAAGTTTATAATTTTTAAATATTTAAGAACTTTCAAGAGTATTTCGTTTTCCTTTTCTCTATTCAATTCTTCTTTCTTCACTTGAAGACGATAGTTAATTATATTTTTACCATTACGTGTCTCTCATCCTAGTGATTTTATGTATTGTAGCCCGCATGTTATCTGTGAACAGCGTTGTAGGCTACAATATTGTTATGTAGACGTAAGTATATTTTTTGTGTATCTTTCTTTTCTATGTTTATAATTGTAGTCCATGTTGTTCCTTTAAAAACACGAGTTTATCTACAACGTCAGAATCATAAGAATTTATTTCTTTCATTCTTACTCATCATTATGAACCACTTTTACTATGGGTGGTCCCCGAAACTGCAAAAAAAAACAGATATTCAATATATTTGTCGAGTTATGCACTTATAGGCTGTCGTCATAAATCTAAGACTTATAAAGGAGCCTTCTAAGGTAGGCTACCGCTGTGTGTGGTTGAGTGTACTGCCATGCCACATGCCACCCAAGAGTGAAGTTATAATGCGTAATGCTGCAGACATTTTAAGTACTGTATTTAGTTGAGATTCTTGCTTGTAGCCGTTCACTGGTGTATAGACTTGTCATTTAGTAAAATAATATCACATAGCCAGAGATCACACCATTTCGCTTGTTATGTTTCATCATCATCATCACCAAATCAGTCGAAAGATGTAGACTGATGGACATAGGGCTCTCCGAAGTGTCGGATCCATCGGATACCCGCGACCGTCACCAGGTCATCGGTCTACCTAGTGGGAGGCCTTCCAACGCTGCGTCTTTCGGTTCTGCGAGCAATGTGCCCTGCCCCACTGCCACTTCAGTTTGGCGATCCTTCGGGATATATCGGTAATTATCATTCCTGATTCGATCACGCAAGGAAACTCCGAGCATTGCCCTCTCCATTGCCCTTTGAGTGACTTTAAGCCTTCTGATGAGGCCCATTGTGAGCGACCGATGTTACACAGGTCTACAAGGTATGTGGTGACCATCTTAACATACCGAGATTCCTGCGTGCCTCGGAAAGCACGTTTATCTCGGCTGCCATTTGTAAATCTTTGACTGTCTGGTCAGAAGCTAACAAATATGACACGAGTCTTGGCGTTTGCCGTAAAACGGTTTTACAACTCACAAAAAAACGCAAAAAGACGCCTAAGGAAAATCTCCCCCAGCGAATTTCCCCTGTGGTCAATCTAGTTCGCAGTACAGTACAGATGACCGACCTTGACAAGTCAAAAGTACTTGTAAATGTTTTAATTGAAATAAATGCTAGCTAACCGGTGCAGGCCCGTACTGTCAAACGTCAACATCCTATAAACTACCTTGCCTTAGTAATAACAGAGTTTTAAAACGCGTGAATCGGGTGGCACAGCGGTGTGCCAGCAGCGCATGACAACACAAATGTGTGCGCCAACACAGAACCACACTCCTCTCACACAGTCCGATGGGAAGGCAATCAGATCCTTAAGAATGAAGTCCAAAAAGGCTTCGCAATACGTGACGCCATATACCTAGTCCCTTAACAATCTCCACTCACTTCGGAACTCCTTACGCCAGCGTATCACAATGTAATTGATAAATCAGTCGTGTACGTGACCTCCTTGCCTCTGAGGAGTATAGGACGTGAGAGGGTATCAAAGGGATGAGGGTACATTGGGAGTCGTCGCAGATAGATTGGGTTGGGAGACGGGAAATGAAATGGAGAGAGGCTAAGGATGGTGTTGTACGGTTTTGTAGACATCAGTGATCATCGGTGTCATGGTTCTTACAGGTTCGACCTGTTATTGGAAATTAAAAAACAAAGGGAACTTAGAGAAGGTCGTTTTTGAAATGACTATGCTAAATGAAGCACAGGGATATTAATAATTTCAAGACGGTAACTTAGTGTGATAGGACTAATAGTATTTGAGAATTAAATATTATGTCAATAAACCTACTAAACTTGCAATAACCTTGACCTTTCCCTAATATCTCCCCGAAGGTGTACGAAAAATATATCGTGAATCGTTTTTAATTACTAGAAAATGTATTTTTTTTTGTTTTTCTAAGGGGAAATCATCAAATGACTTCTTCCGCTCTGGGTGGAGCGGGAGGCAGTGTCAGACTCTTACTGACTAAAACCCATCCGTGCTCCTCCTTATGCCCGCCGCGTTCCAGGGCCGCGGTGACTCTTTCGAATAAATTCCGCAACCCTGGCAGATCACGATAGATGATGATGAGTTGATTCAGGGCAGCTTTATGTTTTGATTTCCGGTTTTTGCAATTAAGAAACACAATAAATGTAGGTGGGTGAATGATCGCTATTGCAAGTTTATTTGTCGCCTACCATAGTACCTACATTGAAACAATTATATTCAAAAACCACTAACCTGTCACTAGTTAACCTGCAAGGACTGTCTAAAAACATAATTTGGCATTTGAAACAGTAGCAACTGACATTTCTTTTTCAGAACAACATTGCAAATAATTCTGGTTTTATTGCCCACGACGGAACCCCATTAATAGTACGGAAACCGCTACACAAGGGACCCTTCCTTTATATTAAAATTCAGACCCCAACTGGACCCTACAAACTTACAGAAGTAGTCACGAAACCCAACCGAGAAGGAATTTGTTCCAAATCCTCTGCTTTTGGCCCGCAATAGTTAATTAAGTTGAAACGTGTAAGGCTCTGAAAAGCTTGTGACTTTAGAATGATTCTTTTTCCGATACTTTTAGAAATAATGTGAAAAGGAGGTAATATGGACTCAATGTCGATAGTAGGTAATTAGACTTTTTCTCTATTCTGGGAACATTACGGATGTTCGATTCGAAGAAGATTCGTAAAATGAAATACTCTTTTATATAACTTGTTTAATTAAAGATCTCTCAAGACGCTTAGTTGACACTTCGCGTGACCCAAGGGCTGGCTTTTACCTTGGACAAAGGATAAGCATTGCCATACAACGTGGCAACGCCGTCAGTCTTTTGTGCACACTTTCAGTCGACAGCGATGCGGATGAATGATTTTGAGGGTTAACTTGGTTAGGATATATTTGATTTTTAGTGTAATGTATAGTTAGTTAAGTATTTATTAATACAACTCTTGTATACATACAGATACTACAGCATTAGCTATGCTAAAAACAAAAGGACATGTGAATAATTTGACCTAACTGTGGCGATTTTCGTAAATGCCAATATATATAAGGGATTGATCACGTGTCATTTCCATAGCGTTTGCCAATCCCATACATTTTTGACGTTTGACAATCGCGTTCACCACGCTACCGTTGCCAGAATTTCATTAGACAAGAGTCTGAAACGTAGGTACACAGTTTCTACCCAACTACATTTAACTGTCGAATCTATTACTGTCAATTTCATGATTCGAGGTGGACTTGAGTTGGAGGATATGAAGCCCATTTCCGCAAATAGTGGTTTTTGAGTCTTTCTATAAAGAAGAGAAATTAGGTACTCAAATTGCTTTCTTGACTAATTTCTCATCTTCATTATAATTTGACCTAAAAGCCGCTACTCCAGCAAGATGTCTACAGTCACTCCCCTGAACCATTTATTGCTTTCCCCTGAAATATTTATGAAAATTGTAGATGAGGTCACAGATTATAAATTATTTTTTATTATTAATTAAACAATTCATTGGACATCATTGTCATTTAGACAGATGAGACCCTTGATTTGTCATAAATGGTTTTAGGTTCATCATAAGGCCCAATTGCGCAAGAGAGCCGTAGACAATCAAGATGATAACTGTTTGTGTTTGTAGTTTTGGGTGTTCTTTACATCCTGGTTTAGCTTCACGTGTTACGAGTGTTGCGAAATTTGTTCGAAAGAGTCCCGCGGCCCTGGAACGCAAAGTACATTTGGAGGAACACGGATGGGTTTTAGTCAGTAAGAGTCTGACACTCCCTTCCGCTCCGTCCAGAGCGGGAGGATCACCGGTCATTTGATGATTTCCCATCATTAAAAAAAATGTTCAAATGGTCTTATAAATACCCTCAATCAATCGGCCTGCGTTTTTACTAATTATGTAATGTTGGAGTCGACTTCCTGAGTTCCAGTCTGACCGGATGCAGCTGAGTATTTTACGTGGCGCAACTGCCTATCTGCCCTCCTCAACCTGGACTGGACTTTGCTTGTAAGCTTTCACAATAAGTTTAATTTGATATTTTAAAACGCGGAGTTGCAAATAGTTCGTCACATCTGTAACAATTTCTCTCCACATTTCAGAGCAGTCCAATTGTCCCAGTCTCCACAGAATAGGTGATACAGAAGGCCAACTCCGTTCAAAGTTGATGGATTGTGGGAAGAATGGCATGAAAGGAAGGTGAATGATAGCGCGACGGTTGACAGGGGAGAATGGAAGAAGGAAACAGCTTGTCCTCACAAGGGAGATAATAGTAACATAGTTGCATGGAATGATTGCTTTTATATGGCCTACAGATAGTTGTTCCGGGTCTAGCTGTTCGTATATATGAGTTAGTCTGTTTTTAAACGCACCCACGATACAGGAGAATTTCCTAGCGTGGGGTAACGTAAAACAAAAAATACTGTCAATGATCATGCTTTCCGGGGCACAGAGAAATCTGGGTAGGTAGGCGGGTCAGCTATTGGACCACCATCCACAGAGCAAATGCTCTTGCTTATGCTTGAATATCCCGTGGAGCCACGAGCCGACCTTCTGTTCCTATCCTGTTTCGGGATTCACACCCACTTATAAATTGTTGAGAGAATTCATTAAATTGTTCCTTCAGGAAATGAATGGAAATTAATTTGAAGAGCAAGCGAAAGAGACAAGATTTTAAATGAGACGACTTTGAATAATTTGCTTTAGACTTAGCTTTTCTTACAATAACAGAGGATTATTTCTGGTGGGTGAGCAGGAATGGATTTAACTGTCAAGTTTTTGTATAGCTAATCGAACGGATATAAGCTGGATATTTTTTTTTCTGTAAATGCTTTCGGCCTCTTTTAGCTGTTCAGATATTGACTTACAATTGAGTGCGTTCACTCAAATGAGTTGTTCTAGAATTAATTTGCAACGATTTTAACCCGAAACTTAGGGTTTTCGAGTTAAAATGGAAGTTCTCGAGTTGTTTTGGAAATTTTCTGCCTCGCGCAAAAACTGCAAATAGTGATAAATCTTCTCGTGTTTATATTAAACTGATACCTTTCTGAACGCGCATGAACGAAATTGCAAGTCTAAAGCAATATATTATTACTTATACTGTTTCACCATTGCGATAGATCTAAGCTGGTCGGAAGAAATGGCGCCAGATAATGAAAACTATTAGCAACCCCCACAAGATAGCATGCTGCACCCAAATGAACTGTGATAAGGGCTGAGGGATGACCTAATGATGATGCTTTGCATTGATCGATAGAAACTGTACTAACCTAATAGAATATAATCCATTGCATTACTGTACAGGGTCAAATGTAAAAGAATAAATTAGCCTGAGTTTTGTTTAGTTAGTTCGCAGCTGTCGGGATAGATGGCGTTGCGGTTCTTTTTGTAGCGATGTAGATTTTCCTACGTAGGTTTTTTTGGCGGCATTGTTACCGCTACAACACCACTCCTAAAAAAAAAAAAAATTCATTTCAAATACTACCTCGTGGCCGTTGACAACGGGGTCAAACGGCCAGGAGGTCGGTCATAAAACACCAGCCCTCTCCGCTAAACATCATAACTTTATGCCTATCAGTATAATTTAATATGCCTATTCATTCTGCGTATCATTACATTTTCCCAGCAAACCATTTTCATTTACTGCCACCGTATTATTGCATTACTGTTCATTACACTTAATAGTGGAGAACACAGCTAGCAATCACATGTTCTATTAACTCTTAAACAGATTCCATGTTAATGATGAGCTTCCAGTGAAATGGGAAACTAGAAAATGGCTATATTACGGTGGAACGAGTTGTACAACCAACTGCAATGCAAAGTGATACTTGGACTGCGAAAATAGCCCTTATTGATTTTACTTCTGAATCTATTCTACTAAAATCTTTACGATTGTCAATCATGACTATGACTTAAAATTCTATATCTCCTAGCTAGAACAGTAGGCGTCCACAGTAGTCTTCCATCGCGAGTGGTCTTGAGCCTCACGCTTCACCTCGCTCCACGTCATTCCGATTCTCGTCGCTACGGCCAACTTATCGCTTCTCTTGACAGGGACGGCCACGCTTCCTGTTTCGTTGATAATTCCAGTCCATGGCCCCGCTGCCGATCAAATCATAGCATTAAGTATGTCGGAGGAGTGAGGTAAAATGCTTGTTTACGTACTACTAGCGCCATCTAGCAGCGTTTGAGATGCCTCGAATAATCAAATCGACAACAACTGTCATTGAGTCAGTAGTTCGAGTCGGGGTTGTCAATGATCTGTCGCGTGTGGCGTTTGACATCTGTCAGATGCCAAGGTGTGACCAGCCAGTGTGTTAGCGACACGACACATTTTACATCCAGACCTCGACCGCTCCGGGTGTGCGCACTGATTCTGTTAAACCACGTGCAACATGGCGTACACCGATGATATTTCGGGTTTAAACCGCTCTCCATCTGCACAAGTATAATCAGCCTATAATGTTCTCATTGGGAACTTCCAGGAGTTTTTCCGCATTTTTTCATTTGCCTCCTAAAATAATAGACTCCTTTATCGAACCTCCAACGATCGAACTAAGTTCAAGTTAACAAACTGAAGCTAACAAACCCATTTTTCACATGCCAAAGCATTAGCCAACTTTATTGCCGTACAAACGCTACGCAAATCGGAAGCAGTACCACAGTTCAGAAATATGCCAGTAAAACATAAAAGATCATGTATTTACCGCGCGAATTACTCGCGGTTGACATTATCGCCGCCATTTTTACGTGTTCCCGCATTTTTATTCACGGGGGCCATCTTGGAATCGGTTATTGACGATGAATGGTGCTCCAGTTTTGGAAATAAAGCTTTCTGGTTTTGTGTTAGGGGTGGCGAATGTTTTTTTTTACTATTGATAGGCACTCGTTTGACCACTATCTCACCTGATGGTAAGCGATGATGTGGTCGAAGTTGGAGCACGCTTGCCTAGAAGTAACCTATTCACACGACTTAAAGACTCCCAGGTTATAGCTATCAGAAAACACAGACGTTGGCAGAGGGAATTACACTCCTTAACTGTACGCACAATTAATGTGTTCCCAAAACGTTTTGTGAGTGTGGGTGGGATGTCTACCATCGCCGTACGTCTTGTCGTCCGATGAGGGAATGGGCTTAGCGGAAACTATGCAGTTCCATCGCACACTCCTCAAAATGCAACCGATTGAAAACTGATAGGCTATCAACTCGGCGTCGATGCTCAAGACTTTTGGAGCTTCGACTCGACGAGCCTATCACTGCCGATGATCCTCTTGGCTGCAATGTAGGCATAATGTTTATAGGATCCTGGATTTGGATTTTTCGATTACGAAAATTCTTTCATTAAAAACATCGTTGTCTGACCATTAATTTTGTCTAAATAATATAGACATAGTACACTGCCCCATATTTCTTAAAAGTAACTCTAAAATCTTTTAGATTTACACCCACCCAAAATAATCAAGAAAAGCTTCCTCGAATCAGTTGCCATAACAACGGAAACAACATGAGTCGAGAGTTGATGGCCTTTCATAACTGTTAATTTGATTGGGCCTCTCCCGATGGCCTCTTCCAATCAAATTGACTGATTTGAGTTTGAAAGAAGTTTGAAGATTTTCTGAGTCAATGTTGAGTCGAGAGCAGGAAATAACTGTGGATGTTGCATCTATTTAGTAGTTAGTTTATATATGACATTCAAATGCTGTCGTGAAGCGGAGACAAATTATGTAAACGGTTTACGAGTTAAAAATAAAACAGAACGGAGGCTTCTAAAATAAAATAAGTCACTCCTAATACCTTTACGTTTAAAAGGTCACTGAAAACCAATTTCCAAATGTACCTACTCCCAACGATAATAATGAAAAGAGAAATTCCGTCTAATGCTTTACTTGTGTATATAAAAAAACGGGCCAAGTGCGAGTCTAACTCACGCGTAAACGGTTCCTTACGAATCACATTTTTTTAACATGTTACTTTAAAACCTGGAGTTCTTAAATAGGTTTTCATGCAATCTATTAAACTAACTAAAAACTTTTTCTTTTCTTTTTTATTTAATCTTTTTCGCCCTCGGCTTTTCCCGTTACGAGAGATCAGCTTTCCCAATCACAAACACCATTTATTTCAGTCTTGTATGAAACACATTACACTTTCATAAAGTAAGAATTAATCTTCTATTTTTACAAATTTTAAACACACTGGTTTCGGTGATAAGGCCGGAACAGTATTGAAATTGAATCGGTTTGAGCAAATTGGCTGTGACAGACGGACAGACAGACACACGAGTGATACTATAAGTCACTGGACACACAGACAAGACGTAAGACGAGGACGGAGCGCAGACAGGGCACAGACGGGGCGCCGTCGCGACTTTTTAAGACAATAGAAAAGACGAGGCACGGACGTGATGTGGTTAATTGTGGTGGTGTACCTAATTGTGTGTGACAGCGACGCAAAGTCCTGGCACCCGCGCCCACCTCCCCGCACCCCCGTTCTCGCCCGTGCCCCGTCCTTTCTGTATGTTTTACAATAAGGTGCAAACGTAAGCGTCGCGTCCGCGCCCTGTCCTTCCTATATGTTTTGCATCGCGACGTTTCTATACATTTTGTATGAAAGTCCTCGTCTTACGTCTTTTCTGTGTGTCCAGCGCCTAAGGGTTCTGTTTTTTCATATGGACGTTGAGAACCCTAAAAATCCTCAGCGGGGCAACCTTGCAAATGCTTGATTGAATTTCAAATTTACATTTTACGCGCGCCAGGGGTGGCATTACATGGAAACTGGTGGAGGTTTTCGTTTGATTAACTTCTCGTAAACAGTACAATGTACTCCGTGTTCTCTGTGTACTCTTGTTCGTGTATTGAGAGTCTGTGGTTAACAGGGATGAGGTTATTGGATTTGTACGACATTGGTCATGTATCTGAAAATAAATTAGGATTCCATATTTTCTCCCTTTGAAGTACGTTACGTCAGCCAAGCCGCAAGTACTGTGACCGTTGTGTAAAAGTCTCCACACAAGAGGTTCCCGAAGACGGGCGCACCGCCGAGGCTCAGAAAGAGAAGACGAGACGCGCTGGACGCGTACCGTGAGGGGTTCGTCGAGGTGGCAGGTGGGACATATGCTGAGATGACTGTGATGGGCTGATGGCCTGTCATGCCCAGCTAACTGACAGATCTCAAGCTGAGAGAGCGTGGGAGGATCCATAGGGATGCAGTACAGAGACGATGAGGGCGGCTGGTACGAGGTTGCGCTGTTAAAGAAAGGTCCTTATGTCACTTTAGACCTTCAAAAAGCTTGTCAATTCAAAGGTTGACCAGTATCATGTAAACGTATAAACGGCCGACTGTAAGCATTTGAAGTTGAGCTTTTCTCAAATTCTGAGTGTTTTGAGTTGATAAAGAGTCAGATAGTGAATCTGACTCTTTATCAACTCAATCCATAAAGTTTATTCTTGCATGTGATTTACAATAGAAACTATGCTTACTTTCAACCAGCTCGACATACAACAAAAACAGTTCATGCCGCAGTAAAAACTTCGCCACTTAATAAGCCAGCAAGGTTCACAACAAAGCTAGCTGGACAGGGTAACGCACCCCACTTAAGCACCGTCACTCTTGCAAACTCACACCCCATCCCTTAAACCCTGCTTAATCCCTTCCCAATTAAAACAACAACATACCCTATAAAAAACCAATTAATTTAAAGCTTGATAAATGATTGGCAGCTCACCCTAAATTAAAAATTAATTTCTTCGCTCATTTTGCGTTAGATTGCGCGCTGGGTACGGGACCTGACCTAATAGCTGTAAGTGAACGGGCGATGGATTATCAAGATTATAAATTGGGTCGGCTTAAGTAGGGCTGATTGGAATTAATGGATAACGGGCGCACCTGTGATTGTGTGAAGGTATTACATGGTCGATGTATTTTTTGGATTAGTTTAAAAGTTCTTTGTGCCACTACTGGTATAGCAGACATCCACTAGAGACACTGATGTTCCTTCTAGTAAGCCCTATCATCATCGACCTACAGTTTTGTCAACTATATTGGGGTCGGCTTCCAGTCCAACTAAAGGATGCAGCTGAGTACCAGTAGTAACAATACCAACCCTTGGTATTTTCACACTTATCCTCGATGAATGCTATAGAAGATAAAATAGGCGAGGCCCAATTTTATCGAAGGACTGGATAAGTATCAGTTTTACACCCGATAAAGTGTACCAGGCTTTCATAAATTCAAGATGATAATTTTCACCCTCATCCTCAATTAATATTATCCCAAGTACAGCCTCGTCTTCCATACTAAACAGCAGGCAATAGATATTACCGCTAATATTGCCAGGTGTCCTCAAATTCCCGCGTCCCGCGTTATTATTGCAAATGCCGTGACGTGCCGCTTCGCTTGCACGCTCGGACGTGACGAGAATAAAAGGAGGTTCTGTGTTTTTCTTTCTTTCTTTATTTAGATGTTATTTGCGGAATGGGAGACGTTTTATGAAGCTTTTAAAATGTAATGTAGGTATGTATTCATAAGCGTGTTGGAAGATGCAGGCAAGATTTAGTATAGATCTTGCATGAGTGTCTTATTTACGTCATTGTGTAGCAAACATGCCTAAGCTGCCTAGTTCTGTTTTGTCTTCTGATTGATATGTAGACAAGTGGAAATGTTCTTTCGTAATCTACCGCTGTTATTTACTCACTAATTTCGTTGCGGAATCTAAGACAGTTGAATCGCCTTCGGGGATGTTCGAACTTCATTGACTCGGCGCTTCTCTGGTGGTCAACACTGTTGACTCTTAGAGTTGCAGTGGCTGGGAGTATTGTGACGGTGAGTGTATCGCCTTTTGGTTTGTCTATGACATCAAGACTTAAAGTCTTTCCTTAAAGGTCATTTTGACTGGTTTATTTCCTTTCATTGAAATCATTGTAGGTAGTTTAAGGCTCGCTCCTATTCCCTATGATCGTGGAATGTAGATGTTCTATGGCTTCGGGGGACGCAAGCGTGATGATATGTGTATCTACCATTAAAGTATGCTTATTACACATTTAAATGTCTGTCACGATCACAACCAGATCCACAGCTGCTAAGCAATGCGCTTCTACCCTTAATGTAGTATCCACAAGCTTCAAGCTTGCCTTAAATATGTCTCTTTCTTGATAAGCATTAACGATGCTTGGTACAGGTTGGCAACACATTCCTGAGACAGGTTCGTACCTTGTGTGAACTTGATAGGCAGAATCAGATCGGGTTGATTTAGGATTCAGATAAACAGAACACAGAATAGTATCTACAGAAGGTCAAGTTCATATGATGACCAATACGCACGCACAAATAGACACGTTTCACGTACAGCGAGTGCCAGTGTTGTCAGAATGTTACTTTTGAATCCCTTTCGTTACCTCCATGTTTCAAGACTTATAATGTTACTTTTTTTAGCTGCAGCCCTTTTAGCGCACTTGATTTTGAGTTACCGTTCGTATGTTCTTTCTCTTCCTAACACTGAAATAGTGAGGATAGAAATGATCACACAGTAGCCTATGAAGGCAAGTTTGGTTTAACCAATTAATTCAGCGACCTTGTTTTTGACCGATTTCAAAAGAAGGAGGAGGTTCTCAAATCGACTGCATTTTTTTTGTGTTCAGCGATATTCTGGTCAATATTGTCAATCATTTTTGATGATTTTTTTAGAGTATTTTCCCGGACTGGTCCCGTTTCAATTTGGTGAAGATCTGATGAAGAACTTCGGAGATAGGTAACGGAACTCTTCAATAAATGATAGCAAATCTCCCGGTATTTCTGAAATCGCATGTTTGTTTATTGTTTACCAATTCATAACATAACATCATTACATCAACCACGGTTTTGGGGTTATCTATTCGGTCATAACTTTATTGTTTATGAACCGATCTTGATAATTCTTTTTGCGTCGGGTTTAGTTAAATTTATCTTGAATTGGCATCGGACATTGAACTTCAAAGATAAACTAGTGACCTCCACAACTTAAAATTTAGTAAAGTGAGATAATATTGTCAGGTCTATCTCAATCCCAAAGCAATGTAGATATTTAAGTATGAGCTGGTCTGGACTTGGACTTGGACTTCGAAGGCACACAAAGTAACTCCTTCTCGGCAAATAACGAAACCACTCATAAGAATAATGATAATTTAATTGTGAGGTGTCACCAGTAAAAAGTTCGTGGTAAGGAGTCGACCTTCTGTAATATTTAGTTTTATTTTACTGTTTTTAGAAGTGTAATCTTTAGCACTTTATCGGTGGACGGTGGCATTTTATTTTAATTTTGTTCGGTAATTAAGCGTAAAGATGGAATCTCTAATGTTTTTATGGCCTGAGCAGGCGGTGAACTTTAAACAATTTTTCCTCGTTTCAAGATCATCAACACCTTTTACGTCGTTACGGGGAGAGATGGGTTATGTCGGACTTTGAACCAAGCCAGTGCAAGAACTCAGATGCTCTTCTGGAAAGATCAAGACCTAACGGTGGGTTGTATAAATTCTTCTTTTTTCATAGTCTCTTTTGAAGACAAACCCAGAGAAATGAAGAAAATGTCGTGAGGCAAGTTTTGAGTGTAAACTTTACCAGTAAGAATACGCGCAGGCCAAAGAGACGATGGATTGATTGATAGAGTGGACAAAATTATGTCATCAACAGAGGATGGTATGGAATGGAGTGGTATGGAAGAAGAAATGGTTAGATTTTTTAGTATAGGTATTGATCTTATCTTATCTATCTATCTTCGGAAGGCACGTATGTCCCAGCGCCAAGTGGTGGTCGTCAAACCATGTCAGAGGCCCTTGAGGCGGTTTAGAAACTCTGACACTGGGGTGTGTGGGGTCATTAGACCTTACTGCCCACACGATAAGAGGAAGAATAGGCAGGCGTTTAACCAGAATCTCACCTGAAGAAAAGCGATGACGTGGTCGACGATGGAGCACGCTTGCTTGGCTGGAAGTAACCTTTTAAAAAATATGATCCTTTAGGAACTCTCTGCGTACGAGCCGACTCGCACTTGGCTTGTTCTTCGTATTTTGTACTTGTCTAGAAGTAACCTGTTCGCCGAACGACAAGATAATGATGAAGAATGAATGAAACGATAAGACTAGTTAATGGGAGGGTAAAACAAATGGTCTTCAGAGCATTTTCTCCTTTTAGTATTTCATATTAACTCGCAAATCTATTCTCGAAAATGAATGAAGTTTATTTTTTTTTTAACCATTTTAGAAAGTCGACAACATTAATATCGAATGAGTTTTACGTTTGCAAAAGATTTTTATAGTTTTACACTCTTCATGGTAAACTTTTGACAATCCACATTCAGCCAAACTCAAGCTCTATGTTAATTTCGTCTCATTAATAGAACATAACTCGGAACCAGTCTAAACCCACATAGCGGTGTGCACGCTAATGCTAATATTTTAATGATAATCTACTAAGTAGCTATATTATTAGGAGCAAAGAGCAAAGAACTACCGAGAGGCGGCATCTAAATAAGAAATAAGAATGGGCCTAAAATTGAGCCCTGGGGGACCCCCATCCTGACTACAGATCCGGGAGATCTTGTACAGTTCACATCGTCTCTTTGAATCCTATCACTCAAATATGAACTAAGATGATTCAGAGAGGCATCCAGGCTCTAGAGAAGGGACATTCCGTCAGCGGTAGCGTGGCGATGGCGATAGTCAAAACAACAAAAATGCATGGGCTTGACAAATGCTGTCAAAATGTTATGTGATCAATCCCTTATATTTTGGCTTATTTTTATGACAATCGCATTTGCTGATAGAAAGGTACTTTATCTAAAGCATCTGGGGCTCTAGACAAGTGACATTCTGTCAACGGTAGCGTGGCGCAGGCGATTGACAATACGTCAAAAATGTATTGGATTGACAGATGCTATCGAAATGTCACGTGATCAAATTCCTACATTTTGGCATTTCGACAGTCGCATTCGCTAATTGAATGGCACGTTCCCATTAAACTTTGTACAGTCTACATTCGGTCAAGCTCAAGCTCTATTTCGTCTCTTTAATAACTAAAATACAGAACAACTTGGAACCAGTAGACATAGCGGTGTGGACGCTGATGCTGATGTTCTAATGACAATCTACAAGATTCTCATGCTATTTTATTAGGAGCACAGAGCAAGGAACTGCAGACAGCGGGTAGAGGCGGCATCTAAATCTAAAATACCCAGTAGTTTATTTTTAAAGAGTAACCGTGGAGTTTCTTGTGGTTCTTCTCTATAGGATACGACCACTTCGAACCATGTTTCAGCTTATGACGTTTGTTAAGTGCCCATGCGTTTTCATTTGAAATAAAATACTACTACTTGGGGAATAGACTAGAATTCCGTGCAAAACCCATTTTTGACGCAAGCAGAAGCAAGTTACTTAATATATTTATTTATTGAGAAAACACACAATACACAGAAAAATATTTTCTGGCTTAGGTCATAGGCCGTCAGTTACTTTCGACTCTCACTAACAGGCTTGCCAGCAGTGCCCGCCAAGTCGTCTCCATGATCTATGAATGAGAGCGCCCGGTTCTACTGTAATTATAGCACTAATTATACGAGTAGTGATTAGCCTCATGTGGACTAAGGTAATTTAATGGGCTTTGATTACGAGACTCGGTAGCTTAGGTTATCGTATTATAGAGCAACCATTCCGTAGTGTGGTTTACTGCCTAGCTCCTCTCACAAAGAAAAGGCCTGTGTCCTAGCAGTGGGATCATTATAATGATTAAATTCAGTGTCTTGTCATCTGATTTGTCTGATTCTGATTACAATCCAGTCAGTGCCTGTTACGTCCTCTGGCCTGAACGAGAAGCAAATCGTAGCAACAACATTACTCGTTTTACACTAATTATTCTAAGTTACGTGCATGCATTTGATCAGACCAACCCGATCAGATTCATAGGAAGATCGAGTCGTTCCATAGTTTCTCAGTATACTGATTTTTCAGCCAACATGTGATGCTTGCACATCGATGCTTAATCACTTAATTGAACTCACACTTCATCATCATCATCATCATCAGCGTAGCCCTTTCTCAACTAATACACCTCCACAACCCATTATCTGGGTAACACTGTACTTCTTTGACCACTGGTGAAGACTGGTAAGTATCAGATTTTCTGGCATCTGACAATCCGTAACGACTGCCAAATATCTACTAATGATAGCCGGGACCAACGGCTTAACGTGCTTTCAACTCTTCATAACTATTGGCGTAGAACGGTTAAGGAGTCCGACAGCAACATGAAGATATTTGCACGTTCCAAAGCGTAGATCTCTATGGAGAAGAACGTGCAAGAAACTCCACAGGCTTAAATTAAGGGTCCAAAAGCCATAAGATCGTAATTTCACGACCCTAAGACCGAACTATGTAACCTCAGTCTATTAAGCAGTACTTTATGATCAAGTTACAATATAGTTCGGTAATAACATCCTAAAGTTGTTTAGTCAACACACAATGTAAACATTAATGGTTAAAGTTTGACTATGTGTTGCGGAAGGTATGTTGTTAAGAGCGAGCATTGGATGTCCGGTCAGGACAGGATGGAAGGGAGTTAATATACCAACAACACATTAATTCACCAAAAATTCCACACACATTATTTCCAGCCTTGCCAAGAAGTACCGTACGGTGTACAGGACATGCTTCACCTCCTTAGTTGGCCGTCGTGCACAACAACCTGCACTATTTTTTTTTATTAATTTTTTCTTACTTACCTACCCATCGTTAATTTTATTTTATTGTTTGTCTTGTGCGAGTCCCAAATAAATATTTTTCTTTCTTTCTTCCTTCTTTCTTTTTTTATTCTAAACGAGGCCAATGATAGAGTTGTACAGGTGGCTCAATCAGGTTCGAGCATAGAGTATATAGTCTTTGGGTTCGAGTCAATCGACACGAAAAGAAGAAGACCGTGTACTGTGTTGTGGAGGTCAGATAGGGGGGACCACGTAAAATACTGGTATTCAGCTGAATCCTGTTTGACCGGCAGCCGACCCCAACATGCTTGGGAAAAGGCTTGGTAGATGTTTTTGATTGGAAAGCAATACTATCTCCAAGTTCCACATGCCCTAACCGTTTTCCCAACTATGTTCGGGTCGCATATACCTTGGGGCACTCCGACCACCCAGAAAAAGGACGTCGACCGGGTCCCAAATTCTACCTTCTGAGTTGCAATTTTTGTGCAAAATCCACTATGAGAATTTAACAACAAATCAGAGGTTGTTTCAAACTCAATTGGTGGATTTTGTATAGACAAAGTCTACTATGGGTGTTTAACGACCAATCAGAAGCCACATTCAAACCACAGTTGGTGGACTCTGCTTCAATATGCGTTCGGGTCGGCTTCCAGTCTCACTCATATCGGGTTTCTAACTATCCGTACCTAACGACTGTCAAAGATCTATGAGAAACGGCAACGGCCACTGACGAGTCTTTGATATGTAGATGGTCACCCATCCACGGACTGACCTCGGCAAGCGCTACTTAACCTCAAACATCGAACCGTGTTCAGCTGTTCTTATTTCGCCTTAATTGAATAAATAACTTGGCAAAGGATATTGGGACCACAATAATTACAGGCCAGATACTTGAAGAGCTAAATGTGGAGCGATGGGGTGGGAGGAAGGTCTGTGGTCGAGTGTGGTTGAACAAACTATTTATATCGCACAAACCTGTTCTAAGAAGGTTGCCATACTCGTAATTAGTGGCGGGGGATATGTTTGAGAGTAATAGGCGTTTTTATTTTTTTTTTTTCTTACCTATTGGAATATTTAAAGAGAGAATAATGTTCATAAGTGACTCGCACAGGACAAAAACAAAATCCTACTAATATTATAAAGGTGAAAGTTTGTATGTTTGTATGTTTGTATGTTTGTGTAACAATCAGGCAAAAACGGCTGAAGGGATTTGGATGAAATTTGGCACACATGTAGTTCATATTCTGGAATAAAAAATAGGCTACTTTTTATCCCGGTAAGTGGCATGGATTAATGGAGACTGAGGAGGAAGTGGAAACTCAGAGCCGCTGCTGCCTTAGTACTTCAGATTTTCAAGTACCAGGTGACCAGAAACATCAAGTACCAGGAGACCAGAAACATGTCATAGTATTTTTGGGCTGGTATAGTTATGTAGGTAGGGTAGTGTAGGGTAGGTGTAAGGTAGGTGTAGGGTGAAAAAATGAAAAAGGTTTTATTCAGTAACAACAAAGTTCGTTCAACAATTTTGAGGTTGACCTCTCCTTTTAAGTGTGAAGACACCTGTGCCAGGAAAGGCCGCTCTCCCTTAACTTGATTACATTTATGTATGTTAATAACTTAAATATAAAATAAGTATGATATACAAAAGTGAACTAAATCTTTGTGAGCACGCATGCAATGTGCGCACGTGTGTGTAGAAGCGTGAGTTATGGTGTTTGTGCTTGTGTGTGTGTGTGTGATTGTGTAGTGTATGTTAGAGTGCGTGAGTGTGTGAAGGGTGGTAGGGTGGGTGTTTCCTGAGTAAAAAAATTACAATACAAATCAGGAAACCTTGCTATTTCCGATATTCACGCGGGCGAAGCCGCAGCTGGTAGAAGCTAGTACTTAATAAAGAAATATGTAACAACCACACTCAAGTGGGACAATATCGAAAGTGACTGTATAAAGGTACTAGGCTAACAGAAGCATAGAGCACGTTTCCCTTCTCACTGCAGTGTAAGATCACTAATTGCCGACACTGTCCACTACCGGGCAGTTTAGCTCTAGACTTTCTCGACAAACCATAGCATAATTTGTCAAGTTTGTAGACAGAGGCGAGATAAGTGATAACAGCTCGCTTTAATTAACCGACTTCTAAAAAAAGAAGGAGGTTCTCAATTCGGATGTTTGTATTTTTTTTTATGTTTGTTTGCGCATAACTCCGTCGCTTGCCAACCGATTTGAAAAATTATTTGTTTGTATTTTTTGTTGGAAAGGATATACTTCCCATATTTTATCAAAATCGGTTCAGCAGTTTGATTTTTAAAACCAAATAGCTGGAAAAAATTTGTGGAAAAATCATCCATGTACGAAATTACGTATTTTTGCTTTCCTGTGACTTTCCAGTGGTGTTGTTAGGTGTGGGGTACCACAAAAAGTAAAAAATAAAAAAAAAATTCACAAAAAAATAAACCGACGTTATTTTGAACTTTGTAGTGTTTTTTGTAGTCGGTTTATTTTTTTTGTGAAAAAGTTTTTTTTATGACGGACGTCAAGGAAATTAATCTTTAGATTTGGTTTATTTTAGCAGCATAGGCTTAAAAAGTTCTAGAAATATGTACCTAATATAAAAATGTCTTATCACATTGCTATTTCAATTTCAAAATAAAAAGTTATCACTCTTCTTTTTAACCGACTTCCAAAAAAGGAGGAGGTCGAAAAGAGGTCTCAATTCGACTGTTTTTTTTTTGTATGTTTGTTCAGCGATATTTTCGCTAATTGTTAACCGATTTTGATGATTATTTTTATGTTTGGAAGAGTATCTTCCCGGACTGGTCCCATTTCAATTTGGTGAAGATCTGATGAAGAACTTCGGACATAGGTAACGGAACTCTTCAATAAATGATAGCAAACCTGTCCGGATTGCTGAAATCGCATGTCTGTTTATTGTTTACACCAGTTCATTACATATCATCACGCGCCGGTACGCTTTGAAGGAGTACGCAGATGTGTACAATCCTACCATGATTTTGGGGTTATTTATTCAGGAATAACTTTATTGTTTATGAACCGATCTTGATGATTCTTTTTGAACACTTTATTTTCCACTAAAAAGTGAAAAATAAAAAACAATAAAAAAAAACAACCGACTTCAAAACAAAAAACACTACAAAGTATAAAATAACTATAATTTCGGAAGTCGGTGTCAAAACACGAAGAAATAACAAAAAACACCGTCAAGTGTTTTTTGTTTTGAAGTCGGTTGTTTTTTTTTTTGTTAAATAGTTTTTTCGAGTTGATGGTGTTAAACTCTTAAGACTGTAAAAGTTTGGGCCCAGTAGATGGCTACGTTAATTGCAGCATCAGTGGCGTTCACTAAAATCTCCTAAGGAAAAGGAACAGGTTTATGAGTCCTCGAGGTATAATAAGCATGTGACTCATATCCTGAACAGAGGCACCGCACTCGCATTGGATAACCAACGAGTCTATAAAACCCCATTTCGCCAAGTTGAGTGTAACGGCATAGCGTGGCATCCCTTTTTTTCCTTTTCATCTTAACGTAAAAACAACAATTTTAAACCTGGAAACACAATAGTAAGCAATTCTACTACTTTACCAATACAAATAAATAAAGTACAAAGACATATTAATGCATTGTATCGTTGATTTACCGCCCGAACGTGTACGCGCGAATACAATTCGAATGCATCTGCCGCCATTTTGGAGAATTTACGCGGGAAATACTGACGTGTTTATTCGACGCCATGATTCTTCTGTTTTGTTTATGGTTAACGAGTGGACGCACTAACTGTGCAAACTGGACATTATTCTGTTGATTCATATTTGATTTGAGACGTGGTCAGGTCTACCAAAAACTATACCATTTCGACAATCAATATTCGACAATTTCGCCGTCAGAATATCACTTTGTCCAAGGCCCTTTATGACTTCAACAGCGAACGAAGTTCGCATTGCAGAATTTTGAGTCAAACATACATTTTTGTGGTTCCGAAGGTACTTACGTATGGAAAAGCGAATCCCTTATGGTTACGCGTCCATATTTGGGTCACAGAAGTTCATGATGATGCCAAATTTTAACTGAATCGATCCAGTCCATTCGGAGGAAATTGACTGTGACATAAGGACAGACATAAGAGGCTCGAGTGTGTCTTTTATAAGTAAATTTTTTCATACTTACGGCGTTCGGAATCCTAAAAACACGCACACATTCGCGGAAGAACCAAGAATCTTTATTAACAGATTCTTACAAAGCTAATAAATCTACCTTATTCTTTTCAGATAAATCGGGGTGAATTACGGCAAACTGGTCCACAACAACAATAGACTAAGGAGGATATATAACCTCCGCGGCCTTTGTCTACCGGTGACTCGGGAGACTTTCCCTCAGTGGACTTGTTGGACGAAGTTGAGGCACAGATTTTCAAATATTTAGGTTATCTTGTAGAGTAATTTTGACCTTTAATTGATAAGTTCAGGTATTACCACTGAAGGACAAAGCCTAGCTAAAATACATTTAACGCTGAATGCATTTAAGAGCATTCTGTCTCTGTCACCGTCTAGCGATTGACAGAAACAATATAGTTACTGTATTATACTAGCTTTTGCCCGTTACTTCACTCGAGTAGTAAATAATTTAATCTTTTTATTGTTTTCTATGGCACGATGTGGTCTCCTTCCTATAAATGAGGGAGCACATAGATTTTTGTTCTTGTACTATAGAATATAGCATGTAAGGTGTATTCATTGTTGGTGATCCAAAAAAAAAAAATATTATGATTTCCACGTTGGATGTGACACATTTTTTTTCTGTGTGTCATGTTTTATTATTAATTTACTTTGCATACTATTGTATAAATTGAAGTTCTTAAAACGCAACAGACAGATGTGTTGCTGGGGAGTTTGTTGCGCGGGTTGCGCCACTTCTTCTTCCCAGCTAAAACACTAGGAAGTGGTGACGGGCGGGTGTCTTTATGTAAAATTTGACGTTCAAAAAGTGCTGGCTCTCAGCTTAATTTGAATAAATGACCTTTGACTCGCGGTAATATGAACTTTCGCAAAAAATATCACCTATAACCATCTCCAGGGTCCAATTTATTTCCAAAATTGAGCGTAAAAAATCAAACCAGTAGGTACAGCTATTCTTTAAAATGTCTTCGTAAAATCTTGGGTGAAGTGATCTCGAAGTGAACTTCATTTAAATTACATACATACACGCACAAAAATGTTTACAGAATGGCGCGGCTTTTCTTTCTTTCTTTAATCATTCAAGGGGTCCAAGTTTTTCAATGTGATTGTTACGTTTTTTTTATTTCTTATTGTTACGAGCTTAGGGTTCGTGACAATAAAAACAGCCGATAAAATAACCAAAATGACACTTTAATTAATCAACACTAATTACAACTTAAACTCACTAATTATAAATCACAATTGCACTACTGATCACTTTAATTCGCAGTCGAAGTTCGCTCTCGAAGTTGTCGCTTGTATCGCAAATTCAATACTCACCCGGTCGCAGGCTATGCGGGCCTTATATAGGTCGGTAGATAATTCCAGAACCTTCTAGTATAGAAACATCTAGAAAGTTCGAGTACATACCGGTCCGGACCAACCAGACATAGAAAACTCTAGAATGTTCTAGCATCGAAATGTCTAGAAGGATCTTGACTCTACTAGTTCTGCTACTCGATACTAGATGGCGCTAGTAGTAACTTTCATCGTCATGTACCCAGCATTAATTCTGGCGCGTAACACTGCCCCCTCCTAAGACATGCTCGTCCCGAGCATTATCGGCCCCATAATAACGTGCCAGTCGATCCACATGGACGATCTTAGGAGTACTTCTTGTACCTTTCTGTATGCGGTAGGTTACGTCATTGATTTTCGTCACAATCCGGTACGGCCCGTCCCATTTAGCTTGAAGCTTAGGAGATTTCCCCTTGCTGCGAACTGGATTGTGCAACCACACTAGTGAACCTTCGTCGAATCCTTTATTGTTCATTTTGCGGTCATAACGGGTTTTCATCTTTTCAGACATTTGCTGACCCGATTGTCTGACGTGCTCATAAATGTCATTCATTTTGTTCCGCAAGTCATTCGCATAGTCGATTATACTGCGTGGGGCATCAGGTGGTATTCCGGTAATCAAGTCTGCAGGCAGCCGTAATTCTCTACCAAAGTTTGCGAAAGCTGGTGTCACTGATGTGCTTTCGTGAACAGCACTTCGGTATGACAGCAAAAACGGCTGTATATGCTTGTCCCAATCCCGTTGCCGGTTTTCCACCACTTTTGCCAGGTATCTCTCCAATGTCTGATTAAATCGTTCCACCATTCCATCCGATTGTGGGTGGTAAGAAGTTGTTCTCGTTTTATGAGTACCCATAACTCGACAAGTTTCCTGGAATATTTGGGACTCAAAATTCCTTCCTTGATCGCTGTGAATCTCCAAGGGTACTCCAAAACGACAGAAGACTTCATGAACTAGTTTATCTGCAACTGTTGCAGCTTCTTGATTTGGTATGGCGAAGACTTCTGGCCACTTAGTGAAGTAATCCATTACAACCATGAAATACTTATTACCACTCTCACTTTCCGGAAACGGTCCAGCAACGTCTAGGGCTATCCTTTCCCATGGTGCACCAACATTGTACAACTTCAATGCACCTCTACTACGAGTCTGTGGTCCTTTTACAGCCGCACAAGTTGTACATTTCCGACACCAGTCCTCGACATCGTCACGACAGTGAACCCAGTAAAACCGTTCCCGTAACTTCAGTAGAGTCCGTTTAACTCCCATATGGCCTCCTGAACAACCGTTGTGGTACAGCTCTAGAACATCCGGTACTTTAGCTTTAGGGACAACCATTTGCAAATGACAGCTGTCTCCCCGAACATTTTCCCATTTACGGCACAAGACTCCATCCTGAATCACTAAGCTATCCCATTGGGCCCAATAGCTTTTTGTGATCGAACTCATTGCTGAGACGTCACTCCACGCTGGCTTAGGAGCACTGGCCTTAATCCACTCCAGAATCGGCTTGATGTCCGTATCTTCCTGCTGTGAACGTTGTAGGATTTCCTTCCACTCGTTGCTAAGGTCTGTCTTTAGCATCCTTACAGGAACGACTTCTTTACCCACTAGCCTACTACAATGCTTGCAGTCTTCAGGGCAAGGTCTTCTTGACAATACATCTGCGTTGCCATGAGATCTACAGCTGCGATGTTCGACTACCAAGTCGTGTTCCTGCAGCCGCTTGGTGCTGTTGTCAGCCACCCTACCTTCGAGAGATCGGCTATCATTTCTTTCTGCAGTTCGCTTAGGGCAACTGGATCGAAGGTGGCCCTTTTCACCACAGCCGTAGCACCTAGGGCTATACCCTTTAAAACGATCACAAACTGCAGCTTCTGTAACCTGCTTGCCACGGTAGGAACGACTATCCTGCCACACAGCTTCTCTTCCTACAGTTCGCTTAGGGCAACTGGATCGAAGGTGGCCCCTTTCCCCACAGCCATAGCACCTAGGGCTGTATCCATTAGAACGGTCGCGAACTGTAGCCGCTGCAACCTCTCTGACGCGATGGGAACGGTGATCCTGCCGCACAGCTTCCACCTCCAGTGCATGAGCCAAGGCGTCCTTAAGCGTCCCGTGGTGCCCGAGCCTCACAGCAGCTCTAACCTCAAGGTCGCGGATGCCATCAATGAATGCCTGCACCAGGTTCCCTTCAATGAGCGCAGGTACAGACTGGTATGCTTTACGGACCAGCTTTTCCACTTCAAGGGCCCACTGCTGCAGGTTTTCACTGCTACGTTGCACGCGATCCTTAAGCTGCGCACGAAACACGTGTTCCAGATGAGCGTCACCATATCTGGCTTCCAGCGCCTCAAGGAGCTGCTCGTAAGTCACTTCCTTACCGAGAGCTTCCAGAACAGTTAAGGCCTGGTCGCGCAGGCCTAGGGTGAGGGCAGTCATGGCCTGATTTTTATTCCAGCCGTTCGCCTTCATAACAGCCTCAAACTGTATTTTGTAGGCTGACCAGGAAGATGTCCCATCGAAGGGCGGCACTTTAAATCCACGTAGCGAAGGTGTAGTAGCTACGGGAGTTGCAATTCCATCCCCTACTTTAAGGTTGCCCAACTCTTTCTTTACATCAGCAATGACGTCATTAAACTTGCTGATCTGGGTTTCAGCTTCTGACAGGCGGTTGTCATGCTGAGCAACCTTCTCCTTCACCTCCTTCATGTCTTTTCCGAAGGCCGCGCGAAGGTCCTTCATTAGGAGCATCTGTTCTTCCTGGCGGCGCGCCTGTTCCTCCTGTCGGTAGGCCTGTTCCTCCTTGTCACGCTGGAGCTGTTCTTCTAACCGACGGGCCTGTTCCTCTTGACGGCGAGCCTGTTCCTCCTGCCGGCGAGCCTGTTCCTCCTTATCACGCTGGAGCTGTTCTTCCAACCGGCGAGCCTGTTCCTCCTGCCGGCGAGCCTGTTCCTGCAGCATCATCATCAGAGCTCCAAAGTCTGGTGCTGCAGATGCTGGAGCTGCTGTGGATGGGCCGGGCTCCATGGTCGGCAACTGGCCCTGCAACGTCTGCGGCGTTGTACCTCCAAAACGCCTCTGGTCCGTCTCCTGCTGGCGTTGACTTCGGGTACGGATACCCTCCATGTCGTCCTTTGGTAGAATCGGCATAGTTTAAATATCCACTCTTCTGACACCAATTGTTACGAGCTTAGGGTTCGTGACAATAAAAACAGCCGATAAAATAACCAAAATGACACTTTAATTAATCAACACTAATTACAACTTAAACTCACTAATTATAAATCACAATTGCACTACTGATCACTTTAATTCGCAGTCGAAGTTCGCTCTCGAAGTTGTCGCTTGTATCGCAAATTCAATACTCACCCGGTCGCAGGCTATGCGGGCCTTATATAGGTCGGTAGATAATTCCAGAACCTTCTAGTATAGAAACATCTAGAAAGTTCGAGTACATACCGGTCCGGACCAACCAGACATAGAAAACTCTAGAATGTTCTAGCATCGAAATGTCTAGAAGGATCTTGACTCTAGTTCTGCTACTCGATACTAGATGGCGCTAGTAGTAACTTTCATCGTCATGTACCCAGCATTAATTCTGGCGCGTAACATTATTATTGATAGGCACGCGCTTGACCACTATCTCACCTGATGGTAAGCGAGGATGTGGCCGAAGATGGAGCACGCTTGCCTAGAAGTAACATTTCACTCTTGACTTAAAGAGTTCCGGGTTCCTGCAGAACCTATGGAAAAACCTTGTACACTTTAAGAACTAAGTTAGATTCACAGCAATGCTCAGGCAATTACATTCTCTCAGAAACTTTCCTGCTAGCTAAATAAAGCATGTTATAATGTACGACAATACAACATCAGATATTAGAAACTTCCCGACATGTACTCGTTAGAACATCGCTTAACCTGTAACCATGGTTACGGCGAGAAACTTGGCTAGCAACGGTTTAAATACAAAGACACCGTCACCTACACATTAAGTTATAGGTTTATGTTTGTACCGAGTTAACTTAGACCCGCTCACAAACTTTACCTCTTTTTAATAGGTAGCCCCCGAAATTTAAACTTTCTTACGTTTTTTGCAATTTGCAGGTCAGTATCAGGTTGTGTGTTGGTCAAAATATGATTCGCGGCCGTAGCAAGTACCTACGTATATTTACATAACTGTACCTAATCATTAAATTCATCAATACAAGTCTCTCAGTTAGAATTGATGCCAAATGTTATGACTTCATGAAATACTACATTTAGATTAAAACAAGAGCTCTTGGGAAATCATTTGCAAAGCCTAGAGAGTTAGAGAGGCTTCATTAATTTTAATACAGCCTTTGGATTTATTAATACTAGGTACATCGCAAAACAGTTCTGAAGTGCTATTTGGTACCAAAGTTGGGTGCCTATGGCATTTTAGGTCTTCATGGACCGTGTTGTAGTTCATAACTTGCATTACCAAGTAGTACATAATAAATTATCACTTGGTAATGCAAGTTATGAACTACAAAATTGCATTACCAAGTGATAATGTTCTGTTAAATGCGACTGATTGAATTATTCTCTGTTTCGGTTAGTTTGCTCAATATCAATACATGAAAAAAATATTTGTTATCTACACAGTTTATCCCAAAATATACAAAAATATTATAATAGTAACAGTAAAAATAGAATCAAAATTAATCGAAAAAACAGAGATATAACTATTTTAAACAAATCTGTCCTAATATTATTGTCTTCCCTTACGCGAAAACGCTGTTCTCTATGGTAGCTGTATAGGCGAACGTTGCTTGAAAATAGTAGCATTGGCTGGCAGGAGTTTAACGAGGCCGATGATGGAGTAGAGCTGAGATAGATCTTGATAGGATAAAGCTGAAGAGTTTGATTGTTTGAACACGCTAATGTCTGGAACTACCAGTCTTGGAAAATTATTTTTGTATGAACATATGATAGCCACGGGCAGTCGCGGGAAGTCGCGGGCAAAAGCTATTACACAATATTCCTACCCTTGGAAAGACAACTAGTGTAAGGTTTTCTGTGATTTCCGAGCCACGGATTAATCTGGGCTTGTTAAGGTGGTAACCCACATCCGGACCGACTTAGGCCTGCACCGCGATCTGTGCGGCTGTTATTATTTTGCTCCGAGCTCCTCGATAGATCATCGCAAAAATGTATGGAAATTTAGGCTTTTCTGACTGACTGCAACTGACATGCAAATTCGAACGTAGCTGAAAAAATTAGCAGACTTGGCACTCAGGTTGACGTAAAGTTTCAAAATAATATAAATATCATACTCGTACTTATTCATGAGTCTTACATTTCTGTATTTTTTGGCTGTCTGCCATTTTATCAAGAAGTTTATTTTGTAAGTTAAGATAGTCCGATATGAGTTCATAACTTGACTCGTCCATGAACTCTATGTACTCGTGAAGTGAATGAGTATGTAGATGTAGCCGCTATTCAACGAATATGAATGTTGGTTTCATGCCCGTTCCACCAACTTTTGTCTGTCTGCGCAGACTTTGGATTGAACTCTGGACAAAGATTTTTTATAACCGATTTCAAAAAAGGAAGGAATGGGTTCTCAATTCGGTTGTATTTTTGTTTTTCTTTATGTTTGTTACCTCATAACTCCGTCATTTATGAACCGATTTGATTTTTTTTTTCTTGTTTTAAATGTGATTTATTGTGAAAGGATATATTATACTTCCCGATTAGTCCCAAAATCGGTTCAGTAGTTTGGTTTTTAAATACAAATAGCTGGAAAAAAGATGTCATCCATGTAAACGAAATTACGTACTACGTTCTACCAATTAATAATTAGAAATTATAATTAGAATATTTGTACGCCGCCGCCGTTGACGGCAAGACATAACGTTTATTTTATTCATATTGACAACTTTTATGTACCTATGCTCTACAAATAAAAATATTTGTATTATATGAAATTCGTATTTTGCTTTCCTGTGACTTTCCATAGGTGTGGGGTACCACAAAAAAGTAAAAAATATTTATTTTTTATTCATAGTTCAAAGTCTGCGCAGACATAAGTCTGTATCATGTAGACTCACTATTGAGCACTAGCGAGCATGTTATATTATGCCGTGTCCTAAAATCCCTGTAAAACAAAACACATACGCATGTGACATGCGCATGTTCGTGCTCGTTTCCACGTACTGACTGCACGAATGCTCGCTTTGTTACATGTTACATTCCGCCCCGTAACACCGGTCAGTACCCACCTTTATGGTTCACTAGCTGCCACCCGCGGCTCCGCCCGCGTGAATGCCAATAATTATCCCAAGGGAACAAACTCCCGGGATAAAAAATATCATATGTGTTAATCCAGTCTATAATCTACCTGTGTGCCAAATTTCATCAAGATCCATTCAGTAGTGTTTGCGTGAAAGAGTAACAAACATACATCCATCCATCCATGGACGAGATACAGCTCGCTGACAGACAGAGGGATGAACTGACAGCGGAGGCTTAGTTATAGAGTTCCGTTGTTTACTCTTCGATTAAGACCCAATATTCCAAAACGTAAACTCCAACTCCATCAGAGCTCGTCATAAATTGAAGTTAAAGCATTTGTTTGCTCATCTCTCGAGTATGAAAACGTCAATTAGACAAGCTTTCATTGATGTTTTCGTGCTCATGTTGGAGTTGGAGTTCGAGAAAGAAACCCTGAAAATTACAATTTCTTGTTGTGATGTGTGTTGTGTGATGAAACTAGGTTTGTAGCGGTCTACACCCCATTTCATATTACTTACTATATTCCATGTAAAAACACTAAACATTCGATCATAACACACCGGCCGCTACCTCCAACCTCCTACCTGGTTTTAGGGAAGCAAGTTTGGATGAATGTTAATCAATCACGCTGGAACGGATCTAGATGAAATTAGGCATAGCGATAGATTAAGTATAGTCTGGAATATGTTCCTGTGGGATCATGTCCGACATTCACGAGAGCGAAGCCACCTGCTGTAACTAGTAGGTACTTTATTTTCCGAGAAATTGTGAGTGTTGCCTAACTAATGTTATAGCAAAGCTTGTGTAATAAGCACGACTAATCGCATTGTCGATCAACACAAATCATTCGAGCCTAAATACCTCAGCGCCTAAGCCCATGCATAGTATATTCAGTACAAGAATTTGCTGCTTAGACTATAGACAGCAATATAGCAACTAGGTAGGATGACAGAATTCCTTGTAGTTACCAGCTTTCTAAATACTTGGGCTGTTGGCTTGTTGTCTGTAGTCAATAAGATTGGGTGAGAGGTATGAAAGATAATTTGTTATGCTGCTTAACAAATTTATCTTTCATACCACTCGCGCAATCTTATTGAAAACATTGGTGTCGTGTATTCTGCTATCATCAGTAGTATCCTAACTTTTAATAAATGCGAAAGTCAGTGTTTTTATTATTTTTTTAATTAGGTACGGCTTCATGTTTTTTTCGTACAGAGAAAGATGGGACTTCAACGAGTCGTTTGATAATTTCCCCACAACAAAAAAAAGAAAATAATAGTCTCATCTTTTTCTTTTTTTGTTGAGGGGAAATTATCAAATGACTCGTTTTTTTTCGTTTGCGACCAATCCCGCAACCATGGCATACTTCATTGAGACCCTGGAGACGGTTACAGCATATTTTTTTTGCGAAAGTCTAGGTATATTTACCACAACGAAGCCGCGGGCAAAAGTTACCTAGTTATAAAATATCGACACCTCCCGCGCATTTGGACTGACTGACAGATCTAATTTCGCATTTGGTCGTATGATTTTTGTGATTTTTCAGGAGGGCGATTTTTCACTTTAGCTTTGTGTTGATCAGCCGCAAAACAGGACTGTTATCGGGTTAGTAACTCGATTTTTTGAGAAAATATGAAAATCTTATCTTTATTATATTTTGCCAAAAAACATGCTACGACTTTTTGCGTGGGAGGCATCGAATTATGCGAAAGTAGATCTGTCAGTCTGTTTGTTACCTCTACCTGTGTTACAGGTTGTAATGTAACATTCGTAGCGAACCTGTTATGTAACGCCGTGTCCTAAAATCCGTGTAAAACAAAACACATACGCATGTTCGTGCTCGTTTCCACGTAGGTACTGACTGCCGGAATGCTCGCTTTGTACATTACGCCCTGTAACACCGGTCGGTACCCACCTTTAAGGGCTAACGGATTTGGATGTAACTTGGCACTGGTAGATCGTGTCTTGGAATAGAACATAGAACACTTTGGATTAGGTACTAATGGTTCCTTGATTGTATACTTTTGTTATGGTATAACTTTCGACTTTCACGCGGGCAAATCTGCTACCAGAAACTTGTAAAAACTGCTTTATTAATTTCAGATAATGTTTGTAACAAATATGTCTAGAAGCCAAAGTCGCGATATTATGAATACGAACCTAGATTCGTGCTCATATTATCGCGACTTTGACTTACAAATTTTTAAGCAAAACGATCGCATTCGCATGTCAGTCGTATGCGAACGTTGCTTTGCGTAAAAGTTTGCAGAATAACTAGTTCGTAATAAATGAAGTACCTAGGTATTTATCAGGTTTTCTTTCCTAGCTGAACTCTAGATTTACAACTTGCACAAATACTTAAGTTTTTTTTGCAAACATTCTGTTTTACTTTAGCTTAAAAATCGTAGACTTAAAGCACGGGAGTCCCAATAATATTAAAAATAAGAAGTTGAAAAATAAGTCCGAAGGAACTTAATTCAGTCTAGTCAGTATTTATTTACCAATAAACCATCTGATTCACTTCTATTCACGGAAACCGACTATTTCAGTAGCCACAACGCACACAAATACACAATACTAAGCCGATAAATTAATCTCTCTTAACTAAACAACTTAAATCCCTAATGAGAATCTTTTGGAAGCTTTCCAGCCATTCCAATAGGAACAGTTAAATTTTACAATCTGTATACAAAAGGAATTGAGTCTACTAATTAACCCGGGTTCCGGAGCAGTCAATAATGCGGTTTTATGTGTGTCGTTAGGATTTTGAGAACGGAAAGCAAATCAGACATACCAACTTTATACACAATATACGTGCACACTTCTTTTAAATGACAGGCAAGTAACACTAACGACGACTAAATGCATTGGTCACAAAAAAAAGGAAAAAAAAAAGTAAATAAACCCTCCACTGCTCGGCGTTCAAGTTCGGAACAATGTACGCAATAATTAGGTACCTACACGCTTCGAGAGAAATCGACTCCAAGCTGTGTTTCAACTCGAAATCATACGTTCAAGTATTTAAATTACATCTAGATGCAATTTTCTGCATAATTACATAGATCCTGTTATTAGCGACAGTTTCAAGACCAACGATCGATAGTAAATGGTAATATTTATAAGGAGCTTACCTTGAGCGTATGTAAACAAATGGAGACAGGCGAACAAGAATATCCAGTTCCCGACACCGAAACAACACATCCCTGTCCGCCACATGTTGCAATACACTTAAACAGCACTACACAATATGTTTTAATTCATACGAATCACATTTTCACACAAAATTCACGAATATTTTGTGTTATATTTCACACAGCTTTATGTCGAAGTTACTCCGGCCGATCCGCCATTTTCGAGCGAGCACCGCTGGCTGCGTTCGGAAACACAACTCAATAATGAAAGGGCAATGCCCGCCCGGGTTTGTGTGACGTGAAGGCGGCAGCGATTGAAGGGTTACTTGCTTTGAAGATAGGCGCAGTACTAGTGCTGAGTGCATTCGAGTCGACAAAATAATCGCGTTTTGTTATTTATCGATTGAATTATAAAATTTTACATTATAGCATTGGTGGCAAATTATAATAAATAATCAAAGTAAGCTTAGAGTCCTTTTGATCACAAATCAGAAATATCATAGTAGGAGAGGTTTTTGCTGCTGGCAGATTTGATAGGCTGGAAGATTTTTTTAAATAACCTTACTGGATAAGAGTAACGGTCAAAACAATTGCTGCAAAAGCTAAACGAAACTATCATCATGACATGACAATCAAATGACATGACATTGACAATGACTGACGTCTTACTGACAGTGGCTTGGTTGATTTGATTGATTGTTTGGAGTATTTGCAGTTTGTGGCAAAGATTATTTCTTAAAAAAACTCGTTTAAATGCGATAATAATTGGAATCTGTGAAGAAACAACAGAAGGAAACCACAATGGAACTAATATACTCCATGAGGCGTAAGCCTTTGAAATGCGAGCCGCCGCACTTTGAAAGGTAACAACAACACTTCGATTTGTTTGGGTTTGTAGCACATAACTGTGTTTGATTTGAGCCACCAATCTGTTTTTAAATGTAATCCGATTCTCAGTTGTTGTTGTTGTTAGAATACTTATCCGTCTACTACCATAGAATTGAATATCTACATATGTTTATGACAAGACTTAGAAAAACTTGTATATAAAGTTTTTCCATGTATAGTAGCTTTTACCCGCGATTTCGTGCACGTATATCCTGTTGTTTCCCGTTTCCTTTGAAATTTCCCGTTCCCGTGGCTATCATATACAAAAAGAATTTTCAAAGTCGGTTCAATAGATCCAGAGATTACCCCCTAGAACCTCACAAACTCATAAACTCACAAACTCACAAACTTTACCTCTTTATAATATAAGTATAGATGAGAGCTCTTACAAAAAGTTTGCTGCGAATTTAACATCGTGAATTCTTATTCGGGTTGAGAAGCATTGTATACTGGCCTGGTCCCGAGTAACAACGCAGAAATCAAAGATATCCCAGGTCAAAAAAAGTTTGGGCATCAATGCTTTTACGTGATAGAGAATGAATGTCCGTTTATAAAAGTAATAGTAGCAATTAATGGTATGAAAACTAACCATGTATCTCTTTCTCTTCTACTACTTTACTCCAACAATGCTTTGTTTTGAAACCATATAATAGATGTGGACTCTATTTTAAGCACTTAGACTCTCATTTAGTTTATTGTTGTGTATGTTTATTGGCTGCTTCTGGGTAAGCTCACTCCATCATCGACTTTGTCTCTGTCACCTAGAATAGAGTCAAGAGCACCCCCATCTCAAATATAAAACAGAAAAAAACTGTGGATGTGGATCTTGCAAACATGAGCTTATCTTTATCCAGAAGCACAGAAGCATCCTGTGGCTTACATAGGCTTCTCAGAGTAAAGTTACTGTTTTGTCTTATTATTTGTTAAGACACACAAGCAGCTGGTAGCTGATGTGAGTGTTTTAAATAGCTTGGAGATATCTAGTTGTCTGGTCGGTTCCTGAAGCAGTTCAGTGTGGGAGCTGTCGCAACACTTTCCAGGACCCCATTCCATGGTGCAGCTGTTCTTAAACTATTGCAATCCGTGGCGCATTTACAGGTTTAGTGTTTTGTCTTTGTGCCTTAGAATTCTCAGAACATTTGGACTAAAAGTTGGATATACACAGTATTTTGTTAAAAATGATCACTTTCTTTTAGTTTACCATGTGGTATTACTTGCGAGAATTTGATCCTTAGTAGCGACACTTTCGGATGGTGTAATAATACAGGGTGTGTTTTTGTTTCAAAAACAACCGGTTCGATTCCTGGCTAGGAAAATCGATTTCTTCATAATCAAATGATGCAGTTTTAGTTTTTATCAATATCAAGGTCCTTTCAGTGTTTTTCGATATTCCTCATAGTTTCGTATTTGGCTATCCATGCAACGCATGCACATATTCATTTTGGACTGATTTTTAATACACCACCAAATGTTAACACACAAATGTAGTTTTAAGGCTGCTGTTGCAAGAGCTCAGAGACTCTCTTCTTCTTGAAGGTCACGGAGGTTCGCGCGGGCGGAATGAGAGGTAATTAGAGATTTCTGTGCCTAAGTAGGTACTTATTGGTCAGTGAGCAACAACTGCACAAGCAGACTTGCACTATAAATTTATTAAATTTTTACCTACAAATCCTAAGTGTAGTTTCCAAGGAATCGTTGGCTCTTTACTTTCTACAGCGCACACTTTGGGAACTCCGGTCTTTGATGAATATTCCAACGGATTGCGGAAATATCATCATAAGTACTATCTTCTGAAAAAAATAAGTACAGCAGCGTATGTGCTTTTTAATCTATCCAGGAAAGTGAATATGCCCACCAGATTAGTTGCCTACCACGGTTTGGTGGCGTCAATTCTGAGATTCGGCATAATATTTTGGGGAAATTGTAGTCTAAGAGAACAGGTATTCAAGGCTCAAAAACGATGCCTAAGGGCAATGTGCAATATGAAAGTCACAGATAGTTGCGTACCTGTATTCAAGTCCCTAAATTTGCTAACGTTCCCATCACTTTACATTTTGGAAATAGCTGTCTTTGTAAAATCGAACATGCATCTTTTTAATAAATCTTCTGACAATAGAACACGACCACTTAGAAGGCAGAATACAAACATGCTACGTGTTAGTGGGCATAATACTGCATTATTAAGGAAAAGTGTTATATGTATGTGCCCGATTATTTTTAACAAAATACCCGATGGAATAAAAAACGAGTCCATTCCACTATTTAAAAAGAAATTGTCCGTCTTACTAATTGATAAGTGTTATTACTCCATTTATGAATTTCTAAATGATAAAACTCTGTAGTTACCTTATATCCTGACATCTTAAATTCTCTATTTTATTAAATTGACGATATTGTAAGAATTTTCATATTGACATTTATTCTAGACTAATCATTCGTACTAAATGTTTGCATGCCTAATTTAAGGTAGATTGTATAAGGATCTTAACTACTTAAAACATCTGCATTTTTATACCTACTTTCAGTGCAAATAAATAATTATTCTATTCTATTCTATTCTATTCTATTCTTCTAAACCATACATATTTCTATTTCTAGCATATCAGACCACGATGTGGTCCGGCCAATCTGCACGATATCCACGTGCAACATCATAGCGTTCTCGTCGCCCACCGAGCTGGACGATACAGAGGGAGACACGTGGGGTGGACACGTGTTTGTGTGCGACCTCGACACGCCCTGGGACAGTCATAAAGTTACCAGCACTGCATATCCTGTAAGTGTGACTAGATTTTTCAATGAGTGGGCAAATGGTTATTGAGTAAGACACACTAGCCGCTATTAGCTGATGCATGTATTTGAAATAGTCAGTGCGGGAGCTGTCACAACATGTTCTGGGAGCCTATTCCAAGCTGTTACGAGTCAATTAGGCAAAGGTTGCTTCAAAGGCTTCTTCCTTGATGACTCCCCCATTGCTTGAGGGTCTGTCCTCATTGGTGTTTGTTAGCATTCAATGTGTAAAGGTCTTTGAGGGTTTGGCATGATGTGTATTCTTACATTTAAACTATGAAAACCTGATGAAAAGCAGTGGCTAATAGCCGCACGGGTCGATCTTCAAGGTTAAGCAACGCTTGCCGTCGGTCTGTGGATGGGTGACCATCTTAACATAGCGAAACTCCTGCCTCGGCAATCACGCTAAGCCATTGCTCCCGACTGTCATTGGTATCCAGGTGAATCTGGTTTGACTGGAGGCCAACTCCAATATACATAAATCGCGAGCAATAAACAGGAATCACTTCATTGTGCGTTGAGTTGGACGCTATCGGGGTCGAATTGGCCATACATTCAATATTATTCACTCAACATCTTGCTCCACATATCTTTACCTACTGTGTCCAATAAAGATTTAAAGTCAAAATATGTATTGATCTCAACAGAAATCTTACTTTTTTCAGATATCTGTACTAGAATGGGACATTGAAGGCAAACAGTTGCTCATAGCGACCACTGTGGGAGAAGTCTCGGTGTACACTCAGAAGGATTACCTCCTCAACGAATGGCAATGCATCTACACTGCTAGCTTTCCAGGTGATTACTGACTATGCCGACATTTATGTAACAAACAACATTAACAACAGTATTCATAACTTCATAAGTAATCGTCTTCTGACCGATTTCGACCAAAGTGGCCCATCTCAACGGAAGTTGGCCATTTCCGCAGGGCATATACATTTAGTGCACAAGTGTGTGCACAAACACAGATGCACACCCTCTTCCAAAACTCTCTTAGTCCTTAGAGATGCCATTCCAACACGGGACTTAACGTGCTTTCCGATTCACATGGGTATCACACACACCACCGACTTCCGAACTCCGGGCTGTCACAGAAATATTCATAATGAAAAACTCCAAATTCACTTTTTGCCCATGCTGGAAATTGAACCCAGTATCCACCGCTCAGCAGTCGCGCTTGTGACGACAAGACCAACGGAGCAGTTAATTTTTAAAGGGAAATTATAAAACGATCGAATAAAAAAAAACCTTAGCGACTGATGATGAGATACTGTTTTAATAACTTGAGCGGTATGAATTTGAATAAGCGAAAAATTAGCTAAACTAACGACGAATATTGATTAATAATAAAATCAAGAACGAGCTTACAAAAAGTGGGTTGTAATTAATCCATTTCAGATATAAAAATTCTAATCGTGCGGCTAAATTACTAAGTGAGCGACTAGAAATACAGAGAGGGCAACTTCAATATTGAGATACGAGATGATTTTTCCAATTGAGGTTTTAACATTTTGGTGTTTTATTTGGTGCGCAAGAGCGAGTGATGCCAGCTCGGGATTTGGGGCACCCCGACTCGGACAGGTTAGGTTAGATGGCGGGGTCAAGTGAGCGAGCGAAGCGAGCGAACAGACCCCGCCATCCCCTTCGTGGTTATTTTTTTTTAAACCACCCAGAAATATCATTTGCCAAATATTAAAAAAAATGCAGGACGTAACGTTGACACAAACAAATATTAGGTCGCTCAAATATTATAAAGCTTCTCATCTAGTAATCTTTGTAAGTTGCTGTTATGTTGATTTCTCGTCACTCGCAGTCAGTCGCTCACTTAGTAATACTATAACGTAAATTAATTATTTCTGTCACTTAAAACTTTAATGTACAGTCACTCGTTTAAATACTACCCATTTTTAAAACGCGGTGCTTGGCAAAACTGGGCTTACCCCATTTGTAAATGTCCTTAGGGTTTAATTGGTCGAGCTCTTCATTTTTGCGTCCAATACAGTTGAATCGTTTCTCCTGGACTCGTCGAGCTTCGTTTATATACCCCACATTCAGACTATGCCACAAAATTTATGAATTTACTTACATAATGGCAGCCTCCATCTTTTTTTATTTTTTCTAAATTCAAGAATGTAATGAAAGAAAATACAAAGGATTTATTCTCACAAATTATAAATCTTAACTAAATTTCATCCACATGCTATTAGTGGTACTTAAATTAAGTTACTAAAGACAAAATATTTGACATGACATTTGACTGGTAAACAAAAGAAAGAGTAAAAGGAAATTATGCCTCATTTGCTAAAATCTATACAGCCGCTTAGCTGTAGCCTAAGTGGCTGTATAGATTTTGGCTGTATAGCGGCGTGCTAAAGAAATAGATATATTATTGTATACTCTCGAAAAACTCTCCTTTGGCGGCGGTCAAGTAAAACATCTATTGATAAACAGGTGAGCACATAATCCGGGCATCGTTCTTCCACAACGGTCGCCGACTGGTGCTGGTGGACAAGAAGCCAGACGCCCCCATCACTGAGAGGATACAGATGCTGCGGCCTACTCCCACGCTCAAAGGGTTCGGGTAAGTCATCGTCATCTGCCTTTTTTTTGCATGGGAAATCATCAAATGACTTCTCGCGCTCTGTGCGAAGCGGAAGGGAGTGTCAGACTCTTACTGACTAAAATCCACCCGTGTTCCTCCAAATGCCCTTTGCGTTCCAGGACTGCCGTGACTCTTTAGAACAATACCGCAACCCTGGCAGGGTTCGTCATCTGCCTGCATTAGGGTTCCGAACTTCCTTATCGAGACACGGATCACTCGTGTGTCTATCCGTGGGTCACAGTCGATTTTCTCCAAATCTAGGTACTGGACTGATCCAGTTGAATTTTGGTGCAAGTATGAACTTCTGGGATCCAAAGACGGACGCGGAACGTACATAAATAAATTTGAGTATCACTTTTCGGAGAAGCTAGTTAAGTTCAAAAACATACAAAGCGACATAATCAAAGAAAATTTGTAAGGGTCTCTTGTGGGGATCTCAAATATTTTTATCATAATTTTATTTATTTATTTATTTAGTACATGGAGAGCAGCCTACGTCCTACGTCCACACACCGCCATTCGCAGTGAATGACTAACTGGCGTGAGGTGGGTCTCATACACTACAGTGATTTCTATAGTTTATGGTATGGTACCGGGGAAGTCAGGCTCGCACTTGGCCGTTTTCATTATTTTCCTCAGTTTGTAATGTTGTCGAAACCGTGTTCCAGTGGCGTAGCGTGCGAGGGTGCGTGCGTCATAACGGCGACGGGTCTGATCGGCGTGCTGACGCCCCCCGCGGAGGGCTCGCGCGCGCACGTGGCCCGGGACTGCCTCAGGGCCACGCGCGACCATATCACCGCTGCCAGCATCGCGCATAAGAGTAAGTATTTCTTCGCTGCTATTAATGCACATGCCATTTTATGTCTCCATCACTCTTGGTTGACTAGTAGAGTAAATTATGCCTTAGGCATTAAATCCGCCATTGCGGTTTTGTGCATGAAAAAGAAGAAAAAAGACGTGTAATTTTTTCTCATCTTACTTATTTGTTGAAAAATTAACTTTATGCCAACGCGGTTAGGGTATATTTTCAATTATCCAATTCCCGCGAATATTTTAAAGATCTTGCCTAGATCATCATCATCATCGACCACATCATCGCTTACCATCAGGTGAGATAGTGGTCAAGCGCGTGCCTACCAATAATAATAAAAAATAAGAAAATAAAAATCTTGTCCGTATTCGTACATGAGTGACCATCCATTATACAGGGTGTTTCGAGAAGTGTGTGGTCATATTCGTAGTCAAGGGTGGTTCTTCTAGAAGAGGAGGGGTGGGGTTGCTGCGCGGACGGCGAAGGCTCCTGCGCCGTCTGAGCAGCAGCTCCCCCCGGCTTCCTCGCCTTCAGCTCCTCCCCCGGCTCAAGCCGAATGGCAAGTGGCCGGGGAGAAGAAGAAGGCGGGAAAGGCAGCCAGGGCGGCCAAGAGGCGGGAGAGGAAGCGGCGGCAGAAGGCGCGAAGCGTCGCGGCTGCGCTCCGCCCCCCGAAAACCGCGGCTGTAGTCCTCACGCTACAGCCGGACGCGGCGAAGAGGGGCGTGACGTACGCGGACGTGCTCACCAAGGCGAAGGAGGCGGTGAACCTTGGTGAGCTAGGCATCGTAGGGGGCCTCCGGCTCCGGGTCACCATGACTGGGGCCCGGATGCTGGAGATCCCCGGGGCAGCCAGCGGCCCAACCGCGGACGCTCTAGCCGAAAGGCTCAGGGCGTCCCTAAGCGCGGACGATGCCCGAGTGCCCAGGCCCACCAAGCGCATCGACATGCGCATCTTGGGCCTGGACGACTCCGTCACGGAGACGGAGGTGGTGGCCACCGTCGTCAGGACGGGGGGGTGCTCAGCAGAGGAGGTGAAGGCGGGCACCCTACGTCCTGACAACACGGGCATGCGCACCATTGTGGTGAGCTGCCCCGTGTCGGCGGCCAAGACCATCTCGGAGGGCCGAAGATTTTTGGTGGGTTGGGTTTCCGCGCAGGTCAAACTGCTGGAACCCCGACCTCTGAGGTGCTTCCGGTGCCAGGTGGGCCACCATGTAGGAGCTCAATGCACCTCGGAGGTGGACCGCAGCGGTCTATGTTTCCGCTGCGGCCAGCCCGGTCACAGGGCCGGCTCCAGCGACGCCGCGCCGCACTGCGCAGTCTGTGCGGCAGCTGGCAAGCCGGCCGACCACTGGGCTGGGGGTAGGGCCTGCGCCCCACCCGCCAAAGCCGGAAATCGGAGAAAGCCCTCCGCCACCGCCGTCTCTGCCGCGACCGCCGCCACCGCCGCCGCTTCCTCCGCCGCCATAGCCGGTTCCACTGCGGCTGCTGCTACTGCAACAGCCGCAGTAGAGCCCCTACAACGGGCTCCGGAGGGGGCTGAAATGGAGTGCCAGTAATGGCCCCATTTCACCCCCTCCTGTTGAACGTCAGCCACTGCGCCGCCCAGGAACTGATGCTCCTGAGCACGGCGCAGTGACTGATGCCTGTGGACGGCGAGCAATGGGTAGCTCGCCGTCCGATCAGAACAGGCCCGGGTTGACGGCGCGCTGTGTTCTACGCGCGCCAAGCCAGCAGTCGTCAGCATGGGTCGGGGCCCGTTAAGGCCAGAGCCTACCAGGGTTGCGGATTTGTTCGAAAGAGTTACCGTGGCCCTGGAACGTAAAGGCACTAAGAGGAGCATGGGTGGGTTTTAGTCAGTAGAAGTCTGACACTCCCTGCCGCTCCACCCAGAGCGGGAGGGGTCATTTGATGATTTCCCATCCAATAAAAAAAAAAAAAAAAGGGTGGTTCTTCTGTGCCTGCCAGGGCTGCGGATTTTGTTCGAAAGAGTTACCGCGGCCCCGGAACGCAGAAGGCACTAGGAGGAACATGGATGGGTTTTAGTCAGTAAGAGTCTGACTCTTCCTCCCGCTCCACCCAGAGCGGCAAGAGTCATTTGATGATTTCCCATCTTTAAAAAAAAAAAAAAAAAGGGTGGTTCTTCTGCAGCTACTGTAAAGTAAATCCACAGTATCAAAATAAAATAAAAATTAAAACCCGACCGCAGAAAACGATAAAATTGATTAAAAAAAACGCACTTTTCAAGCAGTCTGATGCAGCTGGTGGCATCAGGCGTCTATTTTAGTTCAATCACAGATTCGATGTCGGCAACTGCATCAGACTGCTTGAAAAGTGTTTTTTTTTACTTTTTAGTCGTTTATCGAGGTCGAGTTTTAAAAAAAGTTAATATTTGTTTATTTTCATATTATTTCTTTGCTGTAATGTAAATATGACTATGCACTTCTAGAACACCCTGTATATCAGAATTCTCTATGTGCCAGATGTTATTTGTACAACTTTGAAAGTCTTTAGGGTAGTCAGAAGCCAGAAAATCTTCCATCAATATCTCTAAGGAGTATCGTGCTACCCAATGTAAAATATTGATATTCTGTTGCATCCGGTTAAACTACCCAAACGTCCTGACTTGGTATTGTTCCTTAAAACTTAGCGATAACTGACTTAATTATGCGTGGACAGGTCCACTCAAATCTGTGTTAATCCGCTGTGGAATTAAATTTTATGGTGTCGGAATAGTGAGAGAGTTGTTGAGTTGAGTTGTTGAATGTTTGCTTTACCTTCGTCCGTGTGTCAGTGCCGCATGACAACTGAAAACCAGCGCTGGGTGTCTGACGCACACCGAATGCTGTACGGGCACGCTCCTGTACGTTACTACTTTCTAGTAGATCATGAGTAGATTATATGAAATAAATAAATTTATTACAACCGACCATAGAATTGATTTTGAAAAAAAAACAGCCTGTACAAAAAACTTTTTTTTTAATTTGTATATAGGCGTCCTTCTGGTGCAAGAGACCTTCCTTAAGCCGCGACCCTAAATTTACCAATTGTCGACTAGTTCGCAACGATAGGACCCAATGTCATAAGGGAGATCTCTAATCTATTATTAATCGTCCCTATACTGCATCCCTATGGATCCACCCACTCTCACCCAGCTTGAGGTCTCTGTTTGTCGGCTGGGCATGACCAGCCATCAACCCATTACGGTCATCTCAGCCTACATCCCTCCTTCCACCTTGACGGCAAATACCTCCGCCGTGAGAGATGACCTAACCATACTTCTTGGCTTGAGCGGCTCCGTCCTTCTGGGGGCCACCTCAATGGCAAACACCCCTTCTGGAATAGCCACTTGACCAATGCCCGAGTCAAGGCCGTGTTTGACCCCACCAACCGTGTCTCCACGTTGCCGTCGTGGTGGGGCTTGCGTGTCTCAGTGATCTTGGGGGCTTTGCCGGTAGAGCCACTCATGCCGGAAGGTCCCAAGTGAGAGACCAGACCAAGAGAGACACAAGAGGGGCACACCGTTCGGAGACTTGAGCAGTGTTCGGGTCCTCGGACGGTGTGCGTCTCATTGGCTTGCTCGCTGCTCTCTGGTACGCGTCTGATCATCAGACGTGACTGTGAGGGCAGCGAGCAAGCACTGAGAGAGAAGGGGAGAAAGGGACCGCACCCTTAAAAAGGACAATCATGGACAGGCCTGCTAAAAAGATATTACCCCAGGGCGGTACGGACTGCACAGCGGTCCGAGAATCCGCCACGCCTCATGCGTCAAGCCCCTCGTATTCTGGGGGGGGCAACAGGGCTGTCCACCAACCGTTTGCCGATGGCAACAAGGGCCGAGGAGGCCCCCGATCCGAACTATCCGAGGAGGACCCGATCGGTATTAGTTTTGGCTCGCCCGACAGAGTGTCGGTCGGGCGGAGCGCGGAAAGAGGCGCTCTATATTGGAGGAGGGGCTCGCCTGAGCGTCACCCGGGTGCAGAGTCGGAGTCCGAGTTGGACTCCGACGACCTGGTGACTATTAGCTCGGCGAGCTCTGGACCCGAGGGGGCGGGGGCTGCTGCGGAGGACTCCAGGTCCTTCCGCAAGCGGCCCAGAACAGAGGAAGACCGGGGGTCGTCCGGCAGCGAGGAGGTTGCCTCGGCTCGCAAGATCCCCACCAGCAGGCGGGGCAAGGGCCGAGAGGGAGGCAAGGGGAGATTGCCCGCCTCCAAGGTGGCTGGTCAGCGAGCCGGGGAGCTCGTCGCTGACGGACGACCCCCCGTAGAGGGCGGTCGCAGGGCTCCTGGTTCGGAGTCCTCCGGCGGTGAGCCGGATGACTCCGGACAGGAGCGGGTCCGGAGGGCCGGGTTTGCGGAGGTAGTGGAGGCCGCGCTTTGCGATGTGGCCTTGAAGAGGAAATTGTCCTCTAAGAACAAGGCCATAAGCGAGGCGATGGCCTCCATTCTGGCGGCAGCGGAGGGTAACCCAGGGGGGCCTCCGCGGGACGAGATGTCCAAGCTGCGGGCGGAGGTCGCCCGCTTGGCTGCCGCCACGGAGCGCCTCCAGAGGGAGAATGCGGGGCTCCGAGCAGACCTGGCCAGGCTCCAGGGAGCCGGCCCACTGGGGGCGCCTGAAGGGGGACGCAGGGAGAACAGCCAGTCCGTGCCGCAGGAGGGCCAGGTGCTGGACCTGGTGCGGCAGGAGATGGCTGCCTTCCAGGCGCGGTTTTCCGTCCTGGAGGGCATCGTCCTGCGCCCCCCGTTAGCGGCGAGTGGGAAGGCTCCAGGCCGGAAGGCGGCGTCGTACGCGGCCGCCGCGGCTGCCACACCGGGGTCGTCCGGCCAGGACAAAGGGTCCGGGCCGGCACCCGCAAAGCCGGTGCCGGGAAAACCGGACCCGGCCCCGGGAAGGAAGAGAAAGGGTGGGGTTGCTGCGCGGACGGCGAAGGCTCCTGCGCCGTCTGAGCAGCAGCTCCCCCCGGCTTCCTCGCCTTCAGCTCCTCCCCCGGCTCAAGCCGAATGGCAAGTTGCCGAGGAGAAGAAGAAGGCGGGAAAGGCAGCCAGGGCGGCCAAGAGGCGGGAGAGGAAGCGGCGGCAGAAGGCGCGAAGCGTCGCGGCTGCGCTGCGCCCCCCGAAAACCGCGGCTGTAGTTCTGACGCTGCAGCCGGACGCGGCGAAGAGGGGCGTGACGTACGCGGATGTGCTCACCAAGGCGAAGGAGGCAGTGAACCTTGGTGAGCTGGGCATCGTGGGGGGCCTTCGGCTCCGGGTCACCATGACTGGGGCCCGGATGCTGGAGATCCCCGGGGCAGCCAGCGGCCCAACCGCGGACGCTCTAGCCGAAAGGCTCAGGGCGTCCCTAAGCGCGGACGATGCCCGAGTGTCCAGGCCCACCAAGCGCATCGACATGCGCATCTTGGGCCTGGACGACTCCGTCACGGAGGCGGAGGTGGTGGCCGCCGTCGTTAGGACGGGGGGGTGCTCAGCAGAGGAGGTGAAGGCGGGCACCCTACGTCCTGACAACACGGGCATGCGCACCATCGTGGTGAGCTGTCCCGTGTCGGCGGCCAAGTCCATCTCGGAGGGCCGTAGGTTTTTGGTGGGTTGGGTTTCCGCGCAGGTCAAACTGCTGGAACCCCGACCTCTGAGGTGCTTCCGGTGCCAGGTGGGCCACCATGTAGGAGCACAATGCACCTCGGAGGTGGACCGCAGCGGTCTATGTTTCCGCTGCGGTCAGCCCGGTCACAGGGCCGGCTCCTGCGACGCCGCGCCGCACTGCGCAGTCTGTGCGGCAGCTGGCAAGCCGGCCGACCACTGGGCTGGGGGTAGGGCCTGCGCCCCACCCGCCAAAGCCGGAAACCGGAGAAAGCCCTCCGCCACCGCCGTCTCTGCCGCGACCGCCGCCACCGCCGCCGCTTCCTCCGCCGCCAAAGCCGGTTCCACTGCGGCTGCTGCTACTGCAACAGCCGCAGTAGAGCCCCTACAACGGGCTCCGGAGGGGGCTGAAATGGAGTGCCAGTAATGGCCCCATTTCACCCCCTCCTGTTGAACGTCAGCCACTGCGCCGCCCAGGAACTGATGCTCCTGAGCATGGCGCAGTGACTGATGCCTGTGGACGGCGAGCAATGGGTAGCTCGCCGTCCGATCAGAACAGGCCCGGGTTGACGGCGCGCTGTGTTCTACGCGCGCCAAGCCAGCAGTCGTCAGCATGGGTCGGGGCCCGTTAAGGCCAGAGCCTACCAGGGTTGCGGATTTGTTCGAAAGAGTTACCGTGGCCCTGGAACGTAAAGGCACTAAGAGGAGCATGGGTGGGTTTTAGTCAGTAGAAGTCTGACACTCCCTGCCGCTCCACCCAGAGCGGGAGGGGTCATTTGATGATTTCCCATCCAATAAAAAAAAAAAAAAAAAAAAAAAGGCCGTGTTTGAGCTAACAAGCCCCCTCAACTTTGATGTCATCGCGCCGATGCATCCCACCCACTATCCTCACGACCCCGACCATCGCCCTGATGTACTCGACATCGCTCTCCTCAAAAATGTCAGCCTTCGGTTACATTCTGTGGAGACTTTGGAAGAGGTTCACCTTCCCCTGCCACAGTAACAAAGTTCTTATGCGCTACTTGCAGCGTAAAACAAGTAATCTCATTGCTGAACTGCGTAATGATCGCTGGGATAAGATGCTTGGTGACCTTGAACCCAACCATTAGGCATTCTGGAAACTTCAGAGGAAACTATGCGCCTCTGAGGTTACTACGATGCCTCCCCTCGCGCACCCCGATAACAGCGTCGTCTTTGATGACGAAGAAAAACCCGAATGCCTGGCCGACAGCCTAGAGTCCCAATGCTCTCCCAGCACCCACGCGGTCGACCCAGGCAACCTCGCAGAGGTTGAGTCGACTCAAACCCAAGCAAGCCTCTGGGTCGGGTGGCATCACCAACAAGGAGTTCCGATTCCTCCCCGCTTCCCTAATCATGTTGATGACCGCCATTTTCAACAGCGCTCTGTCCAACAACATGTTCCCGCAGTCGTTGAAAGAGGCTACCGTAATCGGTATTTCTAAACCACGAAACCCAAGTCCTCCCCGACCAGCTACTGTCCCAATCAGTCTGCTCAACGTCCTCGGCAAAATCTACGAGAAGCTTATTTATAAAAGCGACTCGAGAGCCAGCGAGCAGGTTTGTTACAGATCCAACCACTCGTGCGTCCAACAGGTCTACCGCATCGTTGAACATATCAGCGACCACTCTCAACGCGGCTTAATGACGGGAGCCCTGTTCTTCGACATAGCGAAAGCCTTCGATAAGGTCTGGCACAGCGGTCTGATGTACAAGTTATATCAACAAGGTGTGTCAGATCGTCTCGTGCTCATCAAAAAAGACTATTTGTCGAACTGCACCTTTCGGTACCGCATCGAAGGTGGGTTTTCCTCCCCCCACCCCATTCGACGAAATCTTTGACGAATTCAGACCGAAACCTAACTTACGGTGAGCAAAAAGAGATAAGAACGGTACGCTCACGTGCCGCTTTTGCTCTTAGTAGGCTCCACACCATGCTGAATGCACGCAGAAAACTGTCCCTAATGCAAACTGCGCATTAACACTACGTGCATTCGTCTAATCATGACTTATGCGTGTGCCACATTCGCACACATTAAGTCTAAGCAGATCCATAGGATGCATGTTATCCAAAACCGTTTTCTCCGGAAAGCCACGGTCGCCCTGTGGTTCATCAGCAACGAAAATGCATGGCCTTTAAGAGAGGATCTTTAGGAGAGGTCCCAAAATGGAACCCTGTGATACTCCAGAAGTAACATCTACAGTGGCAGAGCAAACACCGTTTATTACAACTCTCTGTGTTCTATTGCAAACATATAAATAGAATCATCTTAAAAGTTCCCCAAGTATCCCATTAAACGCAATCTTCTGCAAAAGCAGTTCATGGTCAACCTTGTCAAAGGCCATCTTGAAATCAGTATATATGGTACCTATCAATTAAGTTGTTGTTAGATTTAAGTTGTTAAACAAATAATCTTCAAAAGTCACCAGGTTCGTTGCGGTTGATCTCTTTTTGACAAAAGAGATTTTTTTATCGCGGTTTTTTTTAAAAAAAATAAAATAATGTCTCGAAAACCTTTGACAAAGTTGACAACATTATTATATAGGTCCATAGTTCTCGACGTCATGCCTAGGCCCTGACTTGTAGACTGGGGTTATATTTGTAAGTTTCCAAGCTTGTGGATCTCACGACACAAGGAAACCTAGTGTGAGTTTCCGGAATCTACGCATTCGAATGTAATTTCTTAAACAACGAATTATTCTTATTATTTGGTCTTTGTTGCTGTACTTTTGTGTGTGTGCCGAATAAATGTTCTTTATTTTAATCTTTGTCCTCCAGACGGCAGCCTGGTGATAGCAGCAATCTGCCGCTCCGGGGGCTCGGCGGGGCGCTGGTGCGTGCGCGGCGCCTGCGTGGCGGTGACGTGCTCGTCGCCGGCGCACGCGCCCGCGCTTTCCCTCAAGCCTCTGCCCAGCATATATCTGCCGCAGCAGGACGCCGCGCCAGGTACTGACATAGTTAATAATAATAATAATAATAATTGTTTATTCATCATATAAGCATTGTAGTACATGAAAATCTACAGGTTTGACAAATTAGTGTACTAAAACTACAACTGAAATGTTGGTGAGGTGCTGCATTCCCAGCTAGGTTATAGAATAACCTGTATAAGGGAGTACAGTGCCAGTCCCCATAGGGTATTTTAATTATATTGTACACAGTATTCGGCTTATTCTACTACAATTTTATTACTACTGGTGACATGAATAGAAAGAAAGAAAAATACAGTACATTATAAAAACAATTTCTAAAAGGTGAGTAAGTGTAGTCTGTCTCAGTGTGCGTGTATATGTTTATGTGCACGTGCGTGTGTGTGTTTATGTGCACGTGCGTGTGTGAGTGGGTGTGAGTTAGCGCGTGTGTATGTGGATTTTGATGTATAGTTTTATTTACGCTGTTAGAAAGTTTTCTGTCTCATTGTAAGTTTTATTTTGTAGGAACGAGTAAACTGCCTTTTTGCATTTAAGATACGTCATACCATAGATTGGACAATGTTTATTAATTTTATTGTATAAATTCGGGCTTTGATAGTAGCAGAACCTTTTAATGCAGGATGATCGTGTTTGCGGTACTGCACATATTAGATCTTTTCGCCGTTTTGTGATTTTTTTGAATGGGGTTTTGCGATGTTGTAGTAAGACGGCTTGTAAGATATAGTGTTGCCTTACGTTAAGAATTTTCCAATCTTTGTACAACTCACTGGTTGGATATAAAATAGGGCGGAAAGTAGCAACTTTTAAAACAGCTCTGTGGGCTATTTCCAGAGGCTTCAGACTCGTTTTTACAGCACCACCCCAGCAGGAAATACAATATGTAATAATAGAGGAGCATAAGGCAAAATAGACGGTCCGTATAGTGTTAAAATTTGCTACATGTCGAAGGTTCTTAAATATATATATTAGTTTACGGACTCTTGTAGTAAGCAGGTTTATATGAGTCTTAAAGTTTAGGTGTTTATCTAACACTACGCCCAAATATTTCGTATGCTCAACAGATGCTATAGATGAACAGTGACAGGAGGTTTTGGTTTGACAAAGATGTGCTTTTATTGTGATTGGAGTGTGTGGTTGTGTAATTGGGCTGATTGAGTACGTAAGAAAATTTGTTTTGTTAGTGTTTAGTGTAAGTGTGTGTGAGATGAGCCATTCCAGGGTTATGTTGAAACCATATTGAGCTACATGTTCAAGCTCTGGCCAACTATCGGCTGTAAATGTGATGGCAGTGTCATCTGCAAATGCAATAACTTTGCCATTAGGGATATCAAGATTGCAAATGTCATTAATAAATATTAAGAAGAGGGTGGGGCCTAATATGCTACCCTGTGGGACTCCGTAGCAGATGGGGAGCTCGATACTGTTATGATTACCAATCCTAACAATTTGTGTGCGGTTGGTAAGGTAGTTCTGGAAAAGTTCTAGTTGCTTTCCTCTAACACCCATAGTTTCAAGCTTGAGCAGAAGGGTGGAGATGGGAACGGTGTCAAAAGCTTTTGCGAGATCCAAGAACAAAGTCAGAACTTTTTTATTTTATTTTAACTGTTGTGTTACATGAGAAGTTATATCTTGAACTGCATCGCAAGTAGATTTATTTTTACGGAAGCCATACTGTTGTGGGGATAGAAGGTTATTACGTTCGAGGTAGTGGACAAGTCTTTTGTTTATTAGACGTGCTAGTAGTTTTGACAAAGTACCTAGAACCGCAATTGGGCGGTAGTTATTTGGTAGATTCCCATCTCCACTCTTGAAGATTGGATGTATTATTGCTTTTTTCATAGAAGTGGGAAAAACAGCGGTTTCAAAACAGAGGTTAAATATATGGCATAGTATGGGTGCCAGGGTACTTGCGTATTTCTTTAAGAAAAGTGGTGAAATGGTATCCCAACCAGTGGCTGCATTTGGTCGCAGCGATCCTATGGCTGATACAATTTCATCACTATCTGTGGGTTCTAGGACAAAGGATGTTACTGGAATGTATTTCGGTTGGGTTTTTGAGGGTGTCGCTGACTGTGAAGTTGTGTGGTAGGTAAGATTTACCGCAAGTGTTTTGCCAATGCTGGCAAAAAAGGAATTTATTTCGTTGCAAGATTGTGCGGGCGTTGATGAGTAATTGAGAAGTTGGGTTGATGATGTTTTACTTTTATTTGTATTCGTAACTCGCTTTATAGTATCCCAGAGTGTTTTCGGATTGTGACGAGCATTATTGAGTTCTTCTGTGTCGTAAAGTCTCTTTGCTTTTTTTAACAATTTAGTGCAGTAGTTTCTGTATCGCTTATAAGTTAGTTTTAATACTTCATTATCTGGAGATATTTTGAGTTTTCTATGCAGAGCGTCCCTATGTCTCATGCACCTTAATAAACCAGGAGTAATCCACGGTTTGAGGATTCTCTTTTTTGCAGGCATTTTTTTCAAAGTTGTGTTTTTTGCGATAGCTGATGACAACAAGTCCATAAGACAGTCAGTTGCTGCATTGGCGTCCGCTATACATAGAATATGACTGAAGTCTATTCCAGATATAGATTTGTCAAGAGCCTCATGATCAATTTTAGTCAAAGTGGAGCTGGCAATAGTTCGTTCACGATGCTTGTCTAAACAGAACAAGGAGGAGTAATGGTCAGTGATAGTGGTTTCGTAAACAAACGTAAATGAGCGGCAACTTGTTTTTAATATCAAGTGGTCCAGGCAATTGCTGCCTCTGGTTGGTAGGGTGTGTGCAGGAAGGAATCCATGGAAGGCTAAACAATTCAAATATTCATGGGCTCGCGCATCAACTGTGCTAGGCTTTATATCTAGATTAAGATCACCAGTTATAATTACCGTTTTGAAATTATGTAGTGATAGAAGTAGATTATTTAAAGTTGAAAGAAAATTATCGATATTATCATTTGATGGAGAGCGATAGATGCAGACTATGGCCTCGTCAGAATTTATTTTAATTATTAGGCCAGAAGCAGATTGACCAAAGTCTGGCTCTTCACATGTGACTGTTAGGTCCGATTTCACATAGGCTACCACACCATCACTTTGGTTAAGATGTTTGGTGGTCTTATGCGAATTATAATTTTGCAAGATGGGAATGTTATAGTTACTCGAACAAGGTAGCCAACATTCGGTCAAAACTACCAGATCACAGTCAAATGAAATACGGTGCATCAGAGTTTGAAGGTTTAAAAAATTACAATTTATAGATCGGATGTTCTGCGAAAATATTTTTAGATATGAATTTGGTTGTTTTAATATCGAATGTGTTTGTTCCGGTGCACATGTGCGGGTTACAGATACAGAAAGCTCGTCTATCTTGTCGAATAAGTGGCTTACGTTGTTAATCATTTTTGCAGGAGGATAAATATTGAACAAATAGGTGAAATTGGTTGACTGGAGATGTTGTTCGTATTAAGATACATTCTGGATATACGTAAAGGTAACTAGGTAGTGTACATTTATTATTCAGATTAGGGGATACTATTAATAATAGATATGAGTTAATAAGTTCCACAAGTTGCGAGTTACGTTCGTGCGAGGGAACAGCAAAGATCGGTATGAGGGTGTGTGAACAATGTGAGTGGTTTGTTATTAATATTGCGCGTGTTAACTGTAGGTAATGTAGTTTTAATGTATATTGTATATTGTGTGTGTCAGAACATAGTAATCGGTAATGATAGGAGCGATAGTAATTAGTTTTACATTTATATGCCTGAGGTTTGGTAATTGTTAATTTTAGATAATTGAAACAGTTATGAGTACTCTTATCTGAACTACGTAATAAATAGTAGCAAAAATATGTTGGATACTTATACATAGGTAGTCATTGTTGTACAGCGGTGGCTAGTAGTTTCAAGGAATCTTCATTTTTGACCAAAATGGCTTGACTATCGGGATCCTTTTTCATCATTACTCGTCCATTTGACGTCCAGCAGAAACTATATTTGTTGGATTTAGCGTAGGTCCTTGTAAGGTAAAACAGTCTTTTTGTTAGAGCAGTCAGCTGCTCGGCTATGTAAATAGGAGTTTGAGGTGTAGTTTTTAAGCCCAGGTGAGATGAGCAGATCCTGTCGTTCGGTTGTTTTTTGTTGAAGTCTTTAACCCCTGCCAAGAACTTAGACTTCGTAAGAGTGTTTGAAAACTCGATTATAATGTTCGATGTTTTGTATTCTTTTTTTGAAGGTTGTCTCCAGACATCACGAATACTAGTGGGCTCTGCTTGTACCTGTAATTGGTTCGAAAGGTGCTGTATCATATCGAACAATACCGTTTTATTCTCATTTGTCGTTTTGGGTACATTTCTGATTTCCACGGATGTTTTGGTGAGATTTCTCTCGTACATTTCGACCTTATCTTCCAGGGTTGATATCTTTAAAGCCATAGACTTACGCTCTTTTTCAAGCCCAGTAATTATGATCTCCAGAGAAGATATTTGATCTGAGACAAAAGTTACTGATTTTTCTAATTCAGTATTAGTGTCTTTAATCTCTGTGTATTGGTTCTTTATTTCAATCAGATGACCTTCTAATTTATCCAGACGTTCATTTTGAGTACTCATCATCTCTTTAATCATCTTTATAATTTCAGATTTGAAGTTCCCCAGTTCGTCTCCACTAGCGTCACTCGATAAGCATTTACGTTTCGCTCTTTGGGTAATGTTTAGTTGAGATGAGTCGTCCACGCAGAGTGGCCGGATATCGGATTCGGAGCGGGATGGCACACTTCCCACGGTCGTCTTAGGTGGTGTTTTATACATTTTGCCTTGATGGTGACTTGACACTTAGACCATACACAACAGTTACCCGCTAATCGCTTCCGCTTTTAAATTGTGGCAAGCGGCGAGAATGACGTTTCAACGTATGCGCAGTGAGGTAGCTCCGCGCGTATTTTGCGTCTCCGCTGTTGCTATCCTGCTTCTCCAAATAGAATGCGTACGCCACTGACTATGCGCGCCTGGTACTTTGTAGTATTTATTTTTGCGTTAAATGACGAAAAAATTGATTTAAAAAATTATTAAATAAAGGAGCAATGTTGAACGAGCACACGACTGTTCGCTTTCGCGGTCCAAGGGGAAGGGGTATAGTTTCTAGCATATAGATACTTTGACGTCGAAGAATCAGCCGCTTACTTCATCCTGGAATGCGAGGCCGTGGCTACCCAACGCGAACAAATCGCGGAACGTTGAAGACGCTCCGCGAAGCCTGTAAAGCGCCCAGGAAACTTGTGCTTCTTGGTGGAGTTAGGCAGGCTAGCTAGGACACCTACGCACAACGGACCGAATGGGAGTTTAAGTGCGGAACATAGAGTCCCCACTCTGCTCTACTTCGGGTGCGTCTGATATCATAATTAAAGTTATTTGGTATATTTTCATTTCAATAACGTTCACATGATGTAATAAACGTGAGAACCAACTTTTGACTGGTAAAAATAGCATTTTTACCAGTCAAAAGTTAGTGACAGAAACGAATCGCTGCAAAACCGACTCCACGTAGTTTTGTCTGCCCTACCCCCAGAGTGTAATTTAAGCCCGCGTAGGCGTTAAGGGGCCAGGCGGCTCGCGAGCCGACTACTAAGTTTTATGAATCAATGCATTTTAAGAAACAGTTTAGTTTTTACTAATAGATATTTAAACTTGGGAAGCCATACGTCGGGGTAAGGGGTTTATAGTTTTCCAATAACCAAAAAACCTTTAAGGCGCATGAAAAAAAGGCCGCGCTCCTTTAGACACGACGGTATCGCTTCTAGTGTACGTAGTATCGCTGGGAAGTTTGTTACGCCATTTCATATTCCCTGCTACAACAGCAATGCGATTCTGTGAACCTCTCACTGTGTTAACTTAGGTGAAGTGAGCTCTTTTACTGTAGTCGAATTAGCAAAAAGATTGAACTTAATTCGTGTAGTTGTAATTTTTTATGGAATCATTAGAAAACATGAATATAAGTCTCCTCTGAGTTTGCACCATTTCTGTTATGTACGGAACATCGTTTAATGTTAGGTATTAACATTAAAGTCTCATTATTTTGAATTTTAATTAATAACTAACTGTTTTATGTTTATATATATGTAGATACCCCTTTGTTGTATAATTACTTTTCACCAAAAAAGGTGTGAGGTGTATGAAACACTAATAAATTTAAAAAAATCATTTGCGGCTCAAGGGAAATTCAGTCTGTTGGTGCAAACTCAAAATAAGCTTTTTAGAGCATCATTAACACCCAGTTATTTTAGCACCCTTTTGCACCCCTTGGAAACCAGCATTTTACAATATTTACAAATTGTACTTCGGGGGAAATTAGTGTAGTCATGATTTTTTTAATATATAATGTATTCTACATATACTACATTTGCACCTAATAAAAATAAGAAATATACCTCGGGAAGTTTATACAGAGAGCGTGGTTATATCGTAGCGTTCGCAAGGCGAACGAGGGGTTGAAGCAGGACGCGGGGCGGGCGCGGGAGCAAAGCGTAGAGTTTGAACTATCATAGTTGTGGCAAGAAGCGATCCGTGCGTTACGCAAATTTATTATTTGTCATTTCCTTTTATATTATTTCACTAACTGTGTTTGTTCAATAAATGTGAAAAATGGATTATGCAAGAGCTGTTGATTGAGTGGATGAGAAAGTGGACATTTTTAATAGGTGTGTTCTTCACCTTATTGAAACACATGCACCTCTGAGGGCCGTCCGTGTTAAGCGCCCACCCGCTCCATGGATTAACCCTGGAGTTCGTATGGCGATGAGACGGCGTGACAAGGCCTTTCGAAGATATAGAAGAGATCGCAGTGAGGAGAACTGGAACCTGTACAAGGTGGCTAGAAACCGCTGTAACCAGATGGTAAAAGCTTATAAACGCCGATACATTTGTGAAAATGTCTTTAACTCGTCACCGGCTGATATATGAAAGTTTCTCAAATCTCTCGGCATAACAAAGTCCTTCCCCAAATGTCATTTCTTCTAACGTGTCCTTGAGTGATTAGAATAAGCATTTTTCATCGTCGGATATTCTTGTAGATGCCGTTAAAAACAAAACTCTTCTTGAGATTACTTCCACGCCAATCTTACTTCCCGATTCTTCCTCTTTTTCAGTGACTGACCCTGAAGTCCTCAAAACCTTCAATGCAATTAAGTCCAAGGCTGTTGGCTGTGATGGTGTCAGCAGAACTATGATATCCCTCATAATTAAAAGTATTCTCCCTATTATTACACACATTATCAATGCCTCCCTACAAACTGGAGTATTTCCCACAATCTGGCGTAAGGCCATCATAATCCCTCTTCCTAAAATATCCAACCCCAGTTTATTTAACCACTACAGACCAATCTCCCTTCTCCCTTTCCTATCTAAGATCCTGGAAGCAGTTGCTCTTAAACAAATATCTACTTTTGTGTTTAGGTATAATCTGTTATCCCCTTTCCAATCAGGTTTTCGGCCTGGCCACAGCACAGCCACAGCTTTGCTTAAGGTTACAGAAGACGTTAGGAATGGCCTGGAGAACTCAAGATTAACGGTGTTAGTTTTAATAGATTTTTCCAATGCTTTTAACACCGTTGATCACGACATCCTCCTGCCTATTCTGTCTCAAATTGGGGTTTCTTCGTCGGCACGGGATTGGTTTTCATCATATCTTCGTGGTCGCCAGCAAGCGGTCCGTGCTGATCAGAAATTTTCTGAGTGGTGAGCCCTGAAAACTGGCGTTCCACAAGGCGGTATACTCTCTCTACTTTTATTTTCTCTTTTCATAAACTCTATTACCACTATTCTCAAATGCTCCTACAATCTGTACGCTGATGATCTACATGTCTACGCGCAAACTGAAACTGACAACCTGGACAACTGCATCTCATTGCTGAATGCTGACCTTCTAGCTTCTAGCTATCAGTGATTGGTCAAGCAGATTTGGGGTTACAGTCAATGTCAGTTAAAGCCAGGCTATCCTGATTGGCAGAACTTATTTTTTACGTAACTTGGACACCAGTCAACCACTGCCGCTTACTTTCAACAATGCCGTCATCCCTCTCTAGCCACACGTTAAAGACTTAGGCCTAAACAATGATGACAGGTTAAGTTGGAATAAGCTTTCTCAGGTTAGCCAGAATGTAACTTACTCACTGCGATCTCTCTATAGATTCAAGCATTTTCTTCCTTCTAGCACTAAAACCACTTTGGTTCAATCACTTGTGCTTCATATAATTGATTATGCTGATGTTTGCTACTCTGATCTATCCCAAGAACTTCTTAACAAACTGGATCGACTACTTAACAACTGTATTCGTTTCATTTTTGCCCTTCGTAAATATGATCACATTTCTTCATTTCGTTCTCAGCTTAAAGGGCTGCCTATCCGTCAAAAGAGATCCCTCAGATCCCTCTGCATGCTCTTCACTATTATGAATGATCCTTGTGCTCCTGATTATTTAAAACAATATTTTAAAGTGTTGGGCAGTTCTCACAGTCTTAACCTTCGAGCATCCAAAAACTTACTCCTTCATATTCCTTCTCACCGCACCGGGTTTATGTCTAATTCCTACGCTATTTCAACCATTAAACTCTGGAATCCCCTTGACATCAAGAAGGCTGAGTCCAAATTTTCCTTTAAGCGTTAAATCCGAAGACACTACTTAAAAGCCTGTCATTCTTAGTTTGTTTTCGTCATAATAATTATGAGTTCAGCAGTGCGATTCTGTAAACATGTCGAAGTGAACACTTGGGCGGGGCGCACGACGGGTGAGTTGTCAAACCATACAAATAAGATAGAATGACAGCTCAGTTGTCGTTCACTCCGCCTAGGTGAACACCGTGAGATGTCGACAGAATCGACCGGCAGATCAGAAATTTTAGTATACTAAATCATATTTATTACTTTATTATTTTAGCTTGTATATGTATTTTATTAGTACCTATTATGTTACCAGCTGCGGTTTCGCCCGCGTGAATATCGGAAATAGCAAGGTTTCCTGATTTTTATTGTATTTTTTTTAATCAGGAAACCGCACCCTACACCTACCTTACACCTACCCTGCACCTACCCTACACCTTCCCTACACCTACCCTACCTACATAATTATACCAGCCCAAAAATACAATGACATGTTCCTGGTCTCCTGGTACTTGATGTTTCTGGTCTCCTGGTACTTGTGAATCTGAAGTACTAAGGCAGCAGCGCGTAACAGCTCGTTTTTTAAGTGTGTTCATGGCGGTCTGGAAATCAACTAAACAATCTGATCGTAAGTAACCGCCCGTCTTGTGATACTCGCCCGCCAAGTTTGCGGGCGAAAATCCAACGGCAGCTGCTGTGGAACCGCACAAAACTGCGGTCTCGTGAGTTCTTAGCCTTATTCCTACGTTACTTGATGACGTAGGATAATCAGAGCTGTCACAGGGTCTATAACTCGAAAGACAAATAATTAATTTGAAAGAAATAAAGGACATGCTGGCCTACTGTTTTATTTTTCGATTAAAAACAAGCTGCTTTTGCATTAAAAAAATCTTTAGATTTGTATACTATTACTTACAAACAGAGCATTCACAATCAGAAAGTACTCCTTCCTCGTAAAACATATCCCGCAACACAACTACGCGCTTATGCACGTGGCGACGGCGCTTCTTGTCAGTTTATTATTCCGTGTCGCGCGCTTGTCTCTTCCATAGCGTAGTTGCTCAATGGCAATGACTACAATACACGAAAAATGTATGTTCCATATAAAAATACTAATTTTTTATTTGGTGCAAATATAAAGGGAACCAAATTATATGATTGTGATGATTTTCAAAACAACCAAAATTTCCCCCGAAGTACAGCGGCAGAAAAACGTGAAAAACTAATTTCCGTATTTCGCACCAGGGTGCAAAATCAATCATGTATTTAGGCCAAAATGACTAACCCTTTTCTGAGTTTATAGAACTACACGATTTTCCCCTAAGCCGCAATGACCAAAAATCATGTTTACAGATATTTTATTTTTTTTCTAACGCTGCGTTGGTCTGATTAAAATAAATAAAATGTAATAATATAGATTGAAGTGTAATAAAGCGTATAAAAAATTACGATGAGTACAACTGTATGCTCTGCTTAGTTATGAACAATAAACAGATTTCACAGTTTTTCACCCCCTTCCGTAGGGGTGCTAAATGCAATTTGTTTTTTATACTTAATTTTTCACTCATACAAAACCATCAGAAACGTTTTTGCCTCTCCGGAGAATTTATTCCAATCTTTATTAAAAAATGGCCTAATTTGACTATACTATTTACAAACAAGATGGACTCGGTGATCACCAGTATGGCTTCCGTCGTGGTCGGTCAACTGGGGATCTTCTGGTGTATGTTACGCATTGCTGGGGCGAGGCCATTGAGAAACACGGCGAAGCCCTGGCTGTGTCGCTAGATATCTCAAAGGCCTTTGACAGGGTCTGGCATGCTAGTCTGTTTGGTAAGCTTGCCGCGTTTGGCATCCCTGCTGACTTTTGCAACTGGATTTCCGATTTCCTGAATGAGCGATCGATCAAAGTGGTCATAGATGGCTGCTCATCGGATCATATGGCTATTGATGCCGGTGTTCCTCAGGGGTTTGTTCTTTTTGCAACTCTATTTCTGCTGCACATCAACGACCTGCTGCAACTAGGTGCAATCGGGTACGCAGATGACAGCATAGTGTCAGAAAGATACCTATCCAGTGCAGGTGCCAGCAGAGAGGAAACTGCTGCTCTTAGAGATGCCATGGTAGAGCGAATGAATTTGACCCCACTGAGATTTAAGGTCAAATTCATTCGCTCTACGAATGAATTTGACCTTAAATCTCAGTGTGGCGACGACAATCTGGTCAAATTCAATGCTCTGAAAAAACAGGCGTGTCTTTTCACTGTCAAAAGTAGGAGACAGCCAAGAAGCTGAGCATCCAAAATAGAGTTAGGAGATACTTCACATCTGGACCGCTTCTGAGTCTGTATAAAGCACAAGTCCGTTTCTGAATGGAGTATTGCAGCAACTTATGGGATAGCTCAGCAAAATATCAGCTTGCTGCATTGGACTCGGTGGAGCGCAGAGCAAAAAGGCTTATAGGCGACGAGTCGCTGGTGGCTAAACTTCACAGCCTGGCTCATCGGCGTAGTGGTGCTTGCCTGTCGGTCTTCTACAGACTGTACTTCGGAGAGTGTGCGCAGGAACTCCACGACCTGATCCCACCATCGCCCTTATACCACCGGAATACCAGACGTACTGCTGGGTACCATCCGCACTTGATCGATATCCCAACCAGTCGTACTTACCGCATGACATTTTTAAGATAACTTTTATAATCCCAAACATAAAGGTTTACACAAGTTTACCGCTTATTATGTGCATACCAGTATTTTACGTGGAGCGGCTGCCTACCAGACCTTCCACAACCCATTAACTGGGTAAAATACAGCATGTGTAGTAATTTTTCGGCCCTACCTTGTCGTTGAACAAATATTCCCGAACGAATTTTGTCGGGTATAGGGTTTGTGTGACGTCTGTTTTATTTTTTTTAGTTCGTATGTGGCAGTATAGATGCCGTTACATGCCCTATAAGAAGGTTTTTTACTCGTAATATTTTCCAATAATTTTCGAACAATGTTGTTTCAGTGTCAATAACGTGGTGCCAGCGAGAAGACACGGATTCCTTGCTCATCGCTGGCGGAACGCTCTCCATGTGGAAGTGTACCGAGCGGGCGCATCAGGTGCACAAACTCTTCGCTAAAGGTAAGCGTCCCGATAGTAGTAGGATACTTTTGAAGTGAAAACTTCTGTAGGCGTCCTTCGTTCTTTATGAATAGTTTACAAAACGGAACCGTCTTTTTTTTTTTTGAGGATGGGAAATCATCAAATGACCCCTCCCGCTCTGGGTGGAGCGGCAGGGAGTGTCAGACTTTTACTGACTAAAACCCACCCTTAGTCCTCCTAGTGCCTTTCCTTCCAGGGCCGCGGTAACTTTTTCGAACATATTCCGCAACCCTGGCAGGCAAAAAAAACGGAACCGTCTTTCTCGACTTTTGTATGTATTCGCTTTTTATATCTCTAGAGCTCGTTCAGTGGAATGTCTAGGAAACGCTGGTGTGATAACTTAGAGGCATTCATGACGAATTGCTCGGACAAGGCAAAACGTCGGAAAGAGTCAAAGGTTATGGCTTTTCATAACCTTTGACTCTTTGCTCGGCAGTGGGACAATATACGTTAATAAAAAATAAACTTCCCTTGGGATAATTTTTTCCGACTTTCACGCAGGCCGAGCAGTACTTAGCTAGAGCTAATCTAAAAAACTTGAAAACATCGTATATTTTGGACCAAACACTTATATCATGCAATTTCTAAACTTCGCGAAAAACGAATTGTCATCAATTACGAATATGTTCTGTCGTTAGGTCCCCTGCAAGGCAGCACAACACCAGGGGGTGGTCCGAAGCCGGGGACCGACTGTTTTAATACACTGGTAAGTAAAAAATATAGACAAGTGTCTAGTTTTAAAGACGATACCATCTTAAATCACCTGCCCAGCTTTTTTCCAATTAAATAGAGGGTCACTTCCAGTCAAACAGTAGAGCGGCTGCCTACCAGACCTACATAACCCCTCAACAGGGTAACATAACAAGGTCTATCTTGGCAAGACTATAGTCAGATTTTCTAGCTTCTGACAATCCATAACATAACGACTACCAAAGATCTACAAATGACAGCCGGGACCAACGGCTTCACGTGCTTTCCGAGGCACAAAGGAAGCTCAGTATGTTAAGATGGTCACCCATCCACAGACCGACCTCGACAAGCGTTGCTCTACCTTGAAGATCCGCGCGGATGTAATTGTTTAGCCACGAGCTCCTCCACGACATCTTTACAAATAAAAAAGTGTGTGTGTTAGCACCGACACACGACTGGAGTTAACACAACTCGCTTAGCTTCACTTCGTTTCTCTACACTTCACTTTCACTTCAATTTCACTTCATAGTAGAAACTCCTCGTACCACCAAAGTCAGAAAAGATATTAAAAGAAATAGGTATAGAAAACGTAACGCCTCACTTTTAGTTAACACTCGATTTTACGTCTCATTAAATTTTCATACAGCGGGATAATATGAAAATTGTTTCTTAAGGAGTAAACTCCAGATAAAGAAGTGTCTGTTTATAATAATATCAATTTAACAGCTTTTTATCTATACTAATATGATCTATACTAATAATAGGTCTTTACCTATGAAATTGCCGTTTTGTATGAAAAAATTTAAACGAATTTTTTTCATATATTTTTTATTTGTATTAATCGAAGTAATCACCCATGCAATCAATGCATCTTTGCCAACGCAGTGGCAGTTTATTGATGCCCTTCTTAAAGAAATCAGCTGGACGGGAGGCAACAAATTCTTCAAAGGCATTTTGTACTGCCTCTCGGGTATTGAATTTTTTTCCCGCCAAGAAGTTATCCAAATTCTGGAAAAAGTAGTAGTCTGTAGGCGCAAGGTCTGGTGAGTAGGGCGGATGACGGAGAGCTTCCAACCCCAGTTCTTGCAACTTGGAGACCGTCTGCTGTGCAGTATGAGGTCGCGCGTTGTCGTGCAGGAGCAGCGGAGACGAGCGATTGAGCAATGCTGGTTGGAGATGTGCCAGCTTCTCCATCATTGTGTTCAGTTCTTCACAGTACACATCTGCAGTAATGCTCACCCCGTTTGGTAAGAAGCTGTGATGAATCACACCGGCGCTAGACCACCAAACAGTGACCATCACTTTTCTAGGGGTAAGTTTTCGTTTAGGGCATTGTTTAGGTGCTGAACCAGGATCCAACCAACTTGCTGAGCGCTTGCGGTTATCAAACAGAATCCATTTTTCATCGCAGTTTCAAAATTCCTTCATTTGTGTGTCTGTTGAGCAGTGCAAGGCACGTCTCGACGCGTACTTCGCGCTGGCGATCATTGAGTTCGTGGGGCACCCATTTGTCAAGCTTTTTTACCTTGCCAATTTGACGCAAATGGACCAATATTGTTTTGACGCTAACGTCGAAAGCTGCCGCTAATTCAGCCGTAGATTGTGTATCATCAGCTTCCACAATCGCCTTTAATTCGTCATTGTCGGCCAAAGTCTTCGGACGACCGCGAGGTTCATTTTTCAGGTCGAAATTTCCAGAACGGAAGCGAGCAAACCAATAACAGGTGGTGCGTTGGTTTGTAGTGTTAGCTCCGTAAACGTCGTTGATGTTGCGTGCCACTTGTGCCGCGTTGCTGCCACGACAGTACTCATATTCCATAATTACTCGAATTTTTAACGTATCCATGATGACGAAAAATATTGAAATGCGATGAAAATGTAACACCAATCAATAAACAAATGACTACTTTTGGAAAAAAAAACCATGTTTTTAAAATAAAATTAATTTGAAATTAGAATTCTTAGCCAAACAAAAATTATTTTGATTTGAAATGGCCAGTACTGCAGAACGGCAATTTCATAGGTAAAGACCTAATATTAAAAAGCGGAAGAGTTTGTTTGTTTGAACGCGCCAATCTCTGGAACTACCAGTCGGACTTGGAAAATTCTTTTTGTATAAGGCTATAGGCTATCTAGCATTACGCTAAAGCTCTTGTTTAGCCTAAAATATTTATATTTGTAAAGTAAGTCGGAAGAAAAAGCGGTATAGAACTGCTTTATCTGCGTGCGCTGGGGTAATGGCTAATTATACGTAAGTACCATGTACAACAAAGATATTGGTTTTTTAACTGACTTCCAAAAAAGGAGGAGGTTCTCAATTCGAAAGATTTTTTTTTGTATGTTTGTTCAGCGATATTTTCGCCAATTATCAACCGATTTTAATGATTATTTTTTTGTATAGAAGAGTATTTTCCCGGACTGTTCCCATTTTAATTTGGTGAAGATCTGATGAAGAACTTTGGAGATAGGAAAGGAACTCTTAAATAAATGATAGCAAACCTGCCGGGATTGCTGAAATCGCATGTCTGTATATTCTTTACACCAGTTCATAACATAACATCACGCCGGTACGCTGTGAAGGGGTACGCAGATGTGTACAAGTCAACCATGGTTTTGGGGTTATCTTTTCGAGCATAACTTTATTTTTTATGAACCAACCTTGACGATTCTTTTTGCGTTGAGTTTATTTAAAGCTAATGACTAAAAAGTGAAATTAAAAAAACTTTTTTACATAAAAATACAACCGACTTCGAAACAAAAACAGAGTTTAGAGGCACAGAGAGAGCGATTTTAAGTTTTCTAAATAAATAAAATAAATAAATAAATGAAAAATCACTGTCTTTCCTCCTGAACTCTTTTTCGAAAATGTTCTCAACTAACTTTTTAGACATGGTTGGATGGCGTATGCATACTAAGTTTCAATAAAATCGGTTCATTCATTTCGAAAAATAAGGACTTCAAAGTTTGTATCAAAAGCCGTACGGCGTCGTTTACGCCGTACGGCTTTTTAGGTCAAATAAATTATTGAAAAATTAAAGGTGGTTTTTGAACATTATTATTAGGTAGGCATATTAATCCTTACGAGCGAAAGTTACTTCATCATCAAGATAATTTTATGAAGATAAACTTTGTTTTTACAGCGTGGTATTTGGACTCACCGTTTAGGAGATAATGTAAAATTAAAATAATTCAACAATATTATTAAATCGAACTGGCGGTACGCGAGCCCACAGATTACCAGATAAATCACTCCATACAAAATGTTCACTACCTACTGCTTTAATAGCCTACACCTTCCAGTCGCTAGACGCTGCCAACGAAAATGTACCTAACCTTACTAGCGTAAAGTGAGTTTTGCTTTGTAGCTGCGCGCTGCCGCGTGGTTATTTGTATTGCCAGGGCTGCCGTTTTCTATAAAGTTGTCAGTAGGTTGTTACACTTTATGAAATAAAATAATAAAATGCTTTTTAATGTTTCAGCGTGTTTAATTGTTAAAAATACGTCTGAAATAAAGATGCCACGAATACGATTGAAATAACTACGAAATAGAGGAAACTGAAAACACGATTCATTGATTTGTTCGTTCATTTACACAATTAGCGTAAATACTATGCTTCTACTATGAAAAAACCTGCGCTGGTGCCATATTTTGACGTCATGCACGCTTTTCTAACACTTGCACGCTCTTAAATAAACAATAATAACATGAAAATAACATTCATCATCTGCCTAGCCTTTTCCCAACTATATTGGGGTCGGCTTCCAGTCAAACCGGATTCAGCTGAATACCAGTATTTTACGTGGACCGGCTGCCTACCAGACCTCCACAACCCATTAACTGGGTAACACGGTACTTCTTGGCAAGACTGGTGTCAGATTTTCTGGCTTCTTACAATCCGTAACGACTGCCAAAGATCTCCAAATGACAGCCGGGACCAACGGCTTAACGTGCTTTCCGAGGCACGCAGGAGTTTTGGTATGTTAAGATGGTCACCCCATCCACAGACCAACCTCGGCAAGCGTTGCTTAACCTTGAAGATCGGTCCGTGCGGCTGTTACAATTTTGCCACGAGCTCTTCAAGCTCCTCATATGAAAATAACATTAACAAGATAAAAATGATAATAAATATTATTGAAAATTAATTTACATTAAGTAGATTTTTGCTAAACGTAATTTCCAAATGACAGTTGACAAATGGAGGTCATTGGCCTTTCTATTCTTGTCTCAGACGCATAATAGAAGTTATTATGTACTTATCAATACTTAATAAAATACAAAACACGAAACATGCCAGTTTACAAAATTATATACAGCGTGTAAGGGAAATCGACGCACAAACGGATACCATGAGTTCAGGACATGATTCATAATCGTTATTCTTACCTAACCCAACGTGATTTTAATTAAAAAAACAATTAACTCACTACTTTTACTAAAAAGAGCGATGTAAATAAAACTAGTTAGGCATCTGCTCAGCTGTTTTGTAAAAAAGGTCAACGCATCCTGCCTAGTTGTAATGTAACACACTAACCCGTGTGCATGTGTTTGTAGCGTCAAACATACCGTCTAGATAATACTGCCCATATGAAAAAAATACGTATCTGCACAAAGCGGGGTAACCGATTTCCGACATTAACTAAACAACTTATGGTCGGAAATAGGTTACTAAGTTTTGTGTCAATAAGACCATTATTATTGTTGACGGCAATACGCGATATGCGTAGGTACCTACATTAAAGCGCAGCGCAGCGCCGGGAGCGGCGGCGACACAGACCTGTGTATGTGTGTTTGCAAGACGTGTAGATTTAGACAGTGACGTACTTCGTTAACCACGTACAACGCTCTCGCGCGTTTAGATCGCATTGTTAGATTGCATTCCCAGTACATTGCGCGCTCAAAATATGTCAATTTGTAGAACTCATTAATCTCGCTAATGATCGGTTACAGCGATCATTAGCGAGATTAATGAGTTCTACAATTTGATTAATGGCATTAAGTGTAGCCTTTTCGTCAAGTTTGCGTTACGATATCCCAAACACCCTGTATATGCTAACGTACGTGGTTCGCGGCTGTCGTCAGCCCCCTGAGAAATGGGTCGCTTGCGAACCGCCGGCCGGTAGGTAGTTAGCACGCGTAAGTATATCGAGTGATTCATCCGGTAATCTGTGGCGAGACGCGGCCGCTGAACGAGAACTTATCGAGCGTACGTGCGACGCGGTGTGGGAAATATAGCATCTCATTATGGCATCCCAGCTGGTTTTTGTAGCTGGATATCAGACTTCCTAAGTGAACGGTCGATCCAAGTAGTTGTTGACGGCTGCTCCTCTGACCTCATGGCTATTGACCAGAGTTCCTCAGGGGTCTATTCTCTTTGCAACTCTTTTCCTGCTACACATCAATGACCTACTTCAGCCTGGTCTTGTTGGGTACGCAGATGACAGTACGGTTTCAGAGAGATACTTGTCCGGCGCAACAACCGGCGGGGATGAAGTCCGTTCCTTGAGAGAGGCCATGGTAGAGCGGACAATTTTGACCTTAAGCGTTGTCTCCCAGTGGGGTGATGACAATCTGGTCACTTTTAACGCCACCAAAACACAGGCGTGTCTTTTTACCGCAAAAAGGAGTCGCTTTGACTAAACTCCTACTTTTCGGGGTGCATCTGTTCCTGTTACTGATCGGCTCGAGCTCCTAGGCATGGAGCTGACATCCAGTCTCAACTTCGGCGCCACCATCGAGTACAAAGCCCAAATTGCGGCCAAAAAGCTCATCCTAAATAGGGTGAAGCGATACTTCAGGCCTGGACAGCTTTACAAAGCACAAGTCCGATTCTGCATGGAGTATTGTAGCCACCTTTGGGATGGCTCAGCTAAGTATCAGCTTGCCGCGCTTGACTCGGTGGAATGCATAGCTAAGAGGCTCATCGGTGACGTAAAACTGGTGGATGCCAAACTACATAGCTTGGCTCATCGCCGTAAGGTTGCCTGCTTATCAGTCTTCTACAGATTGTACTTCGGTGAGTGTGCCCAAGAACTCCACGACCTCATCCCACCGGCCCCCTTCTACCATCGGACATCCAGACGCACTGCATCTTACCATCCCTACCTTGTAGCTATTCCACCAATTCGCACTAAGCGTTTCCAAACGTCTTTTATAATGCGCACAGCAAAGGAGTGGAACTCTCTGCCTGCGTCTGTGTTTCCAAAAGCTTACAACCCTAATCTCTTCAAAGTTAGAGTGAACAGGCACCTTCTGGGTAAGCTCGCTCCATCGTAGACTTTGTCTCTGTCACCTCTGACATTGACTAGAGTCAAGAGCAAACCCATCACTAATAAAAAAAATAAAAATAAATCTTTTTGTATTATTATAGCTACATTAATGTGGAAGGCTTTACCATGTACGGGAACGGGAATTCCTACAGTAACGGGAAAAAACGGGATATGCGCGGACGAAGTTGCGGGCAACAGTAAAATTATATAGGAGGCATACTTCGTACTTGACTGGTTTTTCATCATCGCTATCCTATTGCTGATAAACTGTTATTTCTCTAGGTCCATTAGTTTTTGTAGTGCCCGTTTTCTTCACTCTATTTGACACCTTAATTCATCCCAACAAAGATTTTCAACTCTCGGCGCTGAGTCGAGTGCGGAGAATTGTATTTGATATCAAATAGAGTGAAGAAACGAGGAACACGGAGAAAGTTCCATCCAAAGCCATTCAGTCTTTAAACCATGAAGAGGTTACAAACAAACAGCGTTACTTTCGTTTGTATAATACGGCTTAAAGCTTTGATTTTGAACACATCTTCTGTTTCTCCATCCAGGTGTGGCAGAGAACAGCCGCGTGGGGCGTGGAAGGCGGCGAGGGGGCGGTGTGCGCGGCCAGCACCAAGCTGCCGCACGGCGCGCCGCACGCCGTGCTGGCCACGCCCCGGGCGCTGCATCTGCTCGCTAGGGACACGCATCATTATGTAAGTAACAGAGGCTTCGACACCCTCTGTGACCTCCTGGCTGAACCACCACTGACTGACCGTCACACCCGGTTGTTGTCACTCCATGTGGACATCACTCCCTGCGACCATCACACCAAACGGTATTGTCATACACGCTCTGTGGCTTTCACCCTCTATGGCGGTCACACTAGTCACGTTCTTTGATCTTCACAGCCTATTGATGTCACCCCCTGTGGACATCACGCTAAATAACAGTCACCCTCAGCGACCATCACGCTCCGTAGCCATCGCCCTCTGTTATCAACACAACACTATCTGTTGTCGGCAATCTGTGTGGCCATAACAGGGAGATTTAGTTTGCGCACACACTTGTGCACTATAATATCTCCCGCATCTATCTATCTATTGGGATATGGTTTCCGCACTTATTCCTGCTGTGGACCATTGTACGTGAGCCTAATCTCTCCCGCACAGTGGCGTAGCTACCGGAGGGCTAGACGGAGCAATGCCCCGGGGCCCCCAAGCTCAGGGGGGCCGTCGGACTCTGACTTGTAAGTCTAACTATGAATTGAACTAGTGAAAATTTCTCCCACATTCGGAATATAAATAAACCAGATTCCAGGAACGCGACTTTTATAATGGCAAATTATTTGTAAAAATACCGGGGAATTCCCTACAAATCTCGAACATCTTTGTTTGAAACTTGCGGGGAACTCCCCTGTATTCTTAGGTTTCACAGTCACGCCGTCGAACAGCGTGTTTCAACAGCACGCGCTTAAAGCAAGGCGGACCTATGAAAAACGCGGCACGCTTCAACAGCGTAACTATAAAACGCTACTAGTGAGTTTACAAGCACGCGCGTCTGGACGGCGCCGCCGCCGCTCGACGACGCAACTGTGAAACCAGCCTTAAATTGCACGCAACTCTGCTTGTAGAACCAGGACGTGCCCTGCTATGCACAATAAAGAACTGATGATAAAGTAGCCTGCAAAGCTTAAAACTTTGACTTGTATTGATAAAATTTTAAAGATTTGTTTCGTATTCGTCGTGTTCCGAACTCGACGTACTCTAGATTTGTCGTATTCCAGAATCGTTGTAAAACTTATAGTCGGTCAAGAAAGTGGTGTCATTGGTTTAAAAATCTCTACTTAATTAGGATTCCGTACCCAAAGGGTGCTCAACGAGACCCTGTTAACGGGCCTCCGCTGTCTGTGTGTCTATCGCAGGACTGTATTTTTTTAAAGGAAACAGGTAGATATTTTCATAAAATAGTTTTAATTTGTTCATTAAAATAAGTTACAATTTGTATTTGGTTTTATTATGGCATTTTATTATGGAGTCGACTGTATTACGACGAATCTGGATTACGACAAATCTGGAGTAGGTACGTCGTACGTACGTAGTTTATTTTTTGCCCCAGGGCCTTTGGTTACCTAGCTACGCCACTGCTCCCGCACCTATGTTTTCGGTTAAATTGTCCGCCATGGTCGAATTCGGTCAGAAGGACTATATTTGTCTATTAAAGTCTGACTCAACAGATGATGCTAAACAAAAGGTTGTCCACAGCTGTGCAGTCGCGCGGTGGTGTCGCACGGCGGCGTGACGGCGGTGGAGGCGGCGTCCACTCCGCCCAAGAAGACGAAGTATGGACCCAACACTGCGCCCGTGAGTTGCACTCAGTGTTGTTACTAGGAAATGTCACTTGTGTCATTTAAATCTGACGGATTGGTACAAAGAAATGTTTTGACAACAAAGCGTATATTTCAACGCGCTGTAAAGAAGACATGGGCTTTTCTTTGCCTGAAACGTATGGGCAACTGGTCTCTTTTTAGGGTTCCATACCCAAAGTGTAAAAACGCGACCCTATTACTAAAACTCTGCTTACCGTCTGTCTGTCACCAGGCAGGTAGAAATTTTCACAGATGATGTATTTCTGTTGCCGCTATAACAACAAATACTAAAAACAGAATAAAATAAATATTTAAGTGGGGCTCCCATACAACAAACATGATTTTCTGCCGTTTTTTTTTTATAGATAATGGTACGGAACCCTTCGTGCGCAAGTCCGACTCGCACTTGGCCGGTTTTTCTTTTTTGATGGCGCACTAACGCCACCTTGTTACATGTATATAGTACTTTTTTATTTTTTATTAGTGATGGGTTTGCTCTTGACTCTAGTCAATGTCAGAGATGACAGAGACAAAGTCTACGATGGAGCGAGCTTACCCAGAAGGAGCCTGTTCACTCTAACTTTGAAGAGATTACGGTTGTAAGCTTTTGGAAACACAGACGCAGGCAGAGAGTTCCACTCCTTTGCTGTGCGCATTATAAAAGACGTTTGGAATCGCTTAGTGCGAATTTGTGGAATAGCTACAAGGTAGGGATGGTAGGATGCAGTGCGTCTGGATGTCCGATGGTAGAAGGGGGCCGGTGGGATGAGGTGCCCAAGAACTCCACGGTTCTTGGGCACACTCACCGAAGTACAATCTGTAGAAGACCGATAAGCGGGCAACCTTACGGCGATGAGTCAAGCTATGTAGTTGCTATGTAAAGTGCCTGTAAATGGTTTATTTGAAACAAATGCTTTGAATGTTGAATGCTATCTTCACGTTACAGAGCGGTTCGGGCTGCGCCATAGTGTCGTGCGTGGAGATCTCCCAGCTAGGCGGAGTGGTGCTCGCCATAGACACGCATGCGCAGCTCCACGTCTACAAGCTGCCGCAGCCCTGGTGCGATATACGTGAGTATTCTATACAATGTGTAACAGAATAGTCCTTAAAATAACTTTAACAATGAGGTCAACGAAATCGCGGAAAAAAAAGTCAGCTGTCCAACATATTGTCGAGCGGATTTCTATGAAACTTGGCTCACGGATCATTCTATTATACTCAAGATCATGTAGTGTTTTTTTTTTTGTAAGCGGAAAATTTTTAAACGACTCCTCCGGCTTCGCCTAGGGGCCTAACCACCAACTTTTAAAGCAGTATTACGTCAATATTACTTCCAGTGGGAAAGAGACGGAGCTATACAGGACGCATAGGTCCGTCTCATTCCCACTGGAAGTAATATTAAAGTAATACTGCTTTAAGAGTTGGTGGTTTAGGCCCAGAGCGTGAGAGGAGTGTCACACGGTTACTGGCTAAAACACCACCCTTGTTCCTTTAAATGGCCTTTGCGGTCCAGGAGTACGTGCCCTTGGGATAAGCCTTGTCTAGCTAGTGTTGTAATAGTTGTAATGTCGTCGACAGCGACGCCCATCGCGGTGCAGCACGCGGTGTCGCTGCTGGAGTACGCGCTGGTGGCGGGCGGAGACTGCCAGGACGTGCTGCTGGCCTGCACCGGCGCACTCAAGCATAATGTGCTCGAGCTCATGTATGAAAGGTAATACAAATAAAATACTGCTACATTTTACGGTATTATTTTCAACTACACTTTTTAAAAAACAATCCTGAATAAATGATCAATAGAAAAAATCTTTTTCACAAAAAAAAAACCGACTTCGAAGACCCCGACTTCCTTCTTCTTTTTTGTGAAAAAGTTTTTTATTTTTTACTTTTTAGTGGTACCCCACATCTAACAACGCCACTGGAAAGTCACAGGAAAGCAAAAATAAGCAATTTCGTATACATGGATGATTTTTCCACATATTTTTTCCAGCTATTTGGATTTAAAAACCAAATTGCTTGATCGATTTTGATAAAATTTAAATGGAAAATCGAGAAGTATATCCTTTCACATAAAACAAGGTTTTTTCAAATCGGTTCATAAATAACGGAGATATGAGGTAACAAACAAAAAAAGTCTTTCAGTTCCACAAGGATCTCAAGTGGCTCCCTATCCGTCTTCGCAGGAACACTCGAATATTATGTCTCCTCTACAATATCCTTTTTAATCCGGCATACCCTGGCTACCTGCGCGATCGTTTCTCGCCCTGCCGATGCGCTGTCCAAACATCATCTAAACTTCAAAAATATGTGACATTCAGTTTGACGTATACAGGTCGTGACGCCACCAGGGCATATCGTCCACTGGGCGTTGACGTCAATAGGGCGTGACGTCCACAGCGTAACAGTATCAGAGAGAGGGAGAGGGGGTGTATGCCATTTAGTGTGATGGTCGCAGGGGGTGACGTCAACAGGGCGTGACGTCCACAGCGTAACAGTATCAGAGAGAGGGAGAGGGGGTGTATGCCATTTAGTGTGATGGTCGCAGGGGGTGACGTCAACAGGGCGTGACGTCCACAGCGTAACAGTATCAGAGAGAGGGAGAGGGGGTGTATGCCATTTAGTGTGATGGTCGCAGGGGGTGACGTCAACAGGGCGTGACGTCCACAGCGTAACAGTATCAGAGAGAGGGAGAGGGGGTGTATGCCATTTAGTGTGATGGTCGCAGGGGGTGACGTCAACAGGGCGTGACGTCCACACAGAGCGTGACTGCGTGAATATGGTGCGGTTGCGTTAGAAAACCAGCAATTATTCAGTTTTTGCTGATCACAGCGATTTAAGCCGTTGGTCAGAAAATCTGTGTGTGCCAATTAAACAAGTTTTCTTTCTTTATTTATTTCAGATTGACAGATTCGTTCCAGCGACAGCCGGCCGCATTCCAACAATATTACTTCCATAGCTGGCTGAAACTAAGAATAGCATTGTGCAGGTAATTTATAAATTAACTTACTTAATTATTTACATATACAGTTCTCGTCAAATAACTGTGCCCCGATGAAGTTGGCTACGAGTGGCTGCGTAGTAGTCAAAATTACGTACAAACTGCAACTGCGCATGCGCAAGAGACATTGGGGCGGGGATTATGGCGGCGCGATTTTATGTCTCAGTGTTACGTTTACGTTCGATGCATGCTTGCGTCCCGCTTGCTCCCTCTACGTGACTGCACCAAGCGATCTTTGCTAATGGCTAACTTCAGACAGTTATTTGACGAGAACTGTACTCGTACTTTTTTCCCATGGCGTTTAGGCAGATATTACAAACTGCTACGATACTTCCTTTTTTTTTTGGGGGGGGGGGGGGGATTTGCATTGTTAATTTGATTTGGTTATGTCTTTAAATTTAAGATGATTTAGTGATCTTTGGTCATTCATTGTTTGGCGCCGACTCAAAATTACATAGGTATACTTACATTATTGTAAGAACTTTGTTATTAAGGTCAAATAAAAATGTTTTTATTTTTTGCTTTTCAGTTTTTTTTAATAGTTTACACAAACGTAAATGTGTAAATTACTTATTAATAGACTAAACGTAGGGCTGTTCGCTCAAACCGCAACTTAGTACTTAGAGCATTTTATACCCGTCGTAACTTATAAACGAAAGGTGCGATTTCAATAATTTCAAGTGTAATTTAAATGTAAATAATCAACCTTAATTATCAAATCATTTAAATGGATAAGAATTAATATCATGATATCAAAATCACCACTGTTCCATTCCACCCGGGTTTTTGATTGAATAATTTGAGCAAAAAGCGGTCATTGTGACTTAACCATAATAGTTAGACACATGCTCTTGCGTACTTTTTTGTAGGTAAAAATGAGTACTTTAATTACGTAGCGCATTATTTTTATGTACTACGTAATTAAAGTACCCATTTTTCATCAACAGTTTTCTCAGTGCATGTCAAATAATGAATTTGTTAGACAAAATTTTGCTGCTTTTTTTTTTTTTTTGAGGATGGGAAATCATCAAATGACCCCTCCCGCTCTGGGTGGAGCGGCAGGGAGTGTCAGACTTTTACTGACTAAAACCCACCCTTAGTCCTCCTAGTGCCTTTCTTTCCAGGGCCGCGGTAACTCTTTCGAACATATTCCTGTACCCTGGCAGGCTCTGGCCCTGGCGGGCCCCGTCTCCGTTGCTGACTGCTCTTTCCGGCGCGTTTGGAGTGAAACGCGCCGTCGACTCTGGCCTGACCTGATCGGATAGCGAGCTCCCCATTGCTCGCTGTCCGCAGGCGTCAATCACTGCGCCTTGCTCAGGAGCGTCAGTTCCTGAGAGGCGCAGCGACTAACATTCGTCTGGAGGAGGCGAAATGGGGTCATTACTGGCACTCCATTCCAGCCCCCTCCCGAGCAATGGCAGCGGCGGCGACGGTGGCGGCGGCTGCGGCGGAAGCGACGGCGGCGGCGGCGGCGGTGGAGGAGGGTTTTCTCCTCGACCCGGCCCTGGCGGGTGGACCGCAGGCTTTGCCCCCAGCCCAGTGACCCAGTGATCGGCCGGCTTGCCAGCTGCCGCACATGCGAAGCAGTGCGGCGCGGCGTCGCACGAGCCGGCCCTGTGATCGGGCTGACCACAGCGGAAGCAGTGGTCACTGCGGTCCACCTCCGAGGTGCAGAGTGCTCCGACGTGGTTGCCAACTTGGCAACGGAAGCACCTCAGAGGTCTGGGCTCCAGCAGTTTCACCTGCGCGGAGACCCAGCCCACCAAGAGCCTTCGGCGCTCCGAAATTTTCTTGGCCGCCGACACGGGGCAGCTCACCACCACGGTTCGCATGCCCGTTTTGTCAGGACGGATGGTGCCCGCCTTCACCTCCTCTGCTGAGCACCCCCCGTCCTGACGACGGCGGCCAACACCTCCTCCTCCGTGACGGAGTCGTCCAGGCCCAAGATGCGCATGTCTATGCACTTCGTGGGCCTGGACACTCGGACGACATCCGCGCTCAGGGACGCCCTAAGCCTTTCGGCTAGAGCGTCCGCGGCTGGACCGCTGTCTGCTCCAGGGATCTCCAGCATCCTGGCCTCAGTCATGGTGACCCAGAGCCGGAGACCCCCGACGATGCCAAGCTCACCGAGGTTGACGGCCTCCTTGGCCTTGGTGAGCGTGTTGGCATACGTCACGCCCCTCTTCACCGCGTCCGGCTGCAGCGTTACCACTACAGCCGCGGTCTTCGGGGCGCGGAGCGCAGCCGCGACGCCTCGCGCTCTCTGCCGCCGCCTTCTCCCCCGCCTCTTAGCCGCCCTGGCTGCCTTGCCCGCCTTCTTCTTCTCCCCGGCCACTTGCCATTCGGCTTGAGCCGGGGGAGGTTCAGAAGGCGAGGAAGCCGGGGGGAGCTGCTGCACGGCTGGCGCAGGAGCCTTCCGATCATGTCCTCAAAGGACGGCTTGGATCGGGGGCCTCCTCGGCCACTGTTGCCCTTGGCAAGCGGAGTGTGGACAGCCTTGTTGCCCCCCCAAGAATACGAGGGGCTTGACGCACGAGGCGTGGCGGATTCCCGGACTGCTGTGCAGTCCGGACCGCCCTGGGGTATACTATCTCTTTCAAAGCTGTCCATAATTTCCTTTTTGAGGGTGCGGCCCCTCCTCTCTCCCTCTCTCTCACTGCTTGCTCGCTGCCCACACAGTCACGTCTGATGATCAGACGCGTACCAGAGAGCAGCGAGCAAGCCAATGAGACGCACACCGTCCGAGGACCCGAACACTGCTCAAGTCTCCGAACGGTGTGCCCCTCTTGTGTCTCTCTTGGTCTGGTGTCTCACTTAGGACCTTCCGGTATGAGTGGCTCTACCGGCAAAGCCCCCAAGATCACTGACGTGCCTGCAGAGCCTGCACGCCTTGTGGGCCGCCGTGTTGCTGGCTCTGTTCGTGTTTCCTAACTAGCAGTATTTTTTGAGCAGAGTGATCACTGGGGCTCAGAGCAGCGTGTCGTGGCTGACGTGCCTGCAGAGCCTGCACGCCTCGTGGGCCGCCGTGTCGCTGGCTCTGTTCGTGTTGCCTAACTAGCAGTATTTGTTGAGCAGAGTGATCTCTGGGGCTCAGAGCAGCGTGTCGTGGCTGACGTGCCTGCAGAGCCTGCACGCCTCGTGGGCCGCCGTGTCGCTGGCTCTGTTCGTGTTGCCTAACTAGCAGTATTTGTTGAGCAGAGTGATCTCTGGGGCTCAGAGCAGCGTGTCGTGGCTGACGTGCCTGCAGAGCCTGCACGCCTCGTGGGCCGCCGTGTCGCTGGCTCTGTTCGTGTTGCCTAACTAGCAGTATTTGTTGAGCAGAGTGATCTCTGGGGCTCAGAGCAGCGTGTCGTGGCTGACGTGCCTGCAGAGCCTGCACGCCTCGTGGGCCGCCGTGTCGCTGGCTCTGTTCGTGTTGCCTAACTAGCAGTATTTGTTGAGCAGAGTGATCTCTGGGGCTCAGAGCAGCGTGTCGTGGCTGACGTGCCTGCAGAGCCTGCACGCCTCGTGGGCCGCCGTGTCGCTGGCTCTGTTCGTGTTGCCTAACTAGCAGTATTTGTTGAGCAGAGTGATCTCTGGGGCTCAGAGCAGCGTGTCGTGGCTGACGTGCCTGCAGAGCCTGCACGCCTCGTGGGCCGCCGTGTCGCTGGCTCTGTTCGTGTTGCCTAACTAGCAGTATTTGTTGAGCAGAGTGATCTCTGGGGCTCAGAGCAGCGTGTCGTGGCTGACGTGCCTGCAGAGCCTGCACGCCTCGTGGGCCGCCGTGTCGCTGGCTCTGTTCGTGTTGCCTAACTAGCAGTATTTGTTGAGCAGAGTGATCTCTGGGGCTCAGAGCAGCGTGTCGTGGCTGACGTGCCTGCAGAGCCTGCACGCCTCGTGGGCCGCCGTGTCGCTGGCTCTGTTCGTGTTGCCTAACTAGCAGTATTTGTTGAGCAGAGTGATCTCTGGGGCTCAGAGCAGCGTGTCGTGGCTGACGTGCCTGCAGAGCCTGCACGCCTCGTGGGCCGCCGTGTCGCTGGCTCTGTTCGTGTTGCCTAACTAGCAGTATTTGTTGAGCAGAGTGATCTCTGGGGCTCAGAGCAGCGTGTCGTGGCTGACGTGCCTGCAGAGCCTGCACGCCTCGTGGGCCGCCGTGTCGCTGGCTCTGTTCGTGTTGCCTAACTAGCAGTATTTGTTGAGCAGAGTGATCTCTGGGGCTCAGAGCAGCGTGTCGTGGCTGACGTGCCTGCAGAGCCTGCACGCCTCGTGGGCCGCCGTGTCGCTGGCTCTGTTCGTGTTGCCTAACTAGCAGTATTTGTTGAGCAGAGTGATCTCTGGGGCTCAGAGCAGCGTGTCGTGGCTGACGTGCCTGCAGAGCCTGCACGCCTCGTGGGCCGCCGTGTCGCTGGCTCTGTTCGTGTTGCCTAACTAGCAGTATTTGTTGAGCAGAGTGATCTCTGGGGCTCAGAGCAGCGTGTCGTGGCTGACGTGCCTGCAGAGCCTGCACGCCTCGTGGGCCGCCGTGTCGCTGGCTCTGTTCGTGTTGCCTAACTAGCAGTATTTGTTGAGCAGAGTGATCTCTGGGGCTCAGAGCAGCGTGTCGTGGCTGACGTGCCTGCAGAGCCTGCACGCCTCGTGGGCCGCCGTGTCGCTGGCTCTGTTCGTGTTGCCTAACTAGCAGTATTTGTTGAGCAGAGTGATCTCTGGGGCTCAGAGCAGCGTGTCGTGGCTGACGTGCCTGCAGAGCCTGCACGCCTCGTGGGCCGCCGTGTCGCTGGCTCTGTTCGTGTTGCCTAACTAGCAGTATTTGTTGAGCAGAGTGATCTCTGGGGCTCAGAGCAGCGTGTCGTGGCTGACGTGCCTGCAGAGCCTGCACGCCTCGTGGGCCGCCGTGTCGCTGGCTCTGTTCGTGTTGCCTAACTAGCAGTATTTGTTGAGCAGAGTGATCTCTGGGGCTCAGAGCAGCGTGTCGTGGCTGACGTGCCTGCAGAGCCTGCACGCCTCGTGGGCCGCCGTGTCGCTGGCTCTGTTCGTGTTGCCTAACTAGCAGTATTTGTTGAGCAGAGTGATCTCTGGGGCTCAGAGCAGCGTGTCGTGGCTGACGTGCCTGCAGAGCCTGCACGCCTCGTGGGCCGCCGTGTCGCTGGCTCTGTTCGTGTTGCCTAACTAGCAGTATTTGTTGAGCAGAGTGATCTCTGGGGCTCAGAGCAGCGTGTCGTGGCTGACGTGCCTGCAGAGCCTGCACGCCTCGTGGGCCGCCGTGTCGCTGGCTCTGTTCGTGTTGCCTAACTAGCAGTATTTGTTGAGCAGAGTGATCTCTGGGGCTCAGAGCAGCGTGTCGTGGCTGACGTGCCTGCAGAGCCTGCACGCCTCGTGGGCCGCCGTGTCGCTGGCTCTGTTCGTGTTGCCTAACTAGCAGTATTTGTTGAGCAGAGTGATCTCTGGGGCTCAGAGCAGCGTGTCGTGGCTGACGTGCCTGCAGAGCCTGCACGCCTCGTGGGCCGCCGTGTCGCTGGCTCTGTTCGTGTTGCCTAACTAGCAGTATTTGTTGAGCAGAGTGATCTCTGGGGCTCAGAGCAGCGTGTCGTGGCTGACGTGCCTGCAGAGCCTGCACGCCTCGTGGGCCGCCGTGTCGCTGGCTCTGTTCGTGTTGCCTAACTAGCAGTATTTGTTGAGCAGAGTGATCTCTGGGGCTCAGAGCAGCGTGTCGTGGCTGACGTGCCTGCAGAGCCTGCACGCCTCGTGGGCCGCCGTGTCGCTGGCTCTGTTCGTGTTGCCTAACTAGCAGTATTTGTTGAGCAGAGTGATCTCTGGGGCTCAGAGCAGCGTGTCGTGGCTGACGTGCCTGCAGAGCCTGCACGCCTCGTGGGCCGCCGTGTCGCTGGCTCTGTTCGTGTTGCCTAACTAGCAGTATTTGTTGAGCAGAGTGATCTCTGGGGCTCAGAGCAGCGTGTCGTGGCTGACGTGCCTGCAGAGCCTGCACGCCTCGTGGGCCGCCGTGTCGCTGGCTCTGTTCGTGTTGCCTAACTAGCAGTATTTGTTGAGCAGAGTGATCTCTGGGGCTCAGAGCAGCGTGTCGTGGCTGACGTGCCTGCAGAGCCTGCACGCCTCGTGGGCCGCCGTGTCGCTGGCGCTGCGCCCCGACGACAAGCCCGACGCCGCCGCGCTCGCCGCCATCCTGGACGACCACACCCATGATCATGATAAGGTATGCTAAACGAACTACTCTCGTGATGCTGTTCATATTTAACGCAATCAAATTAATGTATCGACAAAACTTATCAATCCGTGTAATATTTATTTGAAATTCATCAATTAATTACTGAAAAATTAGTTATTATTTCAGTTTACGTCTTTTAACGCACAACGATTGCGCTCCAACTTGAGTGTGAGGTAATTTTATTTAGCCGGGAACATCGCACCACAAATAATATATATGATATACAAATAATATAATTATATTATGCAAGTATATTTTCGTATTTTATTTGATTCTTTAGTTTAAGGCTTCACTTTTCTTCTTCTGTTGTTCTTACACACTATTGTCTACATTTCTTATTCATTTCTCCTTTCGCAGGTCTGCTGGAAGAAATTTCGTTAGAAATAAGCAGTTCCTTTGTACTTCTTAACTATAATGTTATCTTTTATTATATTTCTGTGTGTACATAAATAATAAAATAAATAAATAACTCAATCGCTTAATAGTTTCTAAGTCAGCGTGAGCTTTAGCACTATTACCAGTTATTTTTCGCGAGTAACACACATACGAGTGGGTAGTTTAGGGATTCACTTTTTCATCTGAGATATTTTTATGATTTTTTTATGTAGTCTCGCTTCCACTTTTCAAGTCCACCAAACCCTCAAAAACCACTTCCTAGTCCCAGCTAACGATACTGATTCCACCTCTCCCTGTTCCAGAGCCTCCTCGCCATAGAAGCGAAGCCCGAAGCCCTAACGGAAGCTACGTCACTGCAGCCGCTGCGACTGTCTCTACAGCGGTCGCTGGACATCGGGCTCACCGCACTGCTCTCGTTGGCGTACCAGCACCAACACAGCATGATACACCCACCCCAGTATGTATTTATTCACGTCGCTGCAGCCGCTACGACAGTCTTTACAGCGGTCGCCAGACATCGGGCTCACCGCACTGCTCTCGTTGGCGTACCAGCACCAACACAGCATGATACACCCACCCCAGTATGTATCTATTCACGTCGCTGCAGTCGCTACGACTGTCTTTACAGCGGTCGCCAGACATCGGGCTCACCGCACTGCTCTCGCTGGCGTACCAGCACCAACACAGCATGATACACCCACCCCAGTATGTATCTATTCACGTCGCTGCAGCCGCTGCGACTGTCTCTACAGCGGTCGCTGGACATCGGGCTCACCGCACTGCTCTCGCTGGCGTACCAGCACCAACACAGCATGATACACCCACCCCAGTATGTATCTATTCACGTCGCTGCAGCCGCTGCGACTGTCTCTACAGCGGTCGCTGGACATCGGGCTCACCGCACTGCTCTCGCTGGCGTACCAGCACCAACACAGCATGATACACCCACCCCAGTATGTATCTATTCACGTCGCTGCAGCCGCTGCGACTGTCTCTACAGCGGTCGCTGGACATCGGGCTCACCGCACTTCTCTCGCTGGCGTACCAGCACCAACACAGCATGATACCTCCGAAAAGAGAGGATCCTCCGACCAGACGGATGTTGTGTCTGGTGGGCAACTGCCCGACAGTTGATATTCGGACTTTGTATATGTTCTAAATGTTCTAATCGCAGGGTAAACTCTGATATCGGGATTTAAGAAGTGTCAAGTTAGTTCGCAGCTGTCGAGATAGATGACGCTGCGAGACTCATTTGTTCTGATGTTGATTCTACTACGTTGATTTTTTGTGGCATTAATACCGCTACATCACTGCCCTCTGGAGACCGGAGGACGATACTGGAAGAGTCGTCCATACATCTTGAGATGCTTGCCAGACCAGTGGAAGCTTGGTTTCAGTGAATCGGAACCGGAAGTCAGCCAGAGTTCACGGTAAGGCCCGGTTTCCACCAAAGCAGAGAGGAGAGGAGATGTGTTGAATAAACCAATCCGATTTCGTGATTTCCACATCTCTTCTTCGCTTAGCTTATCGGATTGGTTTATTCAACACATCTCCTCTCCTCTCTGTTTTGATGGAAACCGGGCCTGAGTCGGAACTGTCTGCGGTGACCCAGTGAGTCAGGGTGATGATATCCCAGTGATGCTGCAGGCTCCAGTGGGTCGGAGCGGTGCGACGACATGACTGCTGGCGTCGACCAGGAGAGGTTCTTCATGTGACTGGCCGAAGGTGCCGTGTGCTTGCCAAGGTTTCTGATGAGGTTGATGATAGAGCTCCGCTGCATGCTGGTGGTCAGGACACCCGTAGAAGCCGAGGGTTCTGGCTGGCTGTATGACTCGCTGCTCGAGAGCTTGAGGTCACGATATGGAGAAGTGATGATTATGACGTCATAATGAGGAGGTTCAATGTCGAGGGTCACCAGTGAAATGGAGACGGAGTCAATTAAATTAAACGCGTGTGAGAAATTTAGTTTTATATTTTAAATTACCACGTCTCTTCTTTGAACATGTTATGATACAAATAAATTTATTATAGAAAATAAACACTGTGTTATTAATTACAAGCACAGTACGGACAAACTAGCAACAATTAAAGGAACTAGGTTTAAGCAGGAACCAAGGTTTTAGCGAGCGAGATTTGGCGGTCACAATGAGGCTAAGTTAGCACTCATCTGCTGCGAAATGGACATCATTTTCTTAATGTCGGAAATCGGTTACTTCGTTTTGTGTAGATACCTCTTTTTTTGGGCTCCGTACCCAAAGGGTAAAAACGGGACCCTTCGTGCACGAGTCCTTCTCGCACTAGGCCGGTTTTTTCTAATGCCGTTATTAGTGTACTCAGGCGGTCTGTTCGGCGGCTTCGGCGGCGGCTTTGACACGCTACACACACATGTGCACGAGTTAATGTGCTGCTATTAGGCAGTTGACCTTTCTTTTGAACTTTTCAAAACAGATGAGCAGATAGTTTTATTTAAATTGCTCTTTTTCATTAAAAAGCGTAGAAGTGATTTTTTTATTAACCTTTTGAATGCCACGGTCGGATATAGCCGACAAATGAAAACGTGCCCAACACGCCAACGTCGGCTACAGCCGAGAAGAAAAAGACGTTTTTAAAGTAGGGTAGGGTGGTAGCCAATGAACCGCGTGTACAGTATGAACCATAGTACCTACCGGCCATACGCAACGTTGCCACATCGCGCAAAAAACGTGTCGAGACTCGCTTTCCAGGTCGTGAAGTTTGGTCTAGTCGCCGCGCGCTTGTCGCGACATACGTACGCGTGAGCCGCGTCCTTGTGTTTACTCAAGCAAAAACGACGAAAAAAACGTGAGTTTCTTTTTGTAGTTACTTTAATAATCTAACTCTTATTTAACTATGTGTGAATTGTATGTGTAATGTAGGTCTTTAGGCATGTTTGAGACTATTTTTTGGAATGAATTCTCAACGTTTTTTGTATAAAACATAACCTAACATTTTTTGAGAGGAGATGGGTACACTGTGAGCCATTTATCCTGGGTAAGCAATGAACCATGGTTCATTGTGTACCACATCTAAGTGCTTTGTATTATGCTATATAAACAGGTGGGGAGTGTTATTCCAGTCAACCTCTAAGTGTTAATGTGAGTATAATGAATTAATCACTATTTGTCTATTTCAGCATGGGACGAAACACGTAGGCAGGGAAGCTCGTAAAAAAGGGAAGGGAATCACACCGGGGACGCTATACAAAGAGGTATAGAAAATACTTGTCGGGACTAAGCATTCGAAAAGCAGCAACCTTCCCTATCCAACACTGCGAAGATACATCTCAAAATACAAGAACAATCCGTCGTGCAGATTAGAGCCACATTATGATGCAAGTAAAATTTTTACTGACCAACAAGAAGACAGCATACAGGAATATTTATTGGATTGTGCAAATAAATTCTATGGCCTTACTTCTAAAGACTGCCGCAGAATTTCTTACCAGTGATTAACAAAATCGAAATGCCGCCATCGTGGAAAGTTCATGAAATAGCAGGCCGAGATTAAAGAATAAGCAAGTACAAACTGTTTTTTCTTTTTTCTGTAGAGTTTATGCGTCACAAAACTTTTTAAAAGTTTAAAATTATTGTTAAAAATTAAGTTTTAAGACTGATTGTGTCGTTTTTATATAACCCGAAACTTAATAAATATGGAAACTTATAAATGTTGTATTTATTTTCCATTTAAAACAAACAATTACCAGTTTTTATAATACCGTGATTCATTGTGTACCACCTGGTTCATTTAATACCACCCCCCCGGTTCATTGTGTACCCTGAGGAGTACGGTATGAACCATTTCTCTAGTTTTAAAAAAACCTGTATAAATTAGGCAATAGCAGATATTTCCCATTTTTTTAAACACAATTTGTTAGCTTATTAAATAACCTATCTTCTGAGATAAAAACATTTTCTAAGACTTTAAAAACGAGTGCGTTAGAGCTCTTCAAACTTTTGGTGGTTCAATGGCTACCACTCCACCCTACAAAATAAATTTACTAAATTAAGTTTTCTGTTTTTCTTTTTTCTATTATTTAAAACTGAATTAATTAATGATATATTGTAAAATGGCACAAAGATACAATCATCAAAAATTGTTAATCGAAATCTGTAAAAAAGTGTTCTTCCTCACGCCACAGTCGGCAAGACACGACAGCTAGTGATGGGTAAGTAAGGTAAGTTATATTTCAAATTTACAAAATATTTTATTAAAAGTAGCTTACCTACTATTACTTCGACAATTATTTTTAATGACAACTATTCGAATCTGTATATTTATTATTAGGATCGGTGGCATTATTATTGTGCAAGTTTAACTCAATAATAATAAAAATGGCTAGTAGTGAATGACTACTGAAGAACTCCTTCGTATGTTAGGAACTGTAGAAGAGGATGATGAATTTTCTGAACGTCAGTTTTATTTTATATAAAACTTTTCACATATATAGGTATATAGTTTTATCTACACTCACAACGTAATGTTCCAAATATGAGTTCAAAAACGAATGCATAAATAAGCACGTACTTTTTTTTCGTGGATAGGTAAAATTTAAAAAAAAATCCATTACAGTTCAACATTTTCCTTCGATTTTTAAACAACTGCGTCATAAAATAACTTTTTAATCTTTTTATCATACTTTTACTTTTTAATTTATTAGCGCGGGCCCATTCATTTAAGGATCGCTTTGAGGCTTCAAATTTTGTTACGTTTTTTGCAATTTGCAGTATGTAAGTAACTGGCTGTTTGTGTCTGTGAGTTTATATGTTTGTAAACGCACCCACGATACAGGAGAAATTCCTAGTGTGGGGCAACGTTTTTTAAAAAAAAAAAAAAAAACTATGTATTAATAGAATTACAATCTTTAAAATCATCAATACAACTCTTTCAGTTACAATTGATGTCAAATGTAGTATTTCATGAAATCATAACATTTGTCAATCAATTTGAATTTCGCGGGCTACCTCGAAGCGCGCACTTTAAGTCAATGAGCCAGCTTTTATCATTGTCTATGGATGCGCGCGCTGCGCAGTCATTCGAATACGCAATGAGAATATCCGCCATATTGGAATAAACTATTTTTTTTATTTCAACTGTATGAGTGAAGATAAAATAGTGTATGCAACGGCATATAATTGGGTATAACCCCTTTTATATGATCGTTGCATAAACTACAATTGTTTAATATCATAAAAATCAATAATGTAACTCAAACGCGCACCAATAGTATCTACATCTTTTGCGACACTCTGGCTGAATTCCGTAGGCATTTGGCAGATGTGAGCCTGTCCTAGGCACAAATATGTTTTATATTAGGTATGATTTAAGCTATCGCCAATTTTATTCGTTTTGAATTTCTTTAATAATAGGGTTTGTCCTCAAAATAGTGGATCTGTCACCAAAATGTAGTTGCCAAATAATTGTAAAAAGCAATTCCATAATAAATCACATGTAATCCTCGGGATATATTATCAAGTATCAAATAAATAGGTTGGGATTTATTATAAAACGGGAAGTAAACCATATTACTGGGTGGATTAAAAAAAATAACCACGAAGGTGATGGCGGGGTCTGTTCGCTCGCTACGCTCGCTCACTTGACCCCGCCATCCCCTTCTAACCTAACCTGTCCGAGTCGGGGTGCCCTAAGCTCCCTGTGCCCTATGTTCGAATATTTGGTGACAGATATACCTTTCTGAGTACGAAGTTAAAGGAATAAACCTATTATTTTGAGAACAAAGTTTTATCCAAGGAATGAACTACGATTTTATTGATAATCCATCTCTTATTTTACATACATATTGGCATTAATTTGGTAATTCATACCTGGCGACACTTTTTATATATCTGAGAACGAAAATACTTCGTGGCGATAGATCTATTTATTAGGTGATGCAACTTGATGACAAATATAAATTTTGGTGACAAGAAATATAGTCCCCTTTTATATTTTATTGCTCAAAAATATCTCTTTCTGTAACTATTAATTTATATTTTTAATATTGTTACCTTTAAAAAAAATAGGTTTTTCATTATAATATTTTTACAAAGGTTGTTCAAGAAGTTGTCAAAGGTCGTGCCAGCCACGCATTAATTAATAAAACGACCCAGCCTGAGTGTCCCTTGCTATCCCTAACTGACGTCGCTAAGCCGAGGTCGTATTCCACAGGGAATGCCCTTAGCGAGCGGTCAGTAGTTTTTAGCTTGTAGCTAGTTTTGTTGCCTTGGCTGGGGGCCTGAAATTCATTTGAGGCCACCACAGGTTAGTCCTGTTAAGCAGTTGATATCCCAAGTGTGTTAACTTGCTAGTGGTCATACCTAAAAAAAAAAAAATCTTCCCGACAGCTGGTAACGTCACGAACGAGATTAGTGATGTATCTTATTTTTATTTGATTTATTTGTTTGGAGTTCTGCTTTTAGGTTGTATAGAACTTTGTAACTGCTGTTTAATAATAGTAAGATACGAAATTGGGTCAAATTAAATAAAAGACTAATGTAACGAGTAATATTTATTTCAAAACTATGGGACGAAAAGCAATGATTTATTAGTTATCGATAACTTATCGATAAGATGTTGGAAGCCCTATTTTTTTTAATGTTGTTGCGCTGAATTTGTGGCTTGACTTGGAAGGGACGTCATTGCGTTTACGCTCTGGCTTTCAAAAGGTTAAATATCTCATTGGAAGTGAGAAGAATTGTAAGAATAACGATTATGAACAGTCTAAAGTAAAAAAACGCCTAAAAAATGAGGAAAAGGCCTACGAAAAATTCCAACATTTGTGCGTCGATGTCCTTTACACCCTGTATCAAACAGAATAAGAATTAACAATATTAGTCAAAAGAGCTTGTACTCCAGGTAACAAGTAGTAAAAATAGAGGACGTTGCCGAGGGCGAAGTGTAGTCCCCGCAGACTACAGACTTTCTATCGGCCGATAGTTTGATCGGATTGGGCTGCTAGTGCGCACGCTGGGCCTACAAAACATTTGGGTTGGACGTGGGTGCGCAGACTAGCCAACCAACAGTCGGCCGATTGATACATTCGCTGGAGTTGGTGAAGAGATCAGACGCGTGGAATGGTGCCCAGAAATATTATTATTCTTTACTTGATACAAAGAAGAAGAATGAAGAAGAGAAATCAAGAGTATTGGGTGCATCCCATCTACAGTAATAGATTATTGCAAGGAAAGTTTTACACGATTCATTCGCTCGCACACGACCTTTCCCGTATCGAACGCGGAGCGAAATGAAGCTATCGGCCGAGTTGGCCGATGAAATAATCGGCAAGTGTGCGAGCGGGGAAGAGTGCCGTACTGATCAAGCGGTCGGCCGATAGTTCGGCGATAGTTTAGTTTGAAGGTAAATTGTGAAGCCCATCAAACTTTTTTATCGGCCGATACTGAATCGCTGTAATGTGCGCTTTGCATACCTCGTCATACTGATTCAGAAGCCGACCAAACTATCGGCCGAGAGATTCTTGTCACTCTGCCTTGAGCGAAGCAGACAAGATTGTCACGAACTCACGAGTGTGTCTGCGCCCGACAGTCCTAAAAAGAGGGTAATGTTTTTCGCGAGTATGTATGTATGGTTGGTTTGTTTTTCCTTCTAGATACGAGCTGTGGACGGATGGCGCCGCAGTGACGTTGCTCCGCAAGCTAGCGTCAGTCGCTCGTGGTGCGGGGCGCGCGGCGGAGGCCCTGACGCGGCCCCTGGCGCGCCTGGCCAGCGCCGCCGCGCCCAAGCAGGAGCTCATCGGTGAGATACTACTTCTAGATGCGAGCTGTGGACGGACAAGCTAGCGTCAGTCGCTCGTGGGCGGAGGCCCTGACGCGGCCCCTGGCGCGCCTGGCCAGCGCCGCCGCGCCCAAGCAGGAGCTCATCGGTGAGATACTACTTCTAGATGCGAGCTGTGGACGGACAAGCTAGCGTCAGTCGCTCGTGGGCGGAGGCCCTGACGCGGCCCCTGGCGCGCCTGGCCAGCGCCGCCGCGCCCAAGCAGGAGCTCATCGGTGAGATACTACTTCTAGATGCGAGCTGTGGACGGACAAGCTAGCGTCAGTCGCTCGTGGGCGGAGGCCCTGACGCGGCCCCTGGCGCGCCTGGCCAGCGCCGCCGCGCCCAAGCAGGAGCTCATCGGTGAGATACTACTTCTAGATGCGAGCTGTGGACGGACAAGCTAGCGTCAGTCGCTCGTGGGCGGAGGCCCTGACGCGGCCCCTGGCGCGCCTGGCCAGCGCCGCCGCGCCCAAGCAGGAGCTCATCGGTGAGATACTACTTCTAGATGCGAGCTGTGGACGGACAAGCTAGCGTCAGTCGCTCGTGGGCGGAGGCCCTGACGCGGCCCCTGGCGCGCCTGGCCAGCGCCGCCGCGCCCAAGCAGGAGCTCATCGGTGAGATACTACTTCTAGATGCGAGCTGTGGACGGACAAGCTAGCGTCAGTCGCTCGTGGGCGGAGGCCCTGACGCGGCCCCTGGCGCGCCTGGCCAGCGCCGCCGCGCCCAAGCAGGAGCTCATCGGTGAGATACTACTTCTAGATGCGAGCTGTGGACGGACAAGCTAGCGTCAGTCGCTCGTGGGCGGAGGCCCTGACGCGGCCCCTGGCGCGCCTGGCCAGCGCCGCCGCGCCCAAGCAGGAGCTCATCGGTGAGATACTACTTCTAGATGCGAGCTGTGGACGGACAAGCTAGCGTCAGTCGCTCGTGGGCGGAGGCCCTGACGCGGCCCCTGGCGCGCCTGGCCAGCGCCGCCGCGCCCAAGCAGGAGCTCATCGGTGAGATACTACTTCTAGATGCGAGCTGTGGACGGACAAGCTAGCGTCAGTCGCTCGTGGGCGGAGGCCCTGACGCGGCCCCTGGCGCGCCTGGCCAGCGCCGCCGCGCCCAAGCAGGAGCTCATCGGTGAGATACTACTTCTAGATACGAGCTGTGGACGGACAAGCTAGCGTCAGTCGCTCGTGGGCGGAGGCCCTGACGCGGCCCCTGGCGCGCCTGGCCAGCGCCGCCGCGCCCAAGCAGGAGCTCATCGGTGAGATACTACTTCTAGATACGAGCTCTATTATAAGATTTTGTCAACGAATATCGCCAAATACGTAAAGAGAGACTTAAGCCATCCTTACCTGTACCTTTAATTCCACTAGTCAACTCTACAGCCTTACCTGTGACTGAGTATTTAAAACCAAGTACGGTCTGGCGAACCATTTAGAGCACACGCTAGGAAATAATTCATGAGGTCTCGGCACGGTGGAATCTCGGTATGTTAAGTTGTTTACCTATCCAGGGACCGACCTCGGCAAGCGTTGCTCAACCCGCGTTTTTAAACGTATTTTGTAAATGTTTCCGCAGAGGAATGCGCGTTGCTGAGCACACAGTGGACGGGCGCGCGCGTGTGGGAGTCGCTGCCGCGCTGCAACGTGTCTGCGCCGCACGGGAAACAATGGCCGCTTTACGTGAGTACTAGCTTCAACCTATACCGGCTGTTCCAGAAGTGCGTGCTCATATTTAAGGGTGATGTTGGGTAGCTAAGGGAAGAAATAACAAAACATAAAATAATGTGACTTTCTCACAAAAATCGACCTCTAAAAACGACTAAAAAGACCCGAAGAAATGACTTCTCAAGCATTCTGATGCAGTTCTTGAAATCAAATCTTTGATTGAACGAAAGTAAATGCCACCAACTGTAGCAAACTGTTTGAAAAGTATTTCCTTCGGAACTGTTTAGTCGTTTTTTCTAGTCAATTTTTGTAGTTTTTTTTTTGTGATTTGAATTTTTTATTCTAATGTGTATCAAGAGTCCAACAAACCACAACTCCCAATATACACGGGAAATAATTTTCTTTCCATCACTACCTGATAGGTGTATCAGCTACTAGAAGAGAGAGAGAGAGAAGAAACTGAGGAATTTCGAAAAACACTGAAAGGAGTCTTGAGCCCGATTTTGATGATAACTAAAACTGCATCATTGGATTTTTTAAAAATCGCGACACGCACTGGGTCGGTGCCGGTTTTATCAGTAGCAAATATTATAAATTATGAGGAAGCCATCTTTGAAACAAAAATAACTTTAAATTCCCGCCCTTTCGTAAAAAAATTTTGACCGTAATCATAATACTAGTGATGTCCAAAACCAATAATCATAAATCAATCGACTAACTACATGGATGTTTCATTTTACGATTCTTCTTTTTACCATTGTAAATTAAATATCTCCTATATTTTTTAACAGATCAAATATGTACTTAATTGTAATTGATAAGTAAATGATTTAAAAAAAAATAATCTTCAAGGAAGTAGTTTCTTCTTTTCATTGTTGTTTTTTTCATTTACTAGCTGGAGTATGGTGTAGAACCTGAAGCTTTGCGGTATAATCCTGAGCCGCCGCCGTACGCGCAGTGTGAGACCACACCCTCTATCACTATGGACGCTATACGGTAAATATTTTCAGTGGAAAATGATTTCAAATAATAGTAACAAGTATTTCGAAGAAATCAGTGCAATTTGTTTAGCCACTTAAAACTTCTAAAGTACTGGAGTTTGTCAATATCATTGTTTTCCGTTTTTTATCAAATACTATTTCTTTAAGGTGAAACAAATTAAATCCATGTACATATTTAAAATATATATGTTACGGCTAATAGCCGAAGTGCGGCTACACCTAGTTTTAGCCGGCTACAACTAGGTGCAACCCGGCTACAACTAGTTCTAACCTAACCTCAAAACACTTTAAAGAGTTCCTATTTCTGTGTGGTTTAAAAAAAAATAACCACGAAGGTGATGGCGGGGTCTGTGTTCCCTCGCTTCGCTCGCTCACTAGACCCCGCCATCCCCTTCTAACCTAACCTGTCCGAGTCGGGGTGCCAATGACCGGCTAGTTGTAGCCGGCTAAAACTAGGTGTAGCCGCACTTCGGCTATTAGCCGTAACATATACATCGAAAATACAAAAATAATCGTGCAAAAAAATATCCGTGACTATATCATGATTCCGGTATGAAAAAGAGCTGGTGCTGTTTGTCTTGGATCTGCGCTAATTCACACAAGAACAATGATAAGGCGTTAAAAATCAACTGCAAATTTAAGGAGTGGTTTAGAATAACAAATAAAAAGACACGATTTTTTATGTATAACAATCCGTTTCAAAGATAAGCAATGTTTTCACTACGCACAAAATTGAATATGCGCACTGTACTGTGCGGCCCTGTTGGTGCAGCCCCGCAGTACAGTGTACATAAATGTATTTTGCTAAATTACTTTTAAGTGTCAAAAAATAACATAGACAGCTCAAAAAAAGAGTTTTTTTTTTGAATACGCTGTTTATATGATACCAAACATGTACACGAAATTCTTGCAGTTGATTTTTTATAACCTTATCATCTGTCTAGCCTTTTCCCAACATTATTGGGGTCGGCTTCCAGTCAAACCAGATTCAGCTGAATACCAGTATTTTATATTTTAAAATATCAACTCATGAATATTTCAATATGATGTAGCAAAGGACAGAGAAAAATGGAAGTAAGGAAGAGGGAGGGCCTCCCTTCCTTCCTTCCATTTTTTCCCTGCAGTGGGACACAACCAGCCAGTATTCATGACATATCAATCGCTTTTTATTTTCCATATTACACACTGACTGGTACAGATTGCCTATGGTAAGAAGCCCGCCTCTGTACTTATGTGTGAGTAACGTGTTAAATAAATAATAAATGGTCTCCAGCTACATGTACCTGGGCGGAGGCCTGCGCCCCGCGCGCTGGCGGCAGTGCGGGCGCTGCGGCTCGCGCGCGCTGGCAACCTCGCAGCCCAACAAGCATCCGCTACAAGGAGCTTATGATGCACGCTTCCTTTCAGCTTGCAGGTTTGTAAAAAATTGTTTTTTTTTAAACTAACAGTTAAATGGATTGAGAATGGAGAGGACATAGAGAATGAAATGAAAAAAAAACCCTGACTATATGTGTCATTCGGTAGAAAACGACTATGCGACCGCCCTCCTCTCTTTTCACACATTCTCTTTTTCCATATTCGAATATGGAACGCGTAGTCTATTCTCTATGTCTATAGGAGAGACTAAAAATCAGTGGACGGCTATTAGAATAATGATGAAAGCTGAGACTAATTTGGCTGAACATGGGTTCCTTAGGCCAGTGAATACTTTAGTCTCTATTCTCTATCTTTTATCCCAACAATGCAAAACATAATAGCTTTTTAATGTAAATAAATGATATTTAAAATTTCTTATTTTTACAGATGCGGTGGAAAGTGGACATTATTTTCGAATATTTAAATCTCTTATTAGTTAGTAAGAATAATGATAGGAAGATATATTGTAATGTTGTAAATAATAAAAAAAAATTGTACCATAGTATCGACTACTTTATTTGTAATCTTTACCCTGAAATGTGCTTTATCGACACTAATAGTAGTTTATGCAACGACCATATAAAAAGGGTTATTAAAATACGAGTGTGGTTTTATCACACGAGGCGTAGCCGAGTGTGATAATAGCATCACACGAGTGTTTTAATACCTAATTATATGCCGTTGCATACACTATTTTATCTTCACTCATACAGTTGAAATAAAATAAGTGGAAAAATAGTTAATTCCAATATGGCGGATATTCTCATTGCGTATTCGAATGACTGCGCAGCGCGCTCAAACATAGACAAAGATAAAAGCTGGCTCATTGACTTAAGTCAATGAGCCCGCGCCAAAAATTAAAAAGAAAAAGTGTGCTATAAAAATTAAAAAGTTATTTTATGATGCAGTTGTTTAAAAATCGAAGGAAACTGTTGAACTGTAATGGTATTTTTTTTTAATTTTACCTGTCCACGAAAAAAAAGTATGTGTTTATGCATTCGTTTTTGAACTCATATTTGGAACATTACGTTGTGAGTGTAGATAAAATAGATTATGTAATCTTTCTTGAATTTAAAATCGATGATGTGGTCGACGATGGACCACGCTTGTCTAGAAGTAACCAATTGACGATGCAAAGGATACGCACGTGATAGAGAGGGTAGGGGTTAATAATATAAAAATATAATCCAAGCAAGTATATGGCAAATATTTATTTTAAACAACCCATTTTAACATTGACACTAAACCTTTATTATCCCAGAAGGTAAACTATAGTATTAAAATAAGATTCAAGCAAGTTTATAGCAAGTATTTATTCTAAATAAATCGTCCAACAAAATAAAGCTTCCTTAACTTCGATACTAAACCTTTACTATCCCAGAGGGTAAACTATAATATTAAAATAAGATTCAAGCAAGTATATAGCAAGTATTTATTCTAAATAAATCGTCCAATAAAATAAAGCTTCCTTAACTTCGATACTAAACCTTTACTATCCCAGAGGGTAAATCATATTGTATCAATTAAACAAGTAAATAACACGTAAATAATGATATCAGAAGTATCGTTAGCAATACTATTTAGGTTTAACATTTTTAATCATTATCATTATTTATATTCACTATAACCCACTTGATATCATGATTTAGTTATTTCACACAACAATTTATGAGAACACAACATAGCTATAGCTATATTTCATAGTCTTATATTTAATTTTCAACATAGGTAACAACATAGGCACAATAGGTACATAGGTACAATATTTCATAAAAACATAAGCAAAAATACTTAACTGGTGATGTGCTCGGTCCGACTGCTCGACGAAGAATGTGCCTCTAGATTTTTTTTTTTTTTTTTTTTTTTTTTAGGTATGACCACTAGCAAGTTAACACACGTGGGATATTAACTGCTTAACCGGACTAACCTGTGGTGGCTTCAAATGAATTTAAAGCCCCCAGCCAAGGCAACAAAACTAGCTACAAGCTAAAAACACTACTGACCGCTCACTAAGGGCATTCCCTGTGGAATACGACCTCGGCTTAGCGGCGTCAGTTTGGGACAGCAAGGGACAATCAGGCTGGGTCGTTTTATTATTTAGGGGTTATTAAAGCTAAAGGCTCAGCGGCGCGGGCTGGCTCGTTTGCAAAAGTCGGGGAGGGTTTTGAGTGGGTCGTCGCGACGGACCTCGGCGGCGAGGTCGGTATACGGAACGCGGTCTGTATCTGTTTATTCTAAGGGTGCTGGTTTCCCTACAGCTTTCCTGTATCTTTGTGATCTCGTCGTCGGATTCGACGAGTGTATGCCGAGGACGACGAATCTTACTAATGCGAGAGGGAGTGTACTGGGTTGCCTTTGAAATCAAAGGGTTTTGGTGCTTTTCAGCGGATTCGAAGAAACGCTTTGTAAGGCGTTTCATAAACTGTTTTAGGGTCGGGATTTTAAGGTCGACATGAAGTCGTTCGTTCCGTACATACCACGGGGCGCCCGTGGCTTTTCGGAGAAATCTGTTTTGGATTACTTGCATCCTGTGGATTTGCTTTGGCTTTGTGTGTGCGAACACAGCACACGCATAAGTCATAATCAGTCGTAGTGTGCCTCTAGACCCTGGGCTCTCGCTTTTATAGGCAGTGACAAACAAGTTGAATCAGTACAAAGAACACGTGTTCAAAATTTGATCAAATAGCTTACTAGACTATTTTTTACTTAATTAAAGCGATATAAATGTATCAAAAAACGATAATAATATTACAGAATAAATAGTGTAAAAGTGGTTTTAACATTGATTTTATAATTAAAGCAGTGACAAACAAGTCAAATCAGTACAGAGAACACTTGTACAAAATTGATCAAATAGATTACTGGACTATTTTTTACTTAATTAAAGCGATATTTATGTATCGAAAAGACTAATTATATTACGGAGCAAATATAGTAATAAATAAATAGTGTAAAAGTGATTTTAACAATGATTTTACAATTTGAATTACAACCGAACCAACTTCCGGAATCAAAGAAATCTCAATTTCACTTATACAATTAAAAATAAAGTGCTAAAAATTAAAAGGATATAACACACGCGCCTCTAGCAGCGATATTTAGAATTTGCCTAAAAACGAATACTTGCAGCGTTGCCAACAACAATGTATCAAATTCCCCAATTTGGGGACAAAAATCTACTGATTCCCCACAAAATCCCCTTTGACCCGAAATAGCAAATGACAAGAGTGGTTTGGAAAAGGGAGAGGGAGGCCGTTGTCCAGCCGTGGGACAAAATAGGCTAAATAGATATATTTCGAATGCATCGGTCGAGCGATATTTAAAATCAATTTGGAAAAAGGGAGTCATTCCATATCCATGAGTATCCTAACAAAAATTATAAGATAAGATTTCGATTTCTTGAAAAAATTTTCCTGACTGGGCCCGGACTACACAAAATCCCCGCAGCAATCAACTTGAGATTCCCCGCAGTATGGGACATTCCCCTGTTCCCCCCACATGTTGGCAACGCTGTACGAAAACTGTCAAAATATCGCTCTTAGACAGCTTCACAATTTGACACCAGAGGCGCTAGTTAGAATCTTTGTGACGCCAATTCCACTTGACTAGACCCCCAGGTTGTAGCTGCCAGGAAACACAGACTCCGGCAGGGAATTTCTTCTAGTTGTATTCAAAGATTAGGTAAACTAGTCACATTCATCTACAAGATCCTTTAATCATACCTACTTCAGTACACCGCTTGACAATATAAACGAAATATTGACGTGTAAAAGTGTTATGTTTAACCTACTTACAAAATAAATATCATTTATCATTTATCATTTAAACACCCACTCTTTGAAATTCTCTTTTTTCTCGGTTTTTTATTATAATAATGGTTTCCAGCATTTGACGACACGGTTGGCGTAGTGGTTGAGCGATTGACTGCTGCGCTGCGTGTCGTGGGTTCGATTCCCGCACGGAACAAATGTTTGTATGACCTACAGATAGTTGTTCCGGGTCTGGCGGTTTGTGTATATGAATTTGAATTTGTATGTTTGTAAACGCACCCACGATACAGGAGAAAATTCCTAATGTGGGACAACGTTTAAAAAAAAAAGTAAGTACATAAACAACGTGTAACAGAATAAATGCAATACTTACCTCGTAAGGGGTCATTGTACTCGCTAATTATGAACAAGTTTTACTATGGGGTCAACCCCGAAGTCGCGGAAAAAAAATCGGCTGTTCATGATAAATGATAAATGATAAATGATAAATGATATTTATTTTGTAAGTAGGTTAAACATAACACTTTTACACGTCAATATTTTTTGGTCATTTTAAGCTAGATGAGGCCGGTGTTTCCTAGCTGACTACCCTGAGAAGAAACACCGAAACAAACTCAGAGGTCACAGTCTCTTTTGAAGTCCATACAAATTGTACTGGTCAAATCATACGAGAACCATGTAGGTTAATGTCTGAGGTGGCCTTTTGAGGAAAGTGCCACACAGATTTGAGTGGACCTGTCCAGACAGTGCAAGCATTTGTCAGTTATTATGGAGCTCAAACTTAGAACTTTAAGGAGCTCAACGATTTGACGAACAATACCAAAGTAAGGACATTTGGGTAGGCCGCATAAAAAAAATCTCAAACTGCCAGACATTGTTGACTAACATGAAATGAACCCCTATCATAGCGATCTGCATGGTCCCCACATTCACAATACGATATGAGGATCATGCAGATCAGTGTCTGAAATGGTCTTTTGAGGAAAGAACCACACAGATTTGAGTGGACCCGTCCAGTCAGTGCAAGCTTTGGTCAGTAGTCGCGTAGCTCAACTTAGAACCATAAAGGAGCTCAACGAACCGACGAACATGCCAAAGAAAGGACATTTGTGTAGGCCGCATTTAAGTACTCAAACTGCCAGACCTCGTTAAAAATACTTCAAAGAAGAAGTATTTCAAAGAAGAGAAAAATAAGAAGAAAATAACCCACATGGTCCCCATATTCACAAAATGAGTTAAATAATAATAATAATAAAAAAAAATAATACTTTACAAAGTAAGTATTCATGTCAAACATAATAAATTGAAAAAAATAAAAATAAAATATATTACTTTACAAAGTAAATATTCCAAGTCAAAAATAATAAAATAGAATACTTAATAAAGTAAACATTCATGTCAAAATTTACCAACGAGATGAAAGAAAAGTATACAACAGAGCTTAAAAAAAAGAAAAAAGACAATTTCTAAAAATTAAAAAGGTATATAACATTAGGCCATGTACATCATTGAAGCAGCTCAATCCCAAGCCTTTTTGTCTTCAAGATAGTCTTTAATTGTGTAAAAAGCTTTCTGGCATAGCTTACGTTTTATAAATAATTTGAACTTATTCATACTAAGGTCTTGAATATGGCTAGGGAGTTTATTATAAAAACGTATACATTGGCATCTAAATGAACCACCTATTTTTTTGAGCCTGGTTTTAGGAATGACAAAATTGTGTTTGTTCCTAGTATTTACGTTATGGATATCACTGTATCTTTTAAATAGATTAATATTTTTATGTGCATACAAAAGATTCTCATAAATATACTGAGAGGGCACAGTCATTATATTAATCTCTTTAAATTTGTCTCTGAGGGAGTGTTTAGGACTTAATTTATAAATTGCACGAACAGCCCTTTTTTGTAATACAAATACTGTCTGAATATCGGCGGCATTTCCCCACAACAGAATGCCGTATGACATCACACTATGAAAGTAACTAAAGTATACTAAACGCGCTGTCTCTAAATCAGTTAAACCACGAATTTTTCTAACGGCGTATGCTGCAGAGCTAAGTTTTTTTGACAGTTTATCTATATGGGGGCCCCACTGTAGCTTCGCATCCAAAGTTATGCCTAAGAACACAGTGGTATCTTCGGGTTTCAACTCTTCCCCCTTTATTGACACACTAGTGTTCACTTGTCGAACATGTGGTAACGTGAACTTTATGCATTTGGTTTTTTTTTCATTAAGCAGAAGATTATTAATATTAAACCAGTTAACTACAGTTGCGATGGCACTATTAACATCGTCAGTAACCAGCTGCTGACGCTTGAGTTTAAATAAAAGTGAAGTGTCGTCTGCAAACAACACTATATCGTGCTTATCCTTTATGAGGTACGGCAAGTCATTTATATAAATTAGAAATAAAAAAGGACCTAAAATTGAGCCTTGGGGGACCCCCATCTTGACTACAGACCCGGGAGATCTTGTACCGTTCACATCGACTCTCTGAATCCTATCACTCAAGTAAGAAGTAAGAAGATTCAACGAGGCGTCCCGGATTCCGTAATAGTGGAGCTTCCTGATTAATGTCTCATGGAGAACACAATCGAACGCCTTGGATAAATCGCAAAAAATTCCCAAAGCATCGCATTTGTCCTCCCATGCGTTATAAATATGTCCTAAAAGTTCAACACCAGCATCGGTTGTTGAACGACCCCTTGTAAAACCAAACTGTTTATTATGTAATAGTTTGTGTTTATTAAAATATCTTTGCATTTGATTAAGAATAACTTTCTCAAAAATTTTACTAAAAGTAGGTAGCACTGAAATAGGTCTATAATTAGTAGGGTCTGATGTGCTACCGGATTTAAATAATGGTATTATTTTACTATATTTCATTAGATCAGGAAACTCACCACGGTCAATACATTTATTAAAAATAACAGCCAAGATAGGTGCTACAATGTGTATAATAGACTTAGCAAGGTCAACAGAATTACCCCATAAATCTGCCGTCTTTTTGAAATTCAAGGAATTAAAAGTTTTTATTACATCATTGCAAGTAACATGTTGGAATTTAAATTCAGCATCACAAACTGGGACGTTTTCTTTAAGTAACGTTTCTGCAGCAGTGGGTGATGAATTTAGAGACTTAGTTGTCGATACGGGAATTTCTGCAAAGAAATTTTCAAAAGCCGCGGCGACTTGGGAATCTAATTTAATTACGCTGTCATTAATAGCAAGGCTATAATCATTAGTTCGGTTGCAAGATTTTCCCGTTTCGCTATTAATAATATTCCAAGTCATTTTAATTACATTGCTACTGTTTTTAATTTTTGAACTCAAGTACTTAGACTTGGCGATATAACAAACTTTTTTATATAATTTAGAATAGTTTTTAACATATAAATTAAATTCTACTGTATTAATATAAGTCCGTTCTTCGTACAACTCGTAAAGACGTTCTCTACTCTTATAAATACCAATGGTGGCCCAGTCACTAAAAGAAGTGCTATTATTAACAGAAATAGTCTTCGGAATGAATGTAGTGTCAAATTGTGTGCAATACATTCTGAAAAAATTATTGTAATGTTGATTAGGGTCATCATTGGTTGACAAAGATGATATTTTATTTGAAAGTTTAGTTTTAAAAGTCTCCAGACGATACTTAGATTTTGGGTTAACAGTGATATCTTTCTTTGGCTTTATTTTGTTTACATTTGGTATAGTAATTAATTGCCCACAATGATCTGAGTCCATTAAATTAATAATTTTTTTGTGGGAAGGTACAATATTTGTAAAAATGTTATCTAGGCATGTGGCACTAGTAGGAGTTATTCTAGTAGGCTCCATAAATAGGTATGTAAGATTGTATGACTGAAACAGACTTACTATTTTAGTAGTTAAACCACAATTTTCTAACAAATTAACGTTAAAATCTCCACAAATAATAATAGATTTACTTGAATTAAAAATTTTGTGCAAAACTTCATCCATTACTTTTTCAAAACAATCATACAATCCAGAAGGTGGTCTGTACACACTTAATATAATAAACTGCTCCAATTCAATACAGGCTATTTCAATTATCCGCTCAACAGAGAGGCTCACTATGTCTTTGCGGTCCTTATATTTGAGGTGATTATTTATTAAAATTAATGAGCCACCATGTATAGCATTTTCTCTGCTGAATGAACTACCAACCTGGTGATTGCTATAATTAAACATAAACTGATGGCTTTTAAGCCAATGTTCTGTTAAACAGAGAATATCAATGTTGTTAAATTTAAGGAATAACTCTACTTCTAAATCCTTGTTCATAAATCCTTGAATATTTTGATGCACCAGGTTAATAGTACTTAATGGTTTTAAAACTTTATTTGAAAAAAAGTTCAGTACATTTTCTCGAGTTATGCGCACATAAATATGCATGGGGTAGTTGATTTTTTTTTCGCGATTTCAGTGTTGGTCCCATAGTGAAAGTCGTTCTTTATTATGAGTACAATAACCCCTTAAGAGGTATTGCTTTTATTCTGTTACACGTTGTATATCGCAGAGAGATTTTGATAATACCACCTATTATGGAATGAACCACTATGCTGGCACGTCTTGGGTAATTCATAATCGGTAACACATAGGTACATAATAAACTCGCGCATTTTAACAAGGGACCGAGCAAATATACAGACGACTTATTTGATTTAAGAACAATGTTATAATAGTATCCAATGCGAGCCAAAACCGGCTCAATAAGAATACGAGTATAGAGTACATAAAGGTATAATGCTGCTTAAATGGGATTAGGTGCGTCACGTCGGCCGCATGCATGACGACCGCTGGATTATAGTCTCCACGCAATGGGAATCCAAAGGGTGTGTAGCCACCACTCATCACAGCACGTTTTATGACTATCGTCAAGAAACCAAGAAACAAACAGTTCTCAAAAGAACTCTTTTTCACAGTTCTCAAAAGAACTAGACTTCTGTTAAAGGAATAGGAAACGCTGAAGACACGCCGCCGTCGCATTCTTCGGTCTTCGCTCGCCGCGCACGCGAACAACAGCAGACGTCTTCTCTCTTCAAATGCCGCGCAGAAAAGGATCGCGAACTACGCGGAACCCTTATTTATACACACCTGCGGCGCGCGTGCATTCTGCGCACCGCGGTCCGTGACACGAGCGTCTGTAGCGACACCACACGGATTAAATAGGCAACAAGTGCTGTGACGTGATTGGTTGGGAGTTCTTTGTTATTTAGTTAGTAATTTCTTATTGGTTAAGCTCATAATTGTTAATATTCCTAAACTGTATATAAGTGACACATTTTTAATCAATAATTATTCTTTTTACAACCTTCGTGAAACCTACAACTAGGAGTTTTATTAGTAATCTACCGTAACCCAAACATTACTAAAGTGGTGACCCCGAACAAAACACACGAAGAAAAACAAGTTAACTGCCGAAGAATTATCAAATTGCAAGATGTCGAATCCAGTCGAAGAGCAGTCCAGTTCATCAGCATCGCATACCGTGACGAAGGCTGAAGCTGCCGGTATCTCTCTCACCATGCGCATTCCACCATTCTGGCGCGACCGACCGCGACTCTGGTTCATTAGTTTCGAAGCTGCAACCAACGATCTCAAGAAAGGCCAAGCACAGCTCGCCCAAATGGTCATAGCACAGCTGGAGCGACAAGACATCGAGCAGATCATGGATCTACTGTACAACCCACCGGAGACGGACCAGTACAAAGCCATCAAGGAAAGGCTCATATCCGCCTACGAAGAATCTGACAGCCGCCAGTTCCAGAAACTACTATCAGAGATGGAACTCGGAGATCAGAAGCCGACCCAACTACTGCGACGAATGCGAAACCTTGCCAGAGACAAAGTTCCCGACTCCACTCTGCGTCTCATGTGGACAAATCACCTTCCGTCACACGTCCGATCAGTCCTCGCAGTCAGCGAATCATTCAGCACGAAGACTGCACTTGAAGAACTTGCTCTACTCGCCGACAAAATGATGGAGCAGACTGCTTCAACCGAAGTCGCAGCCGTGCAATCACCATCCCCACCTACATCATCAGCACCGCAAGCAGATACGCAGTACCTTATCAACGAGATAAGAAAACTATCACTGGAAATTGCCGAGTTGAAAGCAAGACCACCGTACAATGCAGACCACCGCCGCAACCGCTACCCGTCCCATCACCGTAGCGCATCACGATCACGCAATCGAGAAACATCGCCATCACCATTCTGCTATTATCACCGACGTTTCAAAGGTCAAGCTAGACGCTGCACGTCGCCTTGCTCATTCAAGAAGCAAAACACGGAAAACTAGACAGAACGTTGGCAGAGGCGGACACCGGCGTTCAAGAAATATCACACCGCCTATATATCACTGATAAAAACTCGAAGTTATCATTCTTAGTCGACACTGGAGCCAACATATCCGTGCTACCGAGAAGAAAGGGACAAATAGCAACGCCACTACCATTTCAACTGTACGCAGCGAACAAAGCTACGTACGGCGAGAAAACATTATCTCTTGATTTCAATCTACGACGTCCGTACAAATGGAAATTCATCGTAGCTGACGTTTCGAAGCCAATACTAGGAGCCGACTTCCTCAAGCATCATCAACTCATCGTCGATTTGAAAAACCGAAAACTAATCGACGGTGTCACGAGTTTAAAGGTCAACGCCCCGATACGTGTATCGAACGTGCCCACCGTACGCAGTATCGATATGTCACAATCATACCACGACATACTAGCGCAATATCCAGGCATAACGAGACTAACATCGATGCAATTAAACTGCAACATTAACGTGCAACATTTCATCGAAACTCGAGGACCACCGTTACACTGCCGCGCAAGACCAATTCCACCGCATCGCTACGAAATAGTCAAGAAAGAGTTTGAAAACATGATCGAACAAGGATTATGCCGACCTAGTAAAAGTCCATGGTCATCACCTCTACATATCGTACCCAAGAAGAATGGCGATATTAGAGTTTGTGGTGATTATCGTCGACTCAACTCCATCACCATACCTGATCGTTACCCCGTGCCACGCTCAAAGATTTTACTCATCATTTATCCGGAAAAACTATATTCTCTACAATAGACCTCAACCGAGCATACCAACAACTGAGCGTTAGAGATGAAGACATTGAGAAGACAGCTATCATCACCCCGATGGGATTATTCGAATTTCCACGTATGTGCCCCGGTTTAAAAAACGCGGGACAAACGTTTCAACGCTACATTCATGAAGTATTACGAGGATTAGATTTCGTCTTCCCATTCATCGACGATTTACTACTGGCATCGGAAAGTGAAACACAACACCGAGAACACCTACACACCGTACTTAAGAGGTTAGAAGAAAACGGTATCACTATCAACCCCGCCAAATGCAACCTAGGTCAATCAGAAGTTCAGTTCCTAGGATACACCGTATCGTCAGAAGGCATCAAACCTCCAACACATAAAATCGAAGCTATCACCAACTATCCCAAGCCGACTACCATCGAAGAGTTAAGAAGATTCCTTGGTATGATCAATTTCTACCGTGACCATATACCTAACGCCGCATCTCTACAAGCACCATTGAACGCATACTTACACAACGTAAAGAAGAGAGACAAAACTCAAATCACGTGGACCGACGAAGCAACTCAAGCATTCGAGCAATGTAAAGCTAGCATCATAAACGCAGCTCTACTCGCTCATCCGTCGCACCACGCAACACTCGCCTTATTCTGCGACGCATCCGATAACTCAGCAGGAGCAGTATTACAACAATATCTTAACGAAGCATGGCAACCGCTTGGTTATTATTCCAAGAAATTTACCGACGCGCAAAAGAAGTATTCTACATTCGATCGTGAATTACTCGCTATTTACATGGCAGTCAAACACTTTCGCAAGACATTCGAAGGACGGAATCTTATCATATTTACCGATCACAAGCCACTAACATTTATAATGTCGAAGATTAATTCTAACTCAGAAACTCAGAGGCGTGCGAGACAACTCTTGTTTATCAGCGAATTTACCACGGACATACGACACGTGAGCGGTAAACAAAACATCGTCGCCGACGCACTCAGCCGCATAGAAACAATTTCATGCCCATCTACAATAAACTACAGCGACATAGCCAGCGCGCAAGACAAGGACAGCAACATTGAACAACTATTATCCCAGAATAACATCACTCTCAAGAAAATATCGATACCTAACAGTGACGTCAAGTTATACTGCGAAGCATCTACTGCTTATGTACGCCCGTACATACCCGAGCAATATAGAAAAGAAGTTTTTAACAGCGTGCACAACATCAGTCATCCTGGTACGCGCACAACTCGAAAACTTATCACTCAAAAATACTTCTGGCCGTCAATGAACGCAGACATCAGCTGTTGGACACGAACATGCCTACTTTGCCAAAAAAGCAAGGTACATCGACACACATTCTCTAACATCGGATTTTTCCCGCCAAGTGAGCGTTTTCAAAACCTTCACGTCGATTTGGTCGGTCCCTTGTGTACAACATCTCAAGGTCATCGGTACTTAGTAACAATGATCGACCGATCAACGAAATGGCCCGAAGCAATACCTACTGACGAAATATCAGCTGTTCGAATAGCAGAAATCGTCTATCAACATTGGATCGCAAGATTTGGATGCCCGACCACACTAACAAGCGACCAAGGTCGCCAGTTCGAGAGTCAGCTGTTTCAAAATTTAATGAAGCTTATGGGAATACAAAAAAATCGCACAACACCATATCACCCGCAAAGCAACGGTATCGTCGAGCGATGGCATCGCACACTCAAGACCGCATTGCGCGCGAAACTCATCAACACAAGTACATGGATTGACGAGTTACCTATCGTGCTACTGGGATTGCGAGCCGCTCTAAACTCAGACACCGGTGTGAGCGCCGCCGAACTTACCTACGGTCACAACTTACGTTTGCCTGGCGAATTTTTCACTGCAAGTACCTGTACACCTGCTATGGATTATACCTACGTTGATAAACTGCGTGCTAGCATTCAAGATAACAAGCCGCAAGTCGCTACCAAACATCATAGCAGCAATAAAAGTGTGTTCGTGCACCAAGATTTACTCACGTGCAGCCACGTATTCATCAGAACAGATGCAGTAAAAAAACCACTTCAGACTACATATGAAGGCCCCTATCGAGTTATAAGCCGAACAGATAAAGTGTACTCCGTACAGCTACCTAATCGGCAAGCGAACATATCGATCGATCGATTGAAGCCTGCATATGTCATCACAGAAGACAGCAATACCTTACCACCAACCAGTACCTTACCATCAACCAGTACCTTACCACCAAGCAAGATTACCTCATCCAGTACCATTACCACGCCAAGAACACCGATTACCGTTACCAGTACCAAGAAAACCAGGAGCAGTACCACTCCAACCGTTACCAAGCAACAAACCCAAGTACCTCCCGGCAGCGTGACGTCACATCCCGCCCAGAGCAAGTCAACACGCATGGGTCGTGTCATCAAACTGCCGGTACGCTTCGCTTGAAGGGGAGTACTGTAGCCACCACTCATCACAGCACGTTTTATGACTATCGTCAAGAAACCAAGAAACAAACAGTTCTCAAAAGAACTCTTTTTCACAGTTCTCAAAAGAACTAGACTTCTGTTAAAGGAATAGGAAACGCTGAAGACACGCCGCCGTCGCATTCTTCGGTCTTCGCTCGCCGCGCACGCGAACAACAGCAGACGTCTTCTCTCTTCAAATGCCGCGCAGAAAAGGATCGCGAACTACGCGGAACCCTTATTTATACACACCTGCGGCGCGCGTGCATTCCGCGCACCGCGGTCCGTGACACGAGCGTCTGTAGCGACACCACACGGATTAAATAGGCAACAAGTGCTGTGACGTGATTGGTTGGGAGTTCTTTGTTATTTAGTTAGTAATTTCTTATTGGTTAAGCTCATAATTGTTAATATTCCTAAACTGTATATAAGTGACACATTTTTAATCAATAATTATTCTTTTTACAACCTTCGTGAAACCTACAACTAGGAGTTTTATTAGTAATCTACCGTAACCCAAACATTACTAAAGGTGTACGGCGTTGCTGAGAAACCGGTGGCGAGATGACCTGGACGAGCACCACAAAGGCTGGTTTAAGGTGGCGCAAGAAAAAAATGTCTGGAAAGAAATAAAGGATGCTTTTGCCCACGTTAGAGGCTAGTAAAAAGTGATGGAAATAGACATGAGACATTCTCATTCCCAAGAAGTAAGTAGGTAAAAAGTTAATCACACTCTCATTACCTGTACTCGTGTGTATTTTAAAGCAGATAGCGCTACATGCCACTGAATATCATCATATTGTTTCTAAAGCATGTTTATTAACACATGATGGTATATGAGGACTGGACCATTACTGCTTTAAGGACACGACCAATTACCGTTTAGCTTATGGCATGAAACCTTTCCATACAGTCTTCCAAGCAGCTTCCTCATCCCCTGAAAATCAAATCAATGATAAGAATTTCATGGGTTTTATTTTTTGCCACGGAATCCTATTCCTTACAATAAAACAAATGTGAGTGCCTCGTTAACAAGCAGTGTTTTTCCGAAACACTGGCAGATTGTTTCGGAGAATAAACAAACAGACAGACCAAAGTATAAAAAAAACTTTTATTAATAAGCAACGTATTTACTTTCGTGAACATTTAGTGAAAAGTTGTTATTTTGTTATTAATTAAGAACATGACACTGCAATATGACTAAATTGATATATACAGATAGCACAGTAGCTTTTAGTAGCTGTTCCGAGAACACCTCAAAGGAAGCGATTTCTGTGGAATATGGGAATATGTTAGTGAAAATCCATAACAGCCTTGGATTATGCAGCGCCCCCACCCGCTGCATTTCGCGCATGTCATCCTGCAATCAAACCGCGGGAGATCGATCGATTGAAGACCAGATTTACGAGGTCAATTAGAGACGTTGCTCGATTTCATGCTAATAGTTTTTGTTTAGTTATTGGAAACGACTCCAGCTAGGAATGTTTAACAGGTAGGTAGATTAAAGGGTTTGATAAACGGGCCTGTAACGACATTATTTATTGCGTTTAGTTTAATTTGAATTTATTTCTGGAAAATGATTTTGTCTAGTTCAAATATTTATGTCATAGTGTTATTTGTATGGTTATTTGTGAGTATTTTTGTAAGGTTTTACTAAAAAGCCAATCGTATGAAATCGGCTTTAAATCAGCCACTAATCTAAGATCTGTTGGCCCACGGTTTTTTTGAACCACTATTGTTTTTACAAGTCTGCTGGAGACAGTATTTACATTTATTATTTTTATTTTGATAAATAATCAAATGAAAATCGCGTTGATTCTCATTAATTGCTGGTCTTATGTTTTAATTTAACTTGATCATTCGAGTGACACAACAAGTAATCAGTATTCGACTAAAATTGTTACAAGTCGATGGACTGACAGTGACAGCACTATTGAAATCACTAGTTGTCGTTGCGAGAATCGTTCGAAGCGTTTGCTGCGACTCCGTCTAAGTTTAATTGCGAATTTCCTGTAATTCTCGCAATCTAACACGAAATATTAACGTTTTAACTAATATTCAAATAGTTATCTTATAAATGGCAGACAAGAAAGGTATGTAAACTGTTGAATTATTATTTTCTTTGTTCTTTTCTTATAAAACGTTTTGACATGAGTAACGTCACGGCAGGGCCTTGAAATACAAGTTTTCGCTATTATAACAATGATTTAATCCCCGGACGCGAGATTCCAGCGTCGGAAGAGGGTTATTTTACGTAGATTTAGATGTAAAATTCATCTAAAAGTGTTGCGCGGTAGATCGATACTGCGATAAATTCAAGATGGTTGACCGCCCTTAAATTTGCAAGGAGGAAGGAGGGATCTATTTTGTTCTAATTTTAGGTCCATTCATTGCTAGAACTGATTCATGAGCCCTCATTACGGCTGCCGAGCTTAGCTTTCAACATTACAGTGATGTATCAGTCGTATTATTGAGATTGAGATGAACATCTGTTGTAAATTTTACTTCAGTATTGAACCATGGTAGGTAGTTAGTACCTATATTCAACCAGTATGTTGACCTGATGTCTTCAATCGATTTTGTTGAGTAAATATTTTATCCCCTATTGACCTTTTCGGAAGTAGGTCAGCTAATTCTTCAACTGTATGGACATAATTATTCATACACACATCTGCATAGTTAATTATTCAAAATATGGTGTCTGTTGCTTATTGGAAGAGCATTCTTGACTCTTCTAAATTGAGAGCAAGGAAATATGGACCAGTCATCTATGTTACGTTGATTTTATTGATTAGTCACTTAATAATTTATTTTCAACACATTGTCCCTAAAATAAAACAATAATTATGTTAAAGATGATGACCCAAAGTATTTCTTATATAAGTACCTATATTAAATCTAATCCAAATAAAAAAATGTTCTAAATAAGTCATTAATTTTTTATTTTTTTTTTAATGAAAAAATAGTATAATTTTTGGTTTGAAATATGGTCGAATAACTTAGTAATTTTCTGTATTAAATTTAAAGATGTCTGTCTTGTCATAAAATACAACAAAATGAGATGTATGCAACCTTGGGTGGCGTTACAAATGTCAGAATGACTCCAACTCCATAATATAAGCTTTGTAGTTCCATTACATATACAAATATACAATAACTATGTATATTAAGAAATAAGACACAGGATGTATGCAGAAATACATGTGTCATTTAAAAGTAATATAAAAAATTTAAGGCCTAAGGATGGCTGCTTACTGAGTCAAACTGTCCAAAGAATTCTTGAAGTTGGTAAAAATGTTGGTGCCAGTATTCCTTATTGGTGACCAACCTTGGAAACGCAAAGAAATCTCACTTACGTTGTTGACTAAACATTTACAAAAATAAAGTATGACTCAACATTTTGACCAGTAAGGTTAACGAAACTGGTATAGTTGGAGATCAAAATTAAGATGATTTTATTTTTGGATATGCCGTATACTAGCTTTTGATATCCTATTGAACGCTTCTTATTATTTTTTAAATTGATCTCCAGCCATCAGCAGCCAGACATAGAATTTGTTTTACCGAACATTTTGCTCAGTAAGGGTGAGGTTTCTCCGGCAGGGTGAGACAGCATTGACTCTTGCGGCACCGTATGACATTATGATAATACAAAGTTACCTGCACCCCCTCCCCCTCCCAGCTGCCGTCTCCCTTCTACAGGAGCCGCAGTCCCGGCGCCGCAGTCCTCGCGCGGCAGTCGACTAATCGCTATCATGTAATGACAATCATATAGAATTTTTCTTTCTTTATTTTTCTTTTTTTTGGAAACATAGTTAAAGAGAGACAAATATATGATATGTGCGTATCGGCGTGTGGACGATCGTATGTGTTATTAATTCGATTGTAACCCGTTCGTTTGGGACTTTGCTGCTGTAATCAGTAAAGGTTAAAGAGAAGGAAGGCTGTTAAAATAATGATCCCCAGCTTCTAGAACGGAAACTACCTAAAAATTATGATTAATGGTCCATCACTCGTAAACTGCTGTGATTATTTGTTTGAATAGTGAAAAACATCAAACTCACCATTGTGCATTGATTAAATCTTAAGTCATGTCATGTAAGGCCTGAATGGAAATGGTCATCATTATTCTTATTAAAAAAATTCAGTCATCGTAACTGAATTAATAATTTCAATTCTGTAGGAGAAGCAGAAGTGATTCCAATACAAACATTGCAAGTTAAAAGAAATCTTGTTAAACAAACTTTTATTTATAAGATACAAATTACAATTTGTTTTGCATACTAAGCTTGGGGTGAGACGGTGAAGCTTATGAGATCAACGTTTTCTGAAAATAGACTTGAAAGTGAATTCAAATAAAAATTCAACCTTGAAGAAAATTACAGCAGACAAGTCACTATTAAGTTTTTCTATACAAATCGGACAAGTATCTATGTTTGAAACAATATTTTTTTGCTTTTACAAGTTTTTTAGTAACTAGTAATATTAATAAAATAAAGAAGCACAAATCCTAACGGACATATTGATATGAAGCTAAATGGTTGGCTGTACAGTAGATGTCTTTGGCTTGAAAACTATTTGTATAGTGTTATGAAAAATGTCCTGGATTTGTGAAGAAAAAAACATAAATACTTTTCAGGTTTCTTAGTTAACCATGTCTTAAAAAAATAAGTTGTTCTAAGTCGCAGAGTTCTGTCTGATAAAAGATTTTTTTTTATCCAATTTCTTCGTTAATATTAAGATGGGACTCTTTTTTTCTTCAAAATATTATGTGTCTTAGCTATGTTTTTTTTTGTTTCTTTTTTTCTGAACATTTAGTTCACAGCTTATTTTTTTATTGTTTAACACTATAATTTTAAGTTGTGATGATTACTGGTATTAAATTGGAATTTTTTTACAAAAATAATTACAAAAAAAAGAAACAGTAATTATTGCTGCTAGTTTTGTGCACCACAAATAACTATGATGCAATGTTTATAATATTGTCATTAATTTAAATATGGCTTTGCATCATTAGTTATGAAGCTTCCCTATTGTTTTAAAACTTAATTAATAGGGAAGTCTTGTGTTTTTTGTTTTTCTTATTTAGATTAAGCTAACTTTTTAGCATTAATGTTTATTGAAAATAAATGACGAATGCTTTAGAAAAGGACAAAATTAAATATTAGATTTTATGTTGAAAAAAAAGTACAATATTATTAAAAAAAAATACTTAGCCTGTCATTTATTTCTGTTTTGTTTTAGATTCTTAATATAATTTCGAATCTATTACAAATGGCACAAAAAGCTAGCTATTTTTGTTACTGACAACCAGATTCGACTTTTACTTATTTAGAATTAACGTAAGGTTTATTGAAAATATAGTAAGTTCAGTTTTAATGGTAAAAGTCGCTTCTATTTATATTTAAGGTCGTGTGTCTAAAACTAACCGGAAAAATGCAAAATAGTACCTGAAAGAATTACAAAATCAGTTGAAATATTTTTTTTAAAATTTTACTAAATTTTTTTATTAATACTTCTCGAAGTTACGATTTTCCGTTTTTAATGTTTACAAATGTAAGTTTGTAGACATTTAAATGTAAGGTGATGGTAAAATTGGCACTAATGTATAAAAAAACTATTTTTTTTTATTATTGCCAATTTTTCTAGTTGTATGTCTAATTTACACGATATGTTTAACAATCGTTTTAGATCCGGTATCTATCTAATAGTGATACGCTATCTAAAATGGGACGTTTAATCCTTGCTGAGGTTTTTCTCCATTTATTTTTATTTTGTCACTTTGAAACAGGAAAGGATTTTGGGTCAACACTGAGTCAATATGTTAACAGGAATGACACATTGTTAGTGCGTGTGTGAATAGATTTAAGTTAATAAATGCATACCACCAAAAAAAAAAGAAATACAAAAAAAAATGTTATTCATAAATATTATTACATTTTTTCAAAACAGTTTATTTTACAAAAGTGCTAGTTTTTTTTTTTTCAAAACTAGTTTTTTTACATTTTGGTGATGTGTATTTGTTGAATGTTGCCTTTATCACTGCACTAGTGCTACAGGCAACAATGCATGCAAAATATAAGCTTAATCGAAGGACAGGGAAGTATGCCAGTTGTGAGGGTCTCAACTTAACGGGACAGTTAGAACACCTTAAACTTAAACCACGGACTTAATTCTATTCCAACACCATTTCTATAGGATCCACATTTTTTACAATTTTATTTTTTCTTTTTCTCAAAGTTCTTTTTGGTCTTCTCTATGTCGGTTCTTCGAGTCTTTTACAGGGATCCGGAGGTTCAAATAAGTTTGATTAACTAAATTTATTCACAGCAGTCATAAGCGATTCTTCGTTTGCTGTTATATCGTATGATATAGCAGTAAGCTCCCTGCTTGTTGCAATGCAATAATACATTAAGCTTTTACAACATTTGACATTATTTTATGTCAGCCTTATTGAAAAGTTTGCAATTATTTACAAAAGAGTTATGAGTAAAATGAAAAATTTCAGCATTCTTTTCAGTAACGGTTATAATTTAGTTATTAATGTTTAGGTGATGGACGATACCAGGTTTTTTGTGGTTTGCCATTGTCCCTTTATATGACAATTTTGCTGTTTCATAGCAGCTGAATTCTGTTTTGTTTGTGACAAGCATGCGCTATGCGTTTTGTTTCTCGACGCTTGTACAAGTAGTTTATCATTTTGATGTTTTAGTGTTGCTAGTAGTAAATTTTGAAATGCATATTTTACTAAGGTACATAAGATTTTTTTAGTAGATTTTTCGTGTTTGTTGTTGCATGTTTAGAAATTGTTTTTAGAACTTTGTGTTGTAACGACTGCATGTTTCTGTGTCCTTCAACGCACTGATATCATAGCTCTTTATAGTTTGTTTTGCTTTTCCTGCATTGAAATGCTTTTTAGATTTGAACAGCAAAATATCGTATATGAAAGTGATAAAATCAACAAAAATCTTGGTACATGTTGAATAGTTAGTAAATGAATAGAAAATGAATATATTTTTTTATTATTTCAAGGAATGTTCACATGTATACATGTTTGGTCGTCAGTTTTGACGGTCAATTTTTATGATTCTGAACTTGATGAAAAAAAGAATGAGTAAACATTGTAAGGAAACAATACTTTTCTCATGGTTTATTGCCACCTGATTGGCAAAATGGCTGCCACACAAGTTCAAAGTCATATTATAAATAAATATTGTATTTTTTAAAACGTTCCTTATCGTGTGATGATTGTTTTGTTATTTAAGAATTTTATAATGAAATGACGTTTGGATGGTCACACTAGCTATTATGCACAAGGCTTGAAATAAATATCTGCTGATTATATGGAAATTAGCGCCCTCTAGCGTCGGAAATGAACACTAAGTATTGCGAAATGGATTCTGCCGACTATCCAGCGTTTAAAAAAAATGACGGACAGTTTGGTTTAACAGATTTTCACGAGTTTTTTTTAATAATAAAAACTCGTGTTCATATAGTCAGTACAGCTGGGGTGACCATTAAAAATAAGGAATGCATTGTAAATAACTAATTTGGTAGGCTTTCAGCACTCACAAACTGTGTTGAAACATTAACTCGGCCTACCAAATTGACTGTATTTTTCTTTGGCGCGGAAATATAAATATTTTTTTCGAAAGAAATAAAAGATATTTATTTTTGTCGAGCCTAAGTGTTCTCACCACACTGACGAGTCTTTCAGAAGTGGTACTTTTAGTGTTTAATCATTTTGAAAGACTCGTGTTAGTGGTAACGCGTTGTATGGGCATCGCTTGTCGTTAACACTGACGTAAGTGAATATTGCGTGGGTGAAATTATGAATAAAAGCAAGTAAAATATCTTTCTGTGCAAAAAAAAATATTTTTACGGAGAATTTTTTTTTAGTCTTATTTCACCCACGTTCTGGCCATGCTAAAAATATTGCTATAGTACTTTTTGTTTTTTATATTGTCTCATTTTCACATTCCTCTGTAGATATGTAAAAACGAGACAAAACCAATCAATCCTAAATTTTTATTTATTTATCCTTGCATCAACAAATTCTTTAAGTATTTTATTCTAAAACCTGGTAAGTATAACGATAAGGTAACAACTATAGCAATATATACGTTAGCATGGCAACACCGCTGCGTCAAGCGTGAATGCTCGGGCTTGGGTTGCGGCGCGCAAACGCGCGACTACGCGCGCGACACGCTCACCTACGATCACATCACTCTACTTCACTGGGTATTTTAATTTAACAAGCAATTTTGAAAATTACACTTGTCAAACGTTAACTGCCAAAAAATAAAATCCAAGTTGTCAAAAATTTTAAATACCTATGTATTTTGAACTGTTTAACTTCAAATATTAAACTACCCGCTATTTTATTTTTTCAATTTTCATTTTTCGAACGCGTGTTGGCGTGTTTAGCCTAGTGATGTGGTCAGTCGGTTTGTCGCGCGCGCGTCCCGTAGTTCGGGGCACCGTTAGAGCTGAGTGTTGTTGCAGTGACCCCGCCGCTGGGAGCGTACCCTCAACCTCAGCCGCCGCAAGGGCCTTTCCTGCCGGCGCCGCCGCACCAGGCCGCTCCGCAGTATGGAGGTTAGTTCACTAGCCACATATAACAAGTTTTTTTTTTCATTTTTTTCTAGGTTTTGCCTGCGGCGGCTTTACTAGTTAATGTAGATTTTCGCAAAAAAGAAATGATGTCAAGTATAACAATGTCAAAATTCATCAAAATCGGTCCAGCGATTTATACGTGGAAGCGTAAAAAACAATCGAAACTCACTTGGACATTTATTAAGTTAGGATTATTGATAAGCTCGCGTTTGACCCCAATCCCACCTGACGGAAAGCGATGATGTGGTAGACGATGGAGCACGCTTGCCTAGAAGTAATTTATTCACTCTTGACGTAACTCCAGCTTGTAACTATCAGGGAACATAGACTCCGGCAGGGAATTCCACTCCTTAGCTGTACGCACAAAATCTAGAATGATGTATTGTATATTATGTATGAATGATGAAATTCCGATTAAAACGAACAGATGTCATGTCATCGTAGCTCGAAAATACTGTTTAAAATTGGATTTTATTTAAATTTCTTGCACATTCCTCTCCATATGTACTCTTTTGAACGTGCAACTAGTAAAGTCTGTCAATGGCTATTGAGCCTTTTGAAAAGCAAATTGACCATATAGGTGAAATTTCATGTCCTGTTAGCTCTGCGTTAGTGCAAATACTTAAATATGCACACAATGACATGACACTCATACGGTCGGCGAAAAGAGCCGTAGCGATGCGCGCGCAGGTCGGCCGCACCCGCTTTCAAGTGTCGCGAGTTTACGTAATAATGGAAAACATAAAATGGGGAACAGGCAGAATGATATGGAATGGAGGAAATTTTGGATGATGATGATTTTTAGATAAAAGCCTTTTGCAGCCATCTCTTCAGTTCATTGTGGAACGAAAAAAAAAATTTAAGCATTTCAATTTGTAGAAAAATTAATAGAGATTTACCCGGTCTAGTTTACGTTTGCTTTGGCTTGACTAGTCTGATTCAATTTTGTTTGGGAAACTGCCAAAAAAATAGTTACTTAGTCGTAGAAAAAGGGAAATATTAGTCATCAGGGATGAGAGTGGTCAACCGCGTGCCTATCAATAATACAAAATATTTATATGTATATTAATCGTATTTCTGCGAGGGGAGGTAGCGTTCGCATTCGCATGGTCGTCGCAAACTGACAAAAACAATTCTAATATCCCCAGATTTTGGTCGGTGAGTTGATATTGCGACTTGAATTTTAACATTTTTAAGCTCGAAAATGGGCCTTGCCACACCAACCAAACTAATTGGTTCCAGTATATTGCAAATTGATTTTTACTTACATTCCACGTTTCTACGGTTTATTTTCATAGAATTGATTCCCCCGGACGATAGTGGTTAAAAGTTTCATCGTGCCCTTTACACTAAGAAAAATCTACACACAATTCCATTTCCTGATGTTAATGTCGATATTTTTTTCTCTGTTTCTCTGAAAAGACTGTTACCGCACAGTGGCCGGTGGGTCGCCGTATGGGGTCACATTCGGGGGCGCGGGCGCGGGTGCAGGGGGTGTGTACGCTCCGCCGCCATACGAACAGTTGCAGCACCACCAGGCTATACCAGCGCTAAGCCAGCAGCTACCGGTAAGTTACTATGTGTGTGGACCCATTTCAGGCTAGATGACGTCGTGCAGGTGGCGAACTTGGGGATTCGAAGCCTCAAGTTAGGCCGTAAGGCGCCTTCACAAAGAACTCTATCGTATTTTAGAGCTGGTGTCAATCCCTGAGAACTGAGCATGTAAGAAACGTTAATTAATATCCATGATTTCACTCGCCCAAGTGTACTTTGGTATCATACATCACTTGAACTCTGAGATTGCTTCGGTGTTTCTTCTCAGAACAATCAGGAAACACCGGCGTCGTCTAGTTTAAATTGAAGTGTAAAAGTGTTATAATTAACCAACTTCCAAAATAAATACTACCATACATACACATTGGATTAATTGACGCATATCCTCAGATCTTTGGGCAAGATAATAAAATCAGCAAGACAAATAACACGTATGAATTCACCAACCCGCCCCCTAATCCATCAGGGCCGAATTCCTCACACAGATAGAGCCTGTTTCTCTGCAATGAGCACACGATATTCTGATACTGCTAACACATTTAGCTACCTTAAAACGGAATGAATAGAAAAGCAAGGGGTAAATAGCACAGATTTATTTATTTATTTTTATACTATAAAGATTTGTTACTATTCCACCCGCGAGTCGTTCGGGTTGTTTCTTTGTACTGTCACCAGAAATCTTTATTAGATTGTAATTTCTGGATATATTGTTACAAGATCATTTTGAATACAATAATCCCATCCAAATGCAATAGTTTCCAATATATCTGTCTTATTAAGAAAAATGCCAATTGCACGAGATATATTACAATCTTACGGCGTTTGCAATAACCCGGTGGCAGAGACATTCTATTCTGACACACTACCAACAAATAAGCTTCAAATTCCTCGATGATACCAAAAATACCTCATTTCCGTTCCCAGCAAATGTATAGCCCAGCAGCGGCGATGTACGCGGCGGCAGCGGGATACCCGGGCTACATCGGGTACCCGGTGCAGTACTACCCGTACTACCCGACCGCCGTGCAGCCCTCTATCCAGCCTCTGCGACCCACTATCATGATTCCCGTAAGTAACGTTTTTCACTCAAAACTTTAGTGTACACTTTAAATAACCGATGTGTTTCTATTATTTTTAAAAGGAATTATTTTCTTTTATTGATAACTATTATTAATAATAAAATTCTTAACTGTAAACTCTTCAATCATAAATAAGTCAACCTTATAATATGGCGACGAAAATACGTTGTATGCAACTGTTCAATGATCAATCCATTTATTTGTTTTTTCACTTTTTTTTTTTTCTGTACAAAAATACGTTAGTTTTTAGACTTTTCGACCTAACCTAACCTAACCCAACAAAGGCTTATGACTGGGTAAATCAAACAACATCTACATTTTGAAGAAAATTGCTTAGTTCCTTACATTACAAATTTACTACCGATTTTGTATTACTATTCAGCACAAGAAATTATTCAGGAAATCAAATTAAAACAAAGAAAAACATCACACAAAAGATATACTTCTAGAAGGGATCTTGGGATGCCTCAAGGCACTATCCTAAGCCCTCTACTACTGCAATCTAAATATTCCGTCCGCTCAACCGTTGCATCATCGTGTTTGGGCTCAATAGATAATTATGTATTGACAAGTGACACTAAATTTAGTACCTACTTGTTTTAAAAATATTTTTATTCATACTTATTTTTTGTATTTTCATCTTATGTAGGTTGTTTCTGAAAATGTATAATGTTCCTTCTCGTACACAGAATGGCTTCGAGGCAGGCGGTAGGTTCGAGGGGCTGGCGCAGACCCTGCTGCCGCCCGCACCCCCCGGCGTGCCGCCTTCCCCCGCGCACCTGGCCGCCATACAGCCGCATCAAGTGCTGTGAGTGTATTGTACAGTTACCTATGTTACGGCCTGCCGATTGCGATACCGGATTTTTGAAAAATTGGTATTCCTAGCCAGGAATCGATCCGGCTGATAAAAAAAACAGCCTGTATTATTACACTATCCGAATGTGTCGCTAATAAGGATCAACTTCTGGGAACTAATAACATATGTCATACTAAAGGAAAGTGCACATCTACACTAATATTATAAAGAGGAAAGATTTGTTTGTTTGTTTGTTTGTAATGAATAGGCTCCGAAACTACTGGACCGATTTGAAAAATTCTTTCACCAGTAGAATTGTACATTATCGATGATGGATAAAGGCTATAGAATATTTTCAAAAAAGTTAGGGATCCGTATGAAAACTTCGATAATGTAACCCACGGTGTGAGAAAAAATCCTTATATCGCGTACGCTGCGGAATCTATTGACAATAGAGCAAAGTGATGTACTACAGTTTTATAGAAGTCATCAATGTCTACAAAAAAGTCCGCGATACCATATGTCTAACCATTATGGTTAAGTCACCATGACCGCTTTTTGTTCAAATTATTCAAGCAAATCTTTGGTGATTTCAATAAATGGTGATTTCGGTATCATGATATCAATCCTTATCCATTTAAATGGTTTGATAATTAAGCTTGATTATGTCCGTGTAAATTACACTTTAAATTATTCAAATCGAACATTTCGTTCAAAAGTTACGACGAAAATAAACATGCTCGGAGTAAGAAAAATGTCGCGGCTTGAGCGAACTGGGGAGAATCATATCAATGCTTGGTCCGATGAAGTTGAAAATGATTTCGATAAAACAATAAGAATAAGAAATGTTTGGATTTTTCGCAAATAAACTACATACCTACATAATAAGGGGTGAAGCAGGGGTGATTAAGATTTTAGGGGAGGACATTATTGCTTGCTTTAATTTACGTCGGGATGCTATGAACAAACTAAAAATGGGATTATTGAAACAGATGTACCTAACAATTTTTGCATAATCAACTCCTGACGGGGTGAACGGGGTGAACAGTTGCGCTGAACCTGAGACCATAAAATAAGTAGAAATGGCTAAGTAATAAATGTAAAGTAATGAAAATCGTTGTGCTTAATTTTCTTAAAACTAACCTTTATAAGGGGGTATAGGGGGCGTTGAAGTTTGTGGAGTACCTACTAAATCCGCGCGGACGAAGTCGCGGGCGAAGTGCTAGTTTTTAAATAAAAATACTTTTTCTTTTTTTTTTTTTTTTTTTTTACTTTTTTTACTTTTTTTTTTTTTTTTAAAAAGCATCTTTTCAAAAATTATGATGCAGTTTTAATTTTCATCAACATCGACCCGCGAATGTACAACTCTGCATCATTGCGTGTTTGAAAAAATATCAGTTACGATTCAGAAATTAAAAAAAATCATTATTGTTAAAACCGGCCACTAGCGAGTCGGACTCGCACTCGGATCTATAAAAAACGGCACAAAAATCACGTTTGTAGTATGGGAGCCTCACTTAAATATTTATTTTATTCTGTTTTTAGTGTTTTTTGTTATAGCGGCAACAGAAATACATCATCTGTGAAAATTTCAACTGTCTAGCTATGTTCATGAGATACAGCCTGATGACAGACAGACAGACAGCGGAGTCTTAGTAATAGGGTCCCGTTTTTACCCTTTGTGTACGGAACCCTAACAATTAGCGCTTTAGTTTCCCATGTGTTATTACTTCCCAGAATTTCATCCTCAGTTGCTACACTTTCGCATGGTGTAATAATACATGTTGTTATTTTTTTTTTTTCAAATTAACCCGATATGATTTCTGGCTAGGAACACTGATTTTAAAAAAATCCAATGATGTAGCTTTAGTTTTCACCAAATTCGGGCTCGAGACTCCTTGTAGTGTTTTTCGCTAATAGATGATAAAGCTTACTTTACAATAATATTGTGTAACATGCGATGATATTGACTCACCGTCGTGGAGGTAATGCGAATATTTAGTTTCTGAAGTAACGAAACAGCCAAGCCATACATTTTTACTGATAAGTAGAATTTGTGAAGTTAGGGTCGGTAGAGTTAGGCCGTGTAGATTCAGAAACTTAGCTCTACATGTCGTCTTGGCAACATTTTACATGAAATGTTTTTGATGGGATTCACCTTGTATATTCATATTTTAATTCAAAACTCTAGACAAAATAATTATAAGTATTTTTTTTGTAAGTATTGCATATGCATTTAGTAGAAAGCTGTTTTATTTACATGACAAGCAGACACTTGAAATTTCATAGCTTGAACTTTACCTTAATTTCTAGAGTACTGAGTATTTTCTAAATTATATTATACTAGCTTCTACCAGCGGCTTCGCCCGCGTGAATATCGGAAATAGGAAGGTTTCCTGATTTGTATCGTACATTTTTTACTCAGGAAACACCTACCCTACCCTACCCCACACCACCCTACCCTACACTACCCTACCCTACACTACCCTACCCTACACAACCCTACCCTACACTACCCTACCTTACACTACCATACCCTACACCTACCATACCCTACCTACATAATTTATACCAGCCCAAAAAATACTATGACATGTTTCTGGTCTCCTGGTAATTGATGTTTCTGGTCTCCTGGTACTTGTGAATCTGAAGTACGAAGGCAGCAGCGGCTCTGAATTTCCACTTCCTCCTCAGTCTTTATTGATCCATGCCACTTACCGGGATAAAAAGTAGCATGTCTCATTCCGGGATATGAACTACATGTGTGCCAAATTTCATCCAAATCCCTTCAGCCGTTTTTGCCTGATTGAAACACAAACATACAAACATACAAACATTCACATTTATAATATTAGTAGGATTTGTTCATAAGTTTCCGAAAAGTATCAGTTTACTATCCAGAAAGGAGGAGGTTTCTCACAATTAGCAATTTTTGAATGAGGTTATAAAAATCCGAAAGAACTATAGAAGTTTGACTACTTGAAAACTTAAAGTTGCCGGGGTCAAAATCTTAGCATATTAGCTCTATTAGCTCTAGAACATCTAACATCCCATTTGAAGGAGTGCACTCAATTACCAATCACTCTGTACATAATTAGATCATTTTACACAATTAAAATTTTCCATGGAGTATTATGAGTTTAGAATCCACAGAATTATGCTTAAACTAATATGGTTAGAAAGTTGATAGAAGACTGTATATCTCTATAAATTTGCGGAATTTGTTTGAAAGAGACCATGGCCCTGGAACGCAAAGGGCATAAGGAGGAACATGGATGGGTTTTAGTCAGTAAGAGTCTGACACTCCCTTCCGCTCCACCCAGAGCGGGAGAAGTCATTTGTTTATTTCAGGTCCATAAATAAATATATATTTGTATCTTCCAGTTGGCGCTAAACAAATCATCTATCAGCTATTCCGACGTCGGACCGCACTACACGTTTGATGCTCACCTTAGAGAGTGAAGGAACCCATTCCGTTCACTCACTCCCTAAGCCCCTCACAGCTCGTTCACTGAATGAGGCGACAGGTAACCGTTCCCTTCACATTCATTCACTTCGCTTTCTGGAAGAGTGGTCAGAAAATCGGTTCTCTTAAGATTATTTGAGTATTCTTTCACAAAATAATTAGACTAAGGAATATGTATTTTCAAATTTTAGTTGCAAAAACAGCTGTATGTAATGGAAATAAGGTTGCTAATATCAAAGACAAAATGTATTTCAAAGCAGCTTTATGTATAACAAAATAATGTTTTATGTTTATTGTTAAGAAATTAAATAAGAAGTTAGAAACGAGTAGCCATAATCAACCATTTTTAATGAGAGAAATATTTATAAAAAATTGATAAATGTTTCTGTCTACCAAATTTTAATAATAGCATCGGTCGCCTCACAAAAAACTGTGATTTTTCCAAAATCAATGGAAATATGCCATTGTACGTAACAGTATGTCTTTTATTTAAACTAAATTATACAATGTATTTTAAAAGTTATACAATACACAGACACTACATGTATTTGTATAATAATCGTTGCCTATGCATAATTTATACAGAGGTAAAGTAAATTGTATACATGTAAAGTCGGTATATTTGTCATTTGTATGTATACATAATGTGTGAGTTTTGATGGTAACCGTGTTATGGAAATAGACATTATAAAAAACTCTTGCTATTGAAAATCTTTCCAATTTGTAGTTACAAAGTTAAGCCCAGTTTCTGGAAAGAAAACTATCGCATGTGACAAATTGTTCAAGGCGTGTTCTCTGTTGTGATTGGTTGAATGGATTTTCAACAGCCAATTGCATCACTTTGCTTGCGTTTAATTTGTACGTCGACAATTTTTACCAGAAATCGGAAATGTATCTGACATATTTCCTAACGCAGTTGTATCAAATCTATATTTAAATTATATATTACGATATATAAAACATATATATTGGCCAGTGCGTGTCCATAACGTCGGTAACTTAGCCCGTTTTTGACTGTGATGTCGCGTGCGATCGCTACGCTCGCCGCTTCTAGTAAAATCGACCTTATCGTCACGAATTAGGGTCTAAAATCAAATAAAATATTTATTATAGGCATTGACAAAGGAATATCAACTTTATGTCACCCAATATTAAGTATGAAATGGACTAATATCATTTTTGTAGTTATAGGTATCAAGTGGAATTACTAAAAAAATATCATAAAAATATTTCGTAAAATTTTGATCTGAATATTCTAAAATGCTCTCTAACTTAGTTAATAAATAAATAATAAAAATATTTTATTGTTTCTCATACATAGGTGAAAGGTCATAATTTTCACATCAATAAAACGTGTATAAGAATGAATGCAATATCCGAGAAAAAGGGTCATAGTATTTGTATTAATAATAATTGGACCTAGTAATGGATAAAACAGCCACGTCGGGAAAAAGTACAAAAAGAGATACTTATGCGAAGAAAAAAACAACGGTTGAGTGCCCTTTTCAGGTACTGCGTTTATTCTGTTACACATTGTAAAGACAAAAAGAAATCTCTGAAAAGTACATTCCCAAACTCAATGAACGTCAGAAACATCACAATGTTCAAACTCCCGGGCGTCCCGCGAGAGGGCGCCGGTCGCAGTACTAAGTCGTCAGTGTGGTGGCGGCGAGCGGAGCGGACGCACGCGGGAGCAGCCGCCGGCTGTCAACGTTATAGTATTATGCCGGTGTAACTCCGGGCACACGAGTAAGACTAGTTTAGATGCGTCGACGGTGGACGGTACTTGAAGGAAATACCGCGAGGTAGAATATCAGAAAAAAATAATTTAAATGGGCATCATTTTGGTAGAATTCTCGGTGAAATGTAAATGTTTTTTCAAAAAAGCATTCCTCTCCTTCTGGGGCAGTCAGATAATGATAATACAGGGAGCTAAATAAACTCATGTTGTTTCTAGCCAGTAAGGTTTTTAATTCAGAATGACATTTTAAAGAAGTCTAAAACATTTTACGTTTCCCAACTGAAATGTGGTCAGCTTCCAGTCTAACCGGGTTCAGCTGCATACCAGTATGTTAAATTGAGCGTCTGCCTATCTGATCTCCACAACTCAGGTGGTCTTATCAAAGTTAATGTTTTTCCTTAAAACTGAGGTTTTACTGTCTCTATAAAATATAAAATAATTAAGTTACAAAAATAAATGCTTTTAAAAGCAATAACATACCTATTGACTGATTTCACTTCCATCAGTTTCCCTTCAAAGGGTAACGCACAAAATTACATAAAAATAAATAAATTTAAATAAAAACAGGCCGTCGACGCAAGTAGTTATATTAAATAAATAAATAAAAATTATAAACAAAAAGCGGTTGTGCGTGACGCAAGAGTGTGTGAGCGAGACGGATATATTTCTGCTAGTTTGAACAGGGCGTGTTGGAAGTAACGAAATATATATCAGAAAGTTACTATGATGTTTAGACTCGAGTCTAAGTAAATAATATTGAAACTCATTAGTCTCTTCCCCAATTTTTTGTGGTCGGCATTTTCGTCTGACTAAATGTGAACTATCAGTATTTTTAATGGAGTAACTAAATCTAATCTCATACTATTTAAAACTGTTACACAGACGTAATAAATATAGTTATTGGGATAACAATGTCATAAATCTGCTTTTATTTTGACCAAAAACTGTCTAAAATAGTTTTAATTAAATCAAGTTTTTATGTTCCCCACTCACGTCCCTACAAACGCAGCGTATAATATGTATATTTCAGCATAACAGGCAAAACTGAAGCCTATCCTTTGTTCATTCGATTGGTCCGTCGACTACGAGTTCTCTTACTATGGCAACACTAATCACGTGTTGCCAATACGACGAAGAAAAGACAACTTGAAAAAAAAAGTATTTTTGAAAAAATATTCCTCTAAATATTTTTACTATACAATGCCAAATAATTTACTGGCAACACAGTTGTTAGTGTTGCCATATGTTAAAATTATCTGTTAGGTATATTTCCAGTCTTGGTTGGTAAGCATGTGATTCTCATGATGGAAGAATCTCACTTATATTATTATTATATTAGACTAGTTAAAAGAAAAGCCAGTTTGATTCTAGAATTAGTACAAACTGGTTAATTTCTACTGTTTTTAAGAACACTCCTGAGTGAATTAGGAATCTCTTATATATGTTTACATGTTTCTAGTGTTACTTGAATTTAGTAGCTTGGGACGTGTGAACAACCAATTTGCTTATCAGTCAAGTGGTTGCTTACAAGTTTCGAGTAACAAAAACCACTCACTATTCTAAAATCTAGAAACATGTATCCGAGCTTAGACCAATTATGTCAAGTCTAATATGGCATCTAATCTTAAAAACTGACACAAGGCTACTACGGAGACAGTGCGCTTTTTTCTTCTTTGCAATCAGTAATCATCGCGTTCATAGATTTTCCAAAAATAAAAAAGATTTTTTTTATTGAAAAATTAGCTTCACTTATCTCGTTGAAGTATTGAAAGGAGTGAGCATAATTTTTTGATTGAAACATGTTAAAACAAAAAAAAAATACTTGTTAAATTATTTTTAATTATCTTTGTAGATGTAAAATTTGCGCACTATCTCCGAAGTAAAAGCTTGCCTACAAATTTACATGTCTGTACCGCCATTAATGAAAAAATGTGAAAGCTATTCTCATAGATATTATTATTTAGTGATTAAATATGGAAAGCCTTACTTGACAGTGTATGTTGAACACCAATACAGAATTCAGTGGTTATTTTCTCGAAAATAATTACGTAATGAAGTTCAAATAAAATGAATTTGAGACGCATTTTTGTGTGACTTTTTATCCACTTAGAATTTTCTTTAAGAATGGTCCAGTAATTTGTTAAAATGTATTATTTTTTAGTTGCGTATGTGTAAGTAGGAAGAGATATTTGACTGTCTGACCAAACCACTTTATGGGGGTTAAGTACTCACTAAGAATCTTTTTATCTGCCTAGCCTTCTAATATCCTCAAATAGTGTTTTTCGATATCCAGATTTGGGTGACACTATAGAATAAAAGTTCTTCTCACCAATTCTACAATTTCTTCTTCTTACTACTTACATATACGTAGCTAAAACAAAAAATTCTTTCGAATCGAGATCCTCTTCTAAAAATATTTCTCAAATAAGAAGCGTATGTATTCCAAATAAATGCATTATTGTTTATAAATATGTGAGATTCATGGGCAACTATGATATTGTTTGCAATTGTTTCTGGGCGATCTGACCATATTTGCCCCACTATTCTTGCCCTGCATTTGAAAATAGACTTTTGAAGTCTACACCATATCCATAGACCTAGAAAGTAAAAATGAAGACTAAAATAATCTATGGTCAGCATTTTTTTCTTTTGGGGGTAATGTTGGTCGTCTTGCCCCAAACAATGTTTGCCCAGCTGTGGGCTTTAAGATCTTTTTGTACTAGTTTATATACTGAGCCTTTTTGATTATATTGCGTTTTTTGTTGATCAAATCATGTTATCGAGTGAGAGAGGAGCCTGTGATTGTTTCTGTGACTTTGTTAGTGATTATAACCAAAAGACTACGAAAATTAAATATATTGAAGTAACTGAAAAAAAAAAACAGATTTTTACATAATTTTTCTAGCTTTTGAGAGTTTTTATAGTAAATAGACTGAAGTAAATCATATTATTGACAAAAAAAAAACAATGAAATTAATTGAGATTTTAAACTAAACTTCAGTTTTATACAGTTTATTAATTATAAAAATGTATAATCACTAACATCGTTGCAATGGAGAGTACCCACTGTGGACGTTATTAATTCTCAGTTAAGAAGGGACCGGCGGCTTGGATGGCATTATCGTGGCAAGACAATTTTATTGTATCACAGGTCAGAAAATGTCAAAATCACAAGAAGCTGTTTATTATGTCTAGAGTTCACGAGAAAACGTTTGACTTATGACAAAGTTCACGAAAAACGTTTGTCTTCTGTCAGAAATCACGCTAAAACGTTTGACTTATGTCAAAGTTCACTAGAAACCGTCTGACATATGTCAATTATCATGAAAAACCGTTTCGACTTCTGTAACAGGTCACGAAAAAACCGTAAGATTCAGTATCCTACCACGATATTGCACTCTCAGCCGCCTGATTGATCGTAATAAACTTTAATTTACAAAACCCAGTTTCAAAATTGATAAATTAAGCATCTTTTTACATCTTGTAAACGACAAGAGGTATCGCCCATTGAATTTTGTCGATGCATTTTTTTTTTCATTTCTTTCTAAACATATTACTAAGTTTTTGGGCGATACGTATTGTTTGAATCTAGCTTAAGTATATTTTTGTTTCAATATAAAATAAAAGTATTTTATTTTTTTGTACCCTGAATTTTCTTGATAATGTCAAAATTATCGGTTATGAAATATATATTTTTTATTTTATATCGACACTAAAGATACTTTAGTTAAAAATGATGCTAAAAAATATTCAATTTCTTACAACTTCAAAATAGATGATAACAATATTCAACATCAGACGTTTTCGTTTCACAATAAATCATTTTAAATACAACACATCAATGAAAGGGAACTGCTGTTTGAACCTTATGGAATTAAAATCTTAATAATTAAAATCCCTTTCTTACATTTAGATTTTCTTGTAACAAGTTACAATAAGAATAAAATACTCACAGAATACTGACTCTGTAAACAAACCAAGCCTAATTATAATACAAACGTCTGTTCTCCCGAACATTTTAACGAGATGATCGCGTATTCGCGCAAAGATCGCTTTGTATTAAGGACGACGCCGTAGAAATGAACGCGATAATCTTTTTGTATTATGCTGGCACTTGCCTTGGAGTATTTTAAAATATTTGCGTTACTACTGCAATACAAAATTGTCCTTATTTTCAAGGTTATATGGTATATTTTGTTTTGCACAAGTGACACGAATATTTTGACAAATACGCCAAGTTGTAAGTAACGCTGGCACTTCCAGCATTAGGACGACGTCTGAAGTTTTGAGTCCAATAATATTTTCCATAGATTTTTAAAATCAGTCAATATTTTGTTCAGTTCATTGACATACGTCTGATTTGTGTAAAAATAAGTGAAAATGGGTTTTGCTCAAAAGATTGTAGACTAGAGAGTCGCGTGCAATATATAGCATAATTATTATTATTTTTGTTTTGAAATAAAACTTATTAAAATCGATTTTTGTGTTTGTTTTTATAACCTTACATTTTTCATACACAACACACATTGGGTTTGTCTGTCAGTCTAACCGGTATTTTAGATGGATGATTTTGCCTAACTGACCTCCGCAGTGACAGACACGTCGCAGAAGTCTTAGCGTTCACCGCGCGCGCCTCCATTAGTTTTGCAACACCCAGAGGAAAACAAAAGGCAACAGCCTCATTAATTACACCACGTACAGCTTAGCAAAAAAGAGTTCGGAAAAAATGAGGGCGCCACTATCTCACTTAACGCACCATAATATGGGAAATCAGTTAGAGAATTTAATCAAATCGTTAAGAGGGCCCTTCCCGGTTCGTCTATCGTCAACGTGAGCTTGGTTGAAAAGCTTGTTGTTTCATCCAGCGCAATGTGTTAGACTAACAAGAAAGTGAGGACGCGATAACATTGAACGATATTAGCCTTTCATAAAACTATTTCCAGGAAATACGTGTTTTTGAATGAGCCTTACAAGTTTGTAAAATGAATATGATTAATTTAGAATCTCCATGTGCAAGGTTTCTATCATGATGTTTTTTTCACTTTTACAATTTATGAGTAGGTACATTATGAACGGCCAAAGTTCAGGTGAAATTTGTGCAAAATGCAGATTTTCGGAGGCTTATACTGAATTTGTTTCTCCAAATTTTTATTTTTTGCTTTCATAGAAACCTACATATAGTGCACAAAATACCTATTACTTCAAAAAATTTGAAGATATGTGTTACAGCGGCATAATTACGTAGGTACGAGCGTTTGTATGAAAATTATGACGGGTTGGCCGCTCCTAAGAGGGCGCCGACCAAACGCCGGCCGCGCAGTGGCGCCCTCATCGTTTGTTTGGTTATTTCTTTTTTTTTTAATGAAAATGTAGAAAATAAGCACGTTAAGTTGTGCTCCACAAGATTATACGTTTATATTATTATAAACGGTAGTTTTCAATTGTTTAGTTTTGTTATAATCTTTAATCTTTGTTTTATAATAATAAAAATAAACAATTTAAATCTAACACTTGTCGGCCAAGTAGTTCGACATCATAGGTTTCCATTTAGTAAAATATTTATAATAGTTCCACTTGTCACCTCATCATACTCTTTTTTGCCAAGCTGTATAGGTTCTTTTTGTTTGACGAAGCAATGTCTAAATTAAAAAAAAAAATCTTTGGCTCCAAGTTTCTCTTCTTCAGCAAGATGAACAATGAGACAACACGTTACGACTGCTCTGCGACGTGAACTATTATTAGTTTTGCCGAAAGCTACCCGATACCAGCCTCGGCGCAGGCGTCCTTAGGTACACTTACCTACGACTGCCGAGGCAGCTCTCAGGCGCCGTAAGGCGCCCGAGCTGTACCGAGCCGCACCGATCATCGACCACACGGAGGGAATATTGGTATTTAATTAATGGTCACCCATCCACTAACTTATCACCTTGAAGGTCGACTGAAGAACTACATATAATAACCCTCCTGACCGAATTGCGGTCATGCTGGCCAATCACAACCGACTTTCCACTACCTACCTAAGAGCCTAATAAATGACATTTCTAAAAGATGGTAGCTCCATCTGTTACTTGGGTGTGTAACGAAAACTATCATTTGTACTCATTTTTTTTTACAGATGGCGCTGCAATCTTAAATATATTTGTTCCTAAAATATTTTAGATATTCAGTGTTTTTAAAAAAGCGTTCATTTAAAAAAAAAACAACTTATTTAGCCAAATAAATAAAAATATCATACATATAAATATTCTAATTTGTTACATAAATATTCTAATTTGTAACATTTTAAGTTGTCACACCACTTCCTACTTCTCAAAATGGCGCGATGGCGGCTACTTCTTGTGTAGTTCTCTGTTCCATTTTGTGTATTTTCGCTGTGAAAACCTCCCTCCCTCCAGTAAGTTGTCGTGTCGAGCCCTCTGTTCCTCCAACTTACTGTGTTTATTTATTGTAAAATCTATTTAAGTACAATAAATTGTGTTGGGTTGGTTTTGCTACAAGATGAAGAAGCCGCTATAGTACTATCTAGGTATAGGTAGGTATATATACTGTGATTAGTTTCGGATCCAATATCCAGATGGAGCTCGTGTTCAAACATGATTGCCTTTGAAAGCCTGAAGAGGGCTCTCTTTACCGATATTATTATTATTATTATACTCTTTGTCACCTCGTTTGACGGTACGCCGAATGAGCGCTAGGATTGCGAGCCCCGACCGTAAATTTAAAAACTATTGCCACCAGAATATTCAGTAGAAGTTGTAGAACAAAAAAAGAAAAAGAGTTGGTTCTAGCAAAAGGGTCCTTTAATCCATATAGCCATCCACCCGCTACAGAAATTGCTTGACTGCCGCGCTGACACAAGGGTCATTGCGTTCTGACGAACTGGCTAGAAGCGGTCGTCTAATTCTACGTTACGGTTTAAATGTTATAATAGTAGGGGAGCCAATGATGCTAAATATGGATTTACTCGAGCGTCGTGGAAACTTAATGGATTTGGTAGATTGGATAATTTGAATAATAAATGGTCCTTTCATGTTTCCACTTTTAGCGGTTGGGGGACGCGTCTACAGATTTTCAAAATTGTAAAAAATCTGACATGGAAATCCTCAAGCAAAAGATATTGATATTTTTCATGCTCCAACATGTGTCTGATACGAAATATATAATTATGTCGCTGCCAACTAGCTGAATCCGCAACATGGAATACAAAGTTGTCTTAAAACTTAAATGTTATGAAAAATCCAGTACAACAATAAAATGGGTCATAGGACTCCCTTTCCTAAACTAGGCAGGAAACCTGTCTGTATCTTAGGAAAGAGTATCCTTTTATTATAATGAGTCTCATTGCGGTTACAAAATATTGGTACGTGTAGTGGGCGAACAAAGTACTTTTAATATATAATACGAATAAAAAATAATTTATATATTTTTTTTTAATGTGATTAAGTGTGTGATGGTGCGTGTGTATGTGAGTGTGTTTTTGTTCGAGAGAGTATGTGTTTCTGTTTGTTTGTTTTTAAGCCTATAGTGTGTGTAAAGCTATCTCATTTTAATGTACAGTCAGGCCGCAAAAGTCCATAGGAACGCTAAAGATTATTTTGCTACGAACCGAGCGAGCGCGATACTTCCGTGCGTATGTGTGCCCGTGTATGAGTATCCACATTCAACAGATAACACACACTAAGGAACTGTCGTCACACTGAGCTTAAAAACATCATTATTATTTTTCTGTGCCATTGAATACGCATCACACAGTCACAGAGGCAACTTGTTCTTACCATTGTATTGATAAAATTCGCGCAAATATGTCCTGTGCTGGTAGCCGTATGAACTAAGTGTTGGATTCGCAAATAACGTAGCCCGAGTTCAAATCATGGTCGGTCCGTTGCGGTTATTTCTTACTTTGAAAATTCCCAATCTATATTAATATTGTTGTTTTTTATATTTCTATGAAAAATACTATTGCATTTTTTGCACTAAATTGTTGCAAATTACGAATATGATCTATTAACTACAAGAAGAATCACATTCGTTGTTTACATTATTTAGTTGTTTACATCTTATCGATGTTGTAAGGTGGAAATAAAAAGACGTGTTTAATAAAAATGTTTATTCTTTTTATTTACAAATTAAACATTTATGAGAATTGTGACGTCGAATTGTTACCTAGACAAAAAAGTTATCTTGTAACCGTTATCTATGTTACGTGTTAGATTGTTTGTTATGAGTATACCCACTTAGACCATTCATAATATGAATAACGTAACAATGAAAGGATATTAAAATTTTAATAAAATAAAATATAATTGTTTATATCCAGTTATTTATTGAAAAGTCATATATGATTTAGACTTTGTAAACATTTTATTTTTATGTAACGTCACAATGAATGTTTTGAGGTCATAGCTTAATTGTTCATTTTCTTGACGAAAAGAAGATTGAAACTAAACCTCAATTTCTGTTAAAAGAACTTTAGTTCTCACAAGATAATCGTCAATTAGATGAGAAAAATAAATTGAACTATTATGTTAGAACAGTGCGGGTAGAAGAATAAAAAACAAAATAGAATCATGATTATTGTCAACAAAATTGATAGCGAGTTCACTGCATTCTTAAGATAAGGCGATGGCACAAGTTAAAAGATATAGCTATTTTAAACGAAAGTAAACACAATATAATACAGTGTTTGTTAACGAATAATCACGGATATGTTAAAATAAAATGGCCTACTGATTTTACTAAAACTTAATATTTTGTATAACCCCCATTATTTTCGATACAGTCAAGTAGACGTTTGCGCATGGACCCAACAATATTACTGCATACTTCGCTCCCTCTAAAACTTTCCCACACCTCCATGCAATGGGTTTTTAATTGTTCCGTAGACCTCTCATTCCGCGAGTCCCACCTTTGCACCATCAAACCCCATAGATTTTCTATGGGGTTGAAGTCGGGTGATCGCGCTGGCCATGGAATAACAATTACTTCCGGGTGATTGTGAAACCACTCACGCACAGTACTCGCTCGGTGAATAGGACAATTGTCCTGGACAAACGGAAATTCTGCTAACTCATCAGCTGGGTAAATGTTGCGCACAGTAGGTAGCATAATTGAGTCTAACACTTCCACATAAATTGAACTGTTTGCGCGTGGATGAATGAAAGCCAGTTCTCCTGGTCCTGCTGCACTCATCCATCCCCACATATTAATTGTGATTCGACCTGATTCGGTGTTAGGAATGACGTTGTTATCACACCAGCGAGTGTTATTCTTGCGCCATAAGTGAAGCCTGCCCTTTTGACTGGATTTAAATGTTTTTTCATCTGAAAATACCGCAGTATTCCAGTCAAAATCTAAATAATTACGTGCGAAACGTAATCGTTCTTGTTTGTGCCTCTCTGTCAAGTACGGCTTTTTAGCTGGTTTTCTGTGATGCACGGCTTCAGCGTGAAGTGCACGGCGAACAGTATCCATCGAGGTGTCATATAATTCCGCAAAATGTCTCGTTGGTGCGAAACCATTCGTTTCGTATATGTCCACCATATGTCGGCGCTGTGCCTCGCTAATAAGCTTCGGTCTCCCACTTCTCTTTCGACTAGCAAGGCTACCTTCTTCCTCATATCTTTTTATCCAAAGACTTACAGTATTTTTCTAAAACAAAAAAAATATATATATTAGGCAGCTATACCTTCTTGACTTCATTTTCATTATATAAAATGTTAATAATCATTATTGAATATAATTTTAAAATAAAACTGCATTTATAAATCCAATAACCAACCCAATAAACCCAAGGATTTATGTTCTCTTCTAAACCTCATAAAGATACGATGGATGGATTCATAAATGGCATACATTTTAATTAGAAGATTAATTTATAATAAAGTTACAATTCATTAATAGCTATTATACTCACATTCAGTCCGGTTTCTTCAGATATTTGTGTTTTATTAAGACCACTTTTATGCAGCCCAATGATAGTCGCCCTCACTTCAATACTAATATTAGCCTGCATTTTGCGAATATTACAATATTGTTAACCACACGTCACTAACCAACAACTACAACCAAACGACAGTTCATTTCGGTCAAGTTAAAACTCATGTCTACCTCGCAGAAATCTAATTCTTTATTTAGTTTTTTTGTGATCTACCTTTTAACTCTAAGAAATGTGTGAACAAGTTAAAGAATAATTTAATATATTAATATGTAATGCTAATCCATAACTTCCAATCGGGTAAGAACTTACAAAAAGTCAACAATTGCGTGGGATTTGAACTTGCGGCACACTGATTTGCGCTTCAATCTGTGTGCTCTATACCACTGGGCCATCTTGACTTATGCTAAGTTGATGAAATTGAGGATTACAATCAATTGTTGGCGATAACTTGAAAATTGAAGGTCGTAAGTCAAACTAAACGTCAAACTAATACGTTGTGAGAATTCTTATCGACTTTTGCTGGTGACCGTACATTGGTTAGAAGCTCCTCGGTATCACTATATGTCAATGTAAGTAGCCAGGAATTAAGGTTGTGTTTTACCTCACGCTTAGTCAAGTCGTAAATATTAATTTATTTGTGGGCTTTATAATATAGCCTAGCACTAAGGCCATTAAACTGTCGTCTTGCGAAGGCAGAGGACAAGGCAGAGGCCTACAAGAGACATTTGGACATAAAGGAAAGCCACGGCGCCGCTGACTGACAAACTGCTTATGGAACGGGATCATAGAGTGCTTGTAGAGGATGGATCTTAGGATGTACAATTTCCTAACAGTTAGGACATTGCATTCTGAATATAACCTATATATGTGGGGTAGTCACGTGGTTTAAAGTGAATTACTTTCAACACAGCCCTTTGAGCTCTTTCAAGCGTTAATAGCTCCGTTTTATGAGTTCCCCCCCATACAGGGATACCGGATGTTAGGATTGCCTGACACAGAGCCAGGTAAACCATTCGGGGAGTGTCTTTATCCGCTGAAAACCTTAAATTTTCGAATATGTATATGAGTCTTCTGGTGCGAGAGGTTAATGACTCTAGTTGAGTGGTCCAGTCTAGTTTCTCGTCGACGAACACTCCGAGATATTTTATGGATTCTACCATCGTCAGCGACAGACAAGTACAAGCGTCAGTGTTTTGTGGACAGTTATGGACTTTTAGATTTCCGGTTTCTTCAGCAGGTTTAGATGTAGGTATGCAGTAGAACGAAACGTAAAAATTTGGTATTTTTAACATTTAAGGTTAATAGATTACTTGTTAACCAATGCATTACTTTCCGTAATGCATTTTCCGAATGCAATTTAGCGTCATCCCAATACTTGTCATATGCCACTAGTGCAGTGTCATCTGCGTAAGTGAAAATATCACAGTTGACGAGAGGCAGACTACAAAGGTCGTTGATATAAATTTGGTCTTCCAAATTTATATCAACGACCTTTGTAGTCTGCCTCTTGTGTTGGACCCAAAATACTTCCCTGGGGAACTCCAAAGGTTATTTGTTCCTCTGCGCTAATCATATTGTCTATCTTGACAGATTGTCTACGGTCCGAAAGATAGTCTTTAAAGATGTCAAGAGCTAGACCACGTAACCCACGATTTCCATTTTCTCTATCAGTTTTGAAATACAGTGTCGAAAGCTTTACTGAGATCTAGGAAAATGCCATAGTATTTCAGTCTAGTTTGTCAGCAACCGACTGTACAAGGTCAACCACGGCATCTTCCGTAGAGATACCATGTCGGAAACCATATTGGTTTTTGGCGAGGATGTGAAATTTAGTTGGATAATTAGTTAGGTAGTTGTTAAGAAGTCGTTCCATGATTTTAGACAAAGCGCTTAAGACGGAGATGGGACGATAATTAGAAATCTGATTTTTATCTCCAGTTTTGTATACAGGGGTGACTAACGCCATTTTATAGGCCCTCGGGAATACCCCTTGTGATATGGCAAGGTTGCAGATATGAGTGATGGGAGACACAAGAACGTTTCGAGCCATTTTGATTAATTTGGCTGGTATGTGGTCCCATCCCGTGGCACAGTCATCCCGAAGGGTTCCTATAATCATCTCAACATCACTTGCACTAACCGGGAGAAACGCGATCGAGTTAGGCGAACTGTTACTGGATGTCAGATCTCTGTCAAAAGGGAGGGTAGTTATTTTAGATGCCAACGTCTTACGAAACGAACGTTTAAGTTTATTAGTAAGCCGATTACAAAAATTACGGTATCTTGTGTAGGTTATTTTGCGAACAGTGAAAAATTAGGGTTACCACCACTAATTACCTACTCTGCCACGAACTTTTTTGGTATTCGGGCATTGTATCAATCAAACGTATTTTGTGACCATAACAAAAATGGTTTAGAATGTATAATTATAGTAGTAGGTAATAGTTGTACAGCCGCCAGCACATGCTAGGGAAACTGTAAATTTTTCCCAATCAACTTTGAAAGATAGTTGTAGCTTGATGTGCGTCTGTACATGGTATGTACACGTACGGGAAATATTAACACTACACAACTACCAGCAGTGCGATTCTGTAAACATGTCTATGTGAACACTTGGGTGGGGCGCACGACGGGTGAGTTGCCAAACCATACAAATAAGATGGAATGACAGCTCTATTGTCGTTCACTCCGCCTAGGTGAACACCGTGAGATGTCGACAGAATCGACCGGCAGGATACCAGGAATCATAATGATGGATTTCCAGGGCTGAAAGTATAAGCGGTAAAGACTCGCAAACTTGCGTTTAATAAAGTTAAAAATAAAACTACAACAAACTAACAACAATACCATTTATTGGTTATACAGATTTTTTTACATATAGCAACAATAATAGGATAGTTTTACTAATTTTGTCTCACATTATAAGTGATCAAAAAGTGAACAGTATATTGCGTCTAAATGCTAAACCTTTCGAAACACTAGTATATATTATATCTATATTATATAAATATATATTCATACATATTATAATATATATATATTAGAAACAAAACTAACTAAACATACGTAAAATGGAAGACAATTTTGGAAGACATTGTTTCAAAACTACAATTTTCGTTATTTTGACACTGAAAATATATTTCCTTTATTTAACATTATTACCTATTACTTACAAACTACACAAAATGGAAGCACAGCGATTCGATTATATTCGATATTTTTAAGTGACATAATAATATATTGGTAGAAAGAGTAAACTAGTCGGCTGGCGTACTGCCATATGTTATTGTGTAGTAGAATTGTATTTTGTATTATTTATATTTTATTTATATTCATTGTATTATTTATTAGACCAGAAGGAATTCCAGATATCATTATTACTTTTATTTAGAAGCACAAATAGCTCATCTATGGACATTCACACGCTACATATTTACACGTTAATAATTTTATAATTTGACTGATAGTGTCATTTCAATTTCGAAATAAATATCTTTTTAACATCTGCTATTGGCCGCTAGAGTGCTAATACAAAACAATTCTCGTCAGAAAAACGATTATTTTTACCTAATAATACCACGAACACCAACACTTATTAACTTTAACCCACCTCCGAGATTATTTCTCCGTCACAAACTATTCTACTGTTTCTATTGTCATCGTCACATCGTATTTTTCGTATATTTACAGACTTATTATTTACTTACACAGAACGAACAAAGAAGTAACATACATATCAAGTATAATAAATCATGGATATAAACTATAAATAGATTGTAGAGAAAATTATCATATTAAAAAATATTTCGAACGATGTTTTGATATTACTTTAAAAATATTCTTGATTCAACAAAATTAACCAACTTAACAAGAACAATAAATAATGGAAAGAACACTTATTCTAAATTACACCTAAACACCGAGACACAGATCTAACACCGATAAAACGAATCATTATAATTTATTGCAATATTACACATGAAATTATTCATCCTTACATTATTTAGTGCAACGCCATCTTGTGGCAAAAAGAACACATTTGCTTAAACAAAAGGCCACAAGATGGCGCTAGTCACAACTTTTTAAATTAGTTTTTTATTTTGATGTCTCCAAGACGTGCCTTTGGCGGTAACTAAAAATATTTTACTTTTTCAATAAGCACCGAAAGCTGTAGACTACATTGCACTTTACAACATATAAAAATTTAATAATACTCTTTAATTGGCAAAACGGGAGATATGTTTTGTATATAATGTGATTTTGATATCAATAAATAGATATATATATTTATTTAATACTTAACATACATTTTGTACAGAGTGAATTATATAAAGGAACAGTTTTATTAACATTTCAAAAATATATTTATAATGTAGGTATCATTCACTTCGTACGCTATGCGTTATAAATAATCGAATAGTCTGCAGAAAATAAATTTATAGCTCTCGAAGAAAACATTCACTTATAACTACTTATTTTAGATTTAGATATCAATCATTGATAGGTTGGTACGTACATATCGTTTGCAGTAACCTACTGTACGATAGATTTTACATTTATATTTTAAGTTGTACTAATGCAATGATCGATGCCTATTAAAATATCAAGTATTAAATACATAGATAGACAATATTAATATTTTCTCTACATCTTTACCATCCATACTTTCGATATACTAAATATTAACTTTCACACCGTATCTTTTACACTCACATTTACATAAATAAATAAATTTGCCAACACAATCTACACAATATTTATTTCTCAACAATATCGCCAAAGGTCAACGGATAATCCTACATACATACAATTAACTGGCCAACCAGATAATTTGAGCTTTATAATCTCATTTCTTTACCTAATCCTATTTTAACGTACCTATCCTATAGGAAAATATATTTCCATTGTCAATATAAATGCTTAAAATAAATATATTATACGATACATAAATATTTATTTATGTGAAAGGACCAACATTTAATAAATAGGGAGGGTATATTTATTTTATTTTAATTTAACGAAGAGACGGCTCGTTACACTCTCTTAAAAACATTTGATTTTAGAATTATTTAACGTTTTGGGAAGACAGTGGACCGATAAAGGAGATGAGGAGAAATGTTTGTTCTTAAAAAGAGTAATGGAACTCTAAAGATATTTGCTAATTGTTTGTTCAGAAAAATCCTAAATATTTATTCTTGTTCGAAAAGTCACGTCGAATTTTAAGATTTTTAAGAGAAAAAGCTGGGGATGTAACTATTTTATATTGAAAAGTAAAAAATGTGTCGTTGTTGATTTTACTAGAAATACTAGTTTCTATATCGGCATATCTTTTAGGACACGTCGAGATGCTAATGAAATCAAATTAAAATCCTTAAATTGATCTAAAATTAGCTAAAAATTTTTAATTACTTATTCGAACGAACAAGACACACTCGGCCAATGTATAAATTCATTCAAAAACCAATCAATTCCATTGTTATGTAACACTTTCCAATTCGACAACAAAATACTCTTTTTAGTAAAATTACACGAAACTTAGTTTAGCTACTCCTCAATAGATGGCGATAGTGAAGCTTGTAATCAAGTTATTATTTTAATGAGTGAATATGCTATCCTCCCGCGCACACCTAAGGTCGCTATGCATTTTTACAGCAGATAACATCTAGATAAATAAATCACTAGATCTTTATAATATACGTAACATATACTGTTTAAAAATACATAATTTTTGTAACGGCGGCGAAGATTTCTCAAATAAGTAAAACTCTATCTGACAAACACGTAGATTTTAAAGGACAACAAGAGTTTATTTAAAAGTCACATTTAACACCTAGATTGCATTCAAAACGTCAAGAAAAAAAATCTGCCATCCAATTTTCTAAAATTTTCCGTTCGAAAAATGTCGTCCGCCGTTACTAAAATTTTTAAAGCTTTAATCTACGATGATGTCCTGTCCGAGACGGTCCATTTCGGCCAGCATGAAGTCGACATCTTTCTCGGTGACAGCTGCTGAGGAAATGATGCTGCGGAAGAAGTTGGGGCGACGATCGTCGGGCTGGTAGCCCACCATCAGGGTTCCAGACTGCATCATTTTGCCCTTCAGTTTGGCGCACACCTGAAAGCGGTAGTAGCGTTGTTAGATACTAGATGGCGTTAGGTGTGTGTGTTACCAGGGGTAATTGTTATGTGTTCTAAAGTAAATGTATCTCAAACAAAATAAGATAAGTTAAGAATAAAGGAAGGCAATTTAAGAATAGGATAGAGTATATATATTCACAGAAATCCGATTTTACAAAAACAATTTAATATAAGGTCTTCTATAAATTATATTTTGAATGAAATGAAACAAGTATAGGTATGTAGTAATTTTTGGTTTAAATCTTCTAGATTTATATTATGCAAAAAGGAGTGTTGCTCTCGTAAATAAAATATTGGTAATCCTTATGTTTAGGAGAAGTTAGATTTTTTTTCCAATTTTATCTGAATATAGTAGTATCACTAATTCGGCACTTCAGTAGGTATACCTACTCTTTGAGGACATCCAGTGATCCGGCACCCTCTGCCCTTTTTCAATAAGTATCTATATTCTGAAATGCTTTATTTAATTAATCTTGTTTTCTATAGGTACACAATCCGGGAAGTTATTCAAAAATTCCAATAATTCAACACTCCCTGCTTCTTATTGTTTCGGATTAGTAAGACTACTGTTCCTGGTTTTCACTTGAAGACAGATCGACCCATCACATTCATCTATCACGGTCTCCTAAACAAACTTCAGTAAACAGTCCATCAACCCACCTTCCCCAACTTGATCTCCTTGTGTGCGTCATGCGGCACTCCGCGCAGCTGCTTGGGCAGGTACCAGAAGGACACGTTCACCATCTCGGGCTCCAGGATGAGGTGGAAGCGGTCTGGCTGCTCCTTGATGCGCCGCACCTGGTACTCCGCCAGCTCCATCAGCCGGTCCATGTGGCGCTCGAAGCCGGACGTGCCCTGCGAGGGGAGACGTTAAATGATAAATGATAATTATATTTTGAAAGTAGGTTAAACATGACACTTTTACACGTCAATGTTTTTTGGCCATTTTAAGCTAGATGAGGCCGGTGTTTCCTAGCTGACTACCCTGAGAAAAAACACCGAAACAATCTCAGAGGTCACAGTCTCTTTTGAAGTCCATACAAATTGTACTGGTCAAATCATACGAGAACCATGTAGGTTAATGTATGAGGTGGCCTTTTGAGGAAAGTGCCACACAGATTTAAGTGGACCTCTCCAGACAGTGCAAGCATTTTTCAGTTATCGTGCAGCTCAAACTTAGAACTTTAAGGAGCTCAACGATTTCGAACAATGCCAAAAAAGGACATTTGAAACGTAACAACTAATATATCTTTATGACAGAAACGAGCTGAAAAGCTCATCGGAAATGATGACCCTTGAACATCGACACCGAGTCGCCAGCCTGTCGGTTTTCTATCGGTTACTCTTTGGAGAATGTGCGACGGAATTGCACTATTTTGTAGTACCAAGCCTGTTCCATCATCGAACTACAAGACGTACGGCGATGCGCCACCGGTACATGCTAGATATCCCACCCACACGCACAAAACGTTTTGGGAACACTTTCATTGTGCGTACAGCTAACGAGTGGAATTCTGGCTACTGCTTGATATGGATGACAGTGGAAAGTATGTTTTACTTACTCATCCGCTGTTCTTTCATGATTAATTTTGTTGCGAGGTCTAAGGATAGTTGAATCGTTTCTCCTGGACTCGTCGAGCTTCATTGACTCAGCGTTTCTGATGCGCCAGTGTTGATTCTGGCTCTCAGGAGATGGGGAAAGTGTGACATGCTTGTTCTTGCCTGCCTTTAGGCTTTGGGCACAAACTTTTGTACTTTTTGACCGTCAAGAAGCCTTTTCGGCTGCTCAAAGTTTACTTATTACACTATTAATTTAAAATAGGGTCGCTCCTGAAGATATGTATGCGCTGATATGTCAGTTAGTTTCTCTTCTATATAGAAGATCACATACCTTTCCGCGCCACTGCAGCCACAGCTTGAAGATGTCATTGTGTCGTCCGCACTGGATGACCTTGTCGCCGGTGTCGTACTTGGGATCGTAGATCTTGTCCGTCATAAACAGGTACTCCGCTGACATAGCGTTGCAGTTCAGGAGGATACCCTGGTGGAGGAGAAGGTGGATTACAGAACAGTACATGAAAAGAGGAAAATCAGCCTAAGTGCGTAGGTATAGGTAATGTTCCTACTGCTGGTCACAGGCCTCCTCTCTGGGAAGAGTTGGCGGTTGTCCTAGGAACAGGTACCTAGATATAGTGTCTGTTAAATACAATAGTATTGTCAGTTATTTTGGTTGTGGTCAAAATAAGAAAGAGATATCACGTAAAAAAGCTAAGAAAAAGGTTCAAAATCAACTTATTTATTCAAATTACTACTTCATCATCATCATATCAGCCGAAAAGTTATTTTGAACTTTGTAGTGTTTTTTGGAAGTCGGTTTCTTTTTTTTGTCAAAAAGTTTTTTATTTTTCACTTTTTAGTGGTACCCCACACCTAACAACACCACTGGAAAGTCACAGGAAAGCAAAAATACGCCATTTCGTATACATGGATGATTTTTCCACATATTTTTTCCAGCTATTTGGATTTATAAAACCAAACTACTGAACCGATTTTGATAAAATTTCAATGGGACCATTTAGGAAGTATACCCTTTCCAACAAAATAAGAATTTTTCAAATCGGTTGGCAAGCGACGGAGTTATGACCGAACAAACATAACCTCCTCCTTTTTAGAAGTCGGTTAAAAAACGTCCACTGTTGGACATAAGCCTCTTCCACATGGGGGGTTGCCATAATCGCCACGCTTGGTAGGCGGGTTGGCGATCGCAGTGTAGCTGTTTTGTACCTGCAGAGAATGCTGCTGCCCATTCTCTGGTGAGTCGCTTAGTCGCTTCTTACGACACCCACGGGAAGTGATGGGATGGGATGGAGTGGTGATGAATTACTACTTACTTTAACTTTAATTTTCTAACTTGTGACTTGTAAATAATTCAAATAACGAAATCTAACATGTCTGCATTAAGTTCTCTGATAGTGCTGTGCACTTCTGTAGAGTCGAATTCACTATATCTAAAACTCTATGTGATTTATGTTTATGTATGTTTTAGTGTGTACCTAAGTCGTTGTAGTGAATGAACAATAAATAAATTAGGCTTAATGCCAGCACTTTTTGAACGTCAACATTTACAAAAAGACAGCCACCAAAACGCCCCGCCCGCGTCACAACTTCCTAGTGTTTTAGCTGGGAAGAAGAAGTGGCGCAACAAACTCCCCAGCAACACAGCTGTCTGTTATGTTAGAAGAACTAGAATATATACAACAGTGTGCAAAGCAATTTACATTATGTTAAATCAGCAAGGTTTGTGGCTCACGATATCAATTTGCATGGAAAGGTAGGTATGCAAATTACTGACACATAATTCAAAATACACTAATCTTTAAAAACCCGCTTATAAATTCAAAGTACCACAGACAACAAGAGCTTTACTCCTCAATCTATGTGTGAACAGGGAACCATAGAGTTTGTAGAGCATTATGTAGATTCGCTATCTGTCGGACACAGCTGTTTGTCTGTAAATTTATATGCTAAGTAGACACACCCCTACGCGAGGTGTAGGGGTTTTGTTTGTGGAAGAGAGGAGTTAGTAATGTTTGGATAAATGCCTTTAAATTGTGTTGCAATGCGAAAAGAAGATTCTATACTTAATTGAGTTGATTTCTACCGTGCAAAAGCCACTTACGAATGGCATCAATGACACTGGAGAGCCGATCTCTTTCATGAGGACTTGTCTAAAAGTTTAGAAATTTTATAGCCCATCCTTAAATGCTAAAGTGAGTTTACTCTTATTTGTTTGTTAAGCTTCCACATATAAATAGCTGAACCAATTTTATGAATTTTGGTACAGAGATAGATGGGACACTGGTGACAGTAATAGGCTACTTTAACGCGGGCCAAATTCAGTAATTAATCAACGGATGAATACAAAAGTAGTGACCTATTCCTTTTATCTCTTCGGATCTCTTTAGGTAAACCAAAATTTATACTTCAAAAGTTATAACTAATTTATTCAACCGAGAAACGCACATCAATAAACTAAAAATAACAAAACAATATGCCAAGCGACTGCGGACAGTAGGTACACAGGAAGCCAAACAATTTGGCTTATAAATGGCTGTAGCCTGTCGGAACAATATGCTCCATGATAAATTCCTGTGGACCCCGCCTACACTCCATGTTTTGACATTAGGGTTGTGACTGTGTCGATATCGATAATAGTTCAACAACATTCAACACATTTGCTCAAAAAATGCATTTACGAAGCCTGTATACATTGTTTGAAAGTTAAAAATTACGCACTACACAATGGAACGTGCGGTTAAATAGGTACTCTCACCTAAGTACATATTTTACCGCATACTCCGATGTATAGCGCCGTGCGTATCCTTAACGGTTTTTTTTTTAATTTCCATATAAAAATATAAGAATTCCACCAAGGAGTATCACACTATGAGAATGACTATGCTGAATGATCGAACCTCCTTGGAAGCGGTTTTGCACAATACATTTGCCACACTTTGAAACTAAAGAGAAAATGAGACGAAAGATGTAGTTCCATTTGCAAATTCGCGCCACTTTCATATTAAAAACGTCATTTGCTCAAGCAATGTGTTGAAAATGATATTTATTTTGCAAAATTCGTTATGACTAGTACCTAAATAACAGTATTACACGTCAATTTAAATAAGATGAGACCTATATTTGCCTGGATAATTGAAGGTAATTTAAAAAAAAAAATATCGTCCCAGATTTGCGCCAATGAGCAAAGTGAGGCCGGCCGAAATACTATGGTCGCCGTTAGTGATCAGTTCGCCTCTGAAACCAAAGAATAAAGTTTGTGTTAACTAGTGAGAGTGCGTTTTGAGATAGAATTTTGGTGTACAATGAAGTATATTCTATCTATCGTTCTATCTGTCTATGGCACATGGACATTATGTAAAAGTTTGCAGCTCTGTAGAGCATTCTTAGGGCCAATTTCACCAATGAAACTGAACGCGATCAGCGAAAAAACCACGTTTATGAGCTGTCAGTGTCATTATATTTCTATAGAATATTGACGCTGACAGCTCTTGAACGCAGTTTAGATGTACTGATCGCGTTCAGTTTCATTGGTGAAATCCGCTCTTAGTGACAGTCTCGTTCATTTTTATGTGACAGTTATTTTTCTTTCTTTCGCCGATGACACAAACATAATACAATATACAGTACAATTTTTTAGTTAGCAGAATGTTTTGAACTACAAGGCTACTTTTTTAATTCGGGGCTAAGGGGTCGAACATTCGTTGTTACCTAATCGATCATCTGAAGCCTTATTTATTTTAGAAAACCAGAACGTCGATAATTCAAGGTCTCAAACAATTATCACCAAATAACTACATGTCTTGTTATCTCATCAATATACTTAGATATTCGACCGTGTACCACAATCATGTAGACCTTCTGAACTATTTGAATATCATCGATATCACCACAGTCACATTCCTGGCCCACTCTGTCAGGAACGCGGCACATTTAATTAAATTCCTCTTTGCAACACTTGGCAGCATATGTTGCCAATTTTGGCTTACCCTTATCAACACAACATTTATGAAAACCAACCTTATAACCTAAATGTTACATCACAAAATCCTTTGCGCTGATGTTATTCAATTTCAGCAGGAAATACTGAGTGGTTGTATTATGGAAATCCAGCTTTGTTACAACGAAATAAGGTTGGTATTGTTTTAATCGTATGAAAAGTTACGGAATTCCTGTATTAGTTCGGCTAACAAGTGGCTTTTCATATTATCAACTTTGGACGCAATTTATTGGTTGATATTAACATGATTAAATGCATTCTTTCGTTTAGTAGAATTTAAGATTATCCACGATCTCTATCTATCTATATTTCGCAGCCAACTAGCTGAATCCGCCGTTTCATTAAAAGTCTAGCCTTTTCATTGAACTGTGTCGTTTAATCAGCGACTCATGTGACACGGTCAAGTCATTAAACGATATTTAATAAAATATGTCTCTTAGGTCGCTAAAAATTCGGCAAATTTAAATGAAAAGGCTAGGTAACTAATTAAACGGCTGATTAAGCTAATTGGCTGCGACATCAAAGCGGACAGGGTAGATAAAATGTATGGCGTCAAAGGAACGAAATATAGTTAGCGTCGCGTGCGCGCGGACAAACTCCATACATTTATCTTTTCAGACCTTACTTTCGAATTTAAATTCTTAACCCTTATTTCGAATATGGACAGTTATGGTTCGACAGTTTGAAATCTGTCGAATTTTGCTATTAAAGTACGGTTAGGCACGTTTTAATATATTATAACTATATCTATCTATCTATAATAATAAAGCTGAAGAGTTTGTTTGTGTTTTTGAACGCGCTGATATCTGGAACTACCTACCAGTCGAATGTGGAAAATGGAAAAATAATTTTGTACACACGGGAATAGCTAATATGATAAATTCAGAAACCGACACTTTGAGGACTTAAAGTTAATGGGAAAGCCGTGTTTCTTTTAAACGTACCTTACCATACCATAACTATTCCTACGATAAAAATGAATCCCTATTTCCCTCGGTCACGCCATGACTTGAGAACGACTTTACCGATTTCGTTCATCTTTTTGCATTTGATAGCCCAGTTCTTGAGGAAGGTTTTAGGGTATTAAACATAACGCTACGACCCTTAGAAGCCGAGCAGCGGTTAAAACCGCAGGGCACAGCTAGTTAATCATAAAATCGAATATCTCTTCTGAAGTATTATAAAAAGTTATCGTTGATCTAAAATTCTTATCAATACTAATAAAATAATAATCGCGCACCACGTTTCAGAATCACCCTGCTGTACCAGCGTGATATAAAACTGCCATTAAACACAGACCTTTTCCTTACCTCATTGAGCGCCTGCGAATTATTGCTCAGCTGTAATGTCTGCTATTACACATTGCTGACGATATTTATAGACCGGATTTAACAGATTATTCTCTCAATCAATATAATCGTCATCATCATTTCAGTCGAAAGCCGTCCACTTTTGAACAAAGGCCTCCCCCAAGAGTCTACATCGATCGTGTAATCTTACTTTTTTCTTTTAACCGACTTAAAAAAAAGAGGAGGTTCTCAATTCGATTGTATGTTTTTTTTTTTGAGTTTTTTACCTCATATCTCCGTCATTTATGAACCGATTTGAAAACTTCTTGTTTCATGTAAAAGGATATACTTCTCGATTAGAGTAGTTTGGTTTTCAAATCCAATTAGCTGGAAAAAATATGTGGAAAAATCATCCATGTACTTATACGCAATTGCGTATTTTTACTTTCCTGTGACTTTCCAGTGGTCATTGTAAGGTTAGGTTAGGTTAGAATTGAAAAATAAATAAGTTTAATTTCGGTAGTCGGTGTTTTTGGTTGGTACTTCGTTATTTGACACCGACTACCGAAATTAAAGTTATTTTGGACTTTGTAGTGTTTTTTTGGAAGTCGGTTTTTTTTTTGGGAAAATGTTTTTTTTTATCTGCCTAGCCTTTTAACAACTACTTTGGGGTTGGCTTCCAGTCAAGTAGGAAAAATGGAATACCAGAATTCACAATGAAGTGATTGCTTATCTCTACCTACTACAAAACCCGGGTAACATGTAGAGGATACATCCAGAGAACCAAGGAATTTGACGACACGGTGGGCGCAGTGGTTGAGCGATTGGCTGCTGCGCTGCGTATCTTGGGTTCGATTCTCGCACGGAACAAATATTTTTATGGCCTACAGATAGTTGTTACGGGTGTGACTGTTTGTGTATGTAAGTTGTAAAGGCACCCAGGATACAGGAGAAAATCCAAGTGTGGAGGCAACGTTTAAAGAAAAAATCTCATCCCGCATCTTGCTTGTGGCAGATGCAGAGCTCTCTCACAGAGAGCAGGTCTGTATCCCTGCAGTGGACTTATACTACTATCTTGATCCATGCTTCATCACCCTTTTCCCAACGATACTGGGGTCGCCTTCCAGTCAAATCAGATTCGGCTGAATACCAGAGGAGCGATTGCCCACAACCCAGTAACTGGGTAATTGGCAAGATTGGTGTCAGATTTTCTGGCTTCTGTTCAAATGACAGCCGGGACTAACGGCTGAACGTGTTGTCCTAGGCACGGGGGAGAGTTGGCATGGAATAATGGTGTCGCATCCACAGACTGACCTCGGCAAATGTAACTTAACCTCGAAGTTGGACCCGTTCGGCTGTTGTTATTTTAGCCATGAGCTCCTCGAGTCTGTGCCCAGCTGTGGTCTTTAAAGCTGCGATGTTCTGTGGAGTTTTGCCGGATGTTTTAAGAGAAACAGTCCCGCGAAGACTTGGTAAAATAAACAGAAGTAAGAAGCAGGGTACTGACCTCATACTTGAAGTGCACGGTGGAGCACTGAAGCAGTGTGCCCATCAGCTTATGAGGGTTCCATGTCACCGAGTCGGCCCTGGGGACAAACATAACATTTGACTACTGAATAAAAAGAGTTTAGAATAAAAAAAAACAATTACATGTGTGAGTCCTAAAGCTAGACTTTTACAATAAAGCTGAAGAGTTTGTTTGTTTGTTTGTTTGTTTGTTTGAACTCTAACCTACCAAAAAAGAAATTTTCCAAATCTGACTGGTATTTCCAGAGAAATACTAGTCAGATTTGGAAAATTTCTTTTTGTATATGATAGCCACATTCATGAGGAAGTCTATATGCTATTCGGGAACGGAGAATTCCTACGGGATCGGGAAAAATCGGGATAGGTACGCGTACGAAGTCGCGGGCAAAAGCTAAACAGACAAAATATAATTGTCGTACAGCTACCACACATAAAACCACGGAACCACCACACCACCAATAATCTACCCTCAAATTGAATCACACAATTATTATGGAAATTAAATCGAAGGTTGAATGTTGATTTTTGACAAGCCCAAGGTCATTAGTCCGACAGCCCACAGATAGGGTGACGTCGGGCACTTTGCATAATGCCGTAATCAATTGTGAATCAACGCTTCCCACGCTACCCTTTCTGTTTGCTTGTGGAGAATTGATTCGCACTTTTAGGGGAGAGCGGGGAATAGGGTAGATAGGGCATTGTGTGATGAGCTAGAAAACTGTCGGGGATTACGATTTTAAGATTACTTTTTGGGGTCAACGCAAAGGGCATTTGGAGCAACACGGATGGGTTTTAGTCAGTAAGAGTCTGACACTCCCTTCCGCTCCGCTCAGCAGGCCAAAGAACTACAAAAAACTTTTCTGTAGCGTTAACGTCAGACGCTGACGACAAAATGTATGGGAATGACATTAGGTGAGTCGTAGTGAGGTCATCTAATGTCATTCCCATACATTTTGTCGTCGGAAGGAATCATTTGATGATTTCCCAAGCAAAACCAAAAACGATACATACAAACTTTATCATTTATAGATTACTTACTTACATAATATAGTAAGTAACATTCGTAGATTTTAATATGTAGGACTAAGTTTAAGTAAACGCCAAGAATTTATGATAAATATATCTATTGAATGACAGTCGGTGCCCACAACTGGCAGAGATGTTTTCTGAAGCACGGAAAAGTCTTGGTATGTTACAGATGTTTACTGAAGAACATAGAATTCATGAACCCCTTTTTTCTAAGTAATTTCCTTCACTCAGCTCAACCTCAGCCCGAAACTTTAACAGTTATTACTAAATATTTATCGGTTTCGCATCGATGAAGTGGAGGAAGTTTCCTTCAAAACGACTTAGAATGAGGCGACTCGAAGTAATTCAAAATGGAACTTTAAATTCATGAGCTGACTGTAAGCACAAAGTTAAACATAGTGTATCGTATTGACTCAGAGCGACGGTGGAGCCCTCTGCACGCGCTTTAGATAATCCTCTGTTTTTACAGCTTTGAGGGTCGCATGGACGCGTTTACACCGGAGTGTAACAAGAGAATAATTATTTCTTGTTATGTTGTTTATACAACATTTTATTTATTTTATTTTTTATCTATTTATATCTATGGTCGAGTTGGTTTAGGCATTTGGCATCAGTCTTATTCCTCTGAAATTTAGTGAGTATGTTTTTCTCAAGAAAGAGAATAGTATATAAGTAACTAATTTGAGAGCTGCCTCTATGGTTATACCAAAGTCGTTTAACTTTATAAGATCAATCGATATCCGACTGTCTGTATGTCTGTCAGGACACTCTTTGTCAGGAACGCATGGTGGTTTCAAGTAAAATTAATTTGAAATATGTCAGCCGGTCCGTTGGACCTACGGAAAACTAGGGAACCCATTTTTTGGACTGGAAATCATCAAATGACTCGTTCCGCTCTGGGAGGAGCGCCAGCGATTATCAGACTTACTGACAAACCTCACCCGTGTTCCTCCAAATACCCTTTGCTTTCCAGGGCCGCGGTAATTCTTTTAAACATTTCCGCAACCCTGGCAGGCGGAACCCTACACTGTGCATGGCACGAAACGCCGGATTTTTTTTGCACTGTGTTTTTATTCTATACCCATTAGAGCATGTTTAGCTGTGTGACTGTATCATATAATAGTAGTTTATGCAACGGTCATCTAAAAGGGGTTATTAAAACACGAGTGTGGGTTTATCATACAAGTGATTTAATACCTAATTATATGCCGTCGCATTTCTTCACTTATACAGTTGAAATAAAACAAAAGTAGAAAAAATAGTTAAGTATTTATTCCAAACTCACAGCCACAGATAAAATATGTATGTGGTATTGGTGGTATGGCGGGAAATTTAGATTCTCATTGCGTCTCGATAATGAACAATGAACCTATCTAATACAAGCCAATAAATTAAAAAGTAAAAGTGTGCTATAAAAATTAAAAAGTTATTTTATGATTCAATTGTTTGAAAATCGAAAGAGAATGTTGCACTGTAATGGTTTTATTTTTATTTTACCTATCCACGAAAAAAAGTACGAGTTTATGCAATCATTTTTGAATTCATACTTGAAACATGATTACGTTGTGAGTGTAGATAAAATTTGTGGAAAATTTTATACACGTTCAAAAATCCTATCCCAAATAGGTACAGCACGGTGTAACATCAAGTCAACTTTAAACACTCCTGATGATAAACGAGCTGCTCGCAAGTGCAGACGTATGTACCGACACTTTTGTGTTTTGTTGCTCGCAGACATACCTAGCTATCCCCTGCGGAGGGGACTTTTAATTAATCTTAAAAGAGGTTTAATAGCTCCGCTTCTGGAGGGACGGAGAGAGGAAATGTTCTTTTTTTGCGGAGTTTTTTTTTTGTTTTTGGAAAGAATGGTTTGTGCTAATTGTATACTTTTTTGTTTACATTTTTTGTAAGAGTAGAGGTATACTGGCAGATTGCGGAATTTGTTTGAAAGAGTCACCGCGGCCCCGGAACGCAAATGGCAATAGAAGGAACACGGATGGGTTTTAGTCAGTAAGAGTCTGACGCTCCCTTCTGCTTCGCGGAAGAAGTCATTTGTTGATTTCCCATTCTTAAAAAAAAGAAGAGGTATTATAAAGTTTTATAACAAAAAAAAATGGTTGATTAACGAATCCATCTGCTTGCATTTTCTCAACTATGGGGTCAACTTTCAATCTAAGCAGCTGAATATCAGTATTTTAATGTAACGATGTAACTGTCTGTCTGATCTCGAGGAGCTCGTAGCTAAATAATAACAGCAGCACGGGTCAATCTTCAAGGTTAAGCAACGCATGCCGAGGTCAGTCTGTGGATGGGTGACCATCTTGAAATATCGAGATTCCTCCGTACCCCGAAAAACACGTAAGCCGTTGGTTCCGGCTGTCATTTGTAGATCTTTGGCAGTAGTAATCTGACACCAGTCTTACCAAGGGGATCCGTTACCCAGTTACTGGGTTGTATAGGTCAGATAGGCAGTCGCTCCATGTAAAATACTGGTTCAGCTCAGCTGCATCCGGTCAGACTGGGAGCCGACCCCAATAAGTAAGGCAGGCTAGGTTGCTCTGCTTACAGCACATTTAAAGTTAGCACTAATTTCTAATAATAAACTCAGCACCCCTCTCTTCTCAGTCGGGTACCCGATCAAACCGATCAGCTGGAACGCTTCACCCCGGATTGAGCGTACGCGAGATTGACATGTGAACCGGCGGCCTGCTACGAGTCTGTGCTACGGCGTAGCTCGTAGCGCTACGAGGCTACGCGTAATCCTTGACGTGCAGTGTAGGGTTGGCACGAGCAAAATATGTTTTTTAACTGTCGTCGTATTATTTGACTTTCTTTAAGCTTTCTTTTTTTGATCGCAAAATAAAAAAAGACCGGCCAAGTGCGAGTCCGACTCTCACACGAAGCGTTCCGTACCATAAACCGAAAAACATTTATTTCTTGGGAGCCCCTTTGATTTTTAATTTAATTTATTTTTTATTATTTGTTGTTATGTCGGCTATAGAAATACACACTCTGTGAAAATGTCAACTGTCTACCTATTACGGTTCTTGAGAGACAGCCCACTGGCAGACATACGAACGGACAATGGAGGCTTAGTAATAGGGGTCCGTTGGTTACCCATCGGGTACGGAACCCTAAAAATGAAGAACCAAATGAAAAATCATTTTTCAAAATTAAGTTTTTGTTTTATTTTGTATGTAGGTACTACATTTTGCCTGTGACTTCGCTCGCATCGCAAAAACTAGCTTATAACCTTTCTCGGGTGCTATCTGCTTCCATCAACATTCTTTCACCGCAAAACCTCCTTGCCAACCCTACCTCACTTGTCACACGCTCCACCGCCTACATCTGCTGCATTTAGCAAGATTTCCCCCTCCACCGCACTCTCCCCTCCCCGCGCGGGAGTACCTCGCCCGCGGCTTAGCGCAGCGGCATTTAGCGCCGAACACCCATGATTGATGGACGCTAATAGCGCGCGGATTAAAACGGGAATGAGGAAGTTTGTGTGCGTACTTACTTGTTTTGGGATCGTATTGAGTTGGGGTATCAATTAGGTGTTTGGGACTAAGGGTGTGCCTGATTAAGGCTAAGGATTAAGTTCGTGTAGGTACAAATGATAGTTATTTTCTAAGTAGGTTAAAATACTTTTACACTTCAATCTTTTTTTATCAGTTTATGCTAGACGGGGCCGGTGTTTCTTACAAACTCAGAGGTCAAAGTTTCTTTTTAGTTCATTGTGGTAAAATAAATTGTGCGTATGACAGTAAACTATTCGTTTTAATGCTTTTCTAGTCTAGGTCAGTCAGTTTCAACTTGCAACTTTGCAGCACTTCTCCTTAGCGAATAAAATGCGCTGTCAATGTCAAGTAAAAGAATTTTCTGTGTCTAGTTTCGACAAATATTTTATACGAAACAACTAAGAAGAAACGTTTTTCAAAAAAGCAATAAGCATTTTAAATAATTTTATTAGGATGAGTGGGGGCGTGGTGGAGATGTCGCAGCCAACTAGCTGAATCAGCCGTTTCATTAAAAGTTTTTCATTGAACTGTGCCGTTTAATCAGCGACATAAGTGTCATGGGCAAGTCAATAAACGATATTGAACAAAAAATGTCACTTAAGTCGCTAAAAAATCAGCACATTTAAATTACAAGGCTAGGCAACCAATTAAACGGCTGATTAAGCTAATTGGCTGTGACAGAGACACCTCGCTATCTCTTTTGTAAGCATGTAGTCTGATGACGGTGACGTAACATGCCAGTACGTGTATCCTTTTTTCTGAATTATATGTGAAACGGGGTGTAGACCGCTACAACATGACAGCTTTCCCTTACACCAGATTTGAAAGTTAATTAATTTAAATTTATTTAAAACGGTTTAAAAAAAATCTTTCTATTTTCGATTTCAAATAAAGTTAATTTTAGTAAACTTAATATTCACACCCTTTTGTTACTGTGGTTGCACGCTGAGCTGAACTAGTTTACCTTTCAACGCCAGTTAGACGAGGATGGCGGTACTTCTTGGAGAACAGCAGACCGCCGCCCCAAGCAGCCTAAGACAAAGATAATGTGACCAATTAGTGGTTTTGTTAATGAAATCATTGCCCCTACCCGCCCCGAAGGCCACGCACCTTAGGCCTTAGCACACTTTAGGAAGATGTTCCACGAGAAGAACCTGAACAAGGGTGGCACAGGAGCATGGGGAACTATTTAACACACAAATGAACTGAGGCAAACTTAATGACATAGGCATTCTCTACCGGTGAACCTATAGGTGATGTAGAGGTAAATAAATGGGTAAAGTTGGTATTAATGCCAATTGGTGTATGGGTGATGATAGATTCAAAAGAAAGACCATTCGTTTTAAGATAAACGTTGTTTCACTCACATCATTCAAAACACAACCAGCACTGTTTCGACATCAAAAGTTATAAAAGACATTCCCCATTCTCTCTCTCCAGCGTTTAGACAACCACAATTTGTCTAAACGACATTATTTATGGGATTGATCACGTTACATTTCGACAGCGTTTGTCAATCCCATACATATTTGACATTTTGCCAATCGGTTTCACCACGCTACCACTGACAGCGTGCATGACACTTATTTCGAGCCTCAGGAATATAGTTGTACTTACATCGACATGCATCCACATGTCGTACTTCTGACAGATGTCGGCGATTTCCTCGAGCGGGTCGAACGCGCCCAGCACCGTGGTGCCCGACGTGGCGTTCACAAAGAATGGCACCTGATGGAGGAAAGTATATCAATAAGTGGATGGATCCGTGATTACGTTTTAAATCTAGAAAATTTAGATCCCTGATAATATTTAGACTGTAAAAAATTGCGTCCGTCAGTATTGGAAAATAGCGTCCGCGCTCCTAAAAATTCGCTGTGATTTTAAGGTGACGAATTAAGGCCTTAATTATTGTATGTCAATATGTAGTAATAGGCCCTAGACATAGCGAGTTTTTTACACCCACATCAACTCTGTCCCTGTGGTATTTGAGGAGCGGCCCCAGTTCGGTGGGGATCATGTTTGGTGCAGGACGTCACTGAGTACCACAAGACGTCACTCAGTGGCGCTGGTAGAAAGATGTCTATACTTACACTGCCTCCTTGTGGTATTTGACGAGTTGCTGTAGCTTGATGGGAAACATGACTGGCGCAAGACATCACTGATTGGCGCAGGATGTCACTGATTGACGCAAGGCGCCACTGAGTGTCGCAGGATGTCACTAAATGGCGCAGTACGCCACTGATTGGCGCAGGATGTCACTGATTGACGCAAGGCGCCACTGAGTGGCGCAGGATGTCACCAAATGGCGCAGTACGCCACTGATTGGCGCAGGATGTCACTGAATGACGCAAGGCGCCACTGAGTGGCGCAGGATGTCACTAAATGGCGCAGTACGCCACTGATTGGCGCAGGATGTCACTGAATGACGCAAGGCGCCACTGAGTGTCGCAGGATGTCACTAAATGGCGCAGTACGCCACTGATTGGCGCAGGATGTCACTGAATGACGCAAGGCGCCACTGAGTGTCGCAGGATGTTACTAAATGGCGTAGTACGCCACTGATTGGCGTAGGATGTCACTGATTGACGCAACGCGCCACTGAGTGTCGCAGGATGTCACTAAATGGCGCAGTACGCCACTGATTGGCGCAGGATGTCACTGAATGACGCAACGCGCCACTGAGTGTCGCAGGATGTCACTAAATGGCGCAGTACGCCACTGATTGGCGCAGGATGTCACTGAATGACGCAAGGCGCCACTGAATGTCGCAGGATGTCACTAAATGGCGCAGTATGCCACTGATTGCCGCAGGATGTCACTGAATGACGCAAGGCGCCACTGAGTGTCGCAGGATGTCACTAAATGGCGCAGTACGCCACTGATTGGCGCAGGATGTCACTGAATGACGCAACGCGCCACTGAGTGTCGCAGGATGTTACTAAATGGCGCAGTACGCCACTGATTGCCGCAGGATGTCACTGAATGACGCAACGCGCCACTGAGTGTCGCAGGATGTCACTAAATGGCGCAGTATGCCACTGATTGCCGCAGGATGTCACTGAATGACGCAACGCGCCACTGAGTGTCGCAGGATGTCACTAAATGGCGCAGTATGCCACTGATTACCGCAAGATGTCACTGAATGACGCAACGCGCCACTGAGTGTCGCAGGATGTCACTAAATGGCGCAGTACGCCACTGATTGCCGCAGGATGTCACTGAATGACGCAACGCGCCACTGAGTGTCGCAGGATGTCACTAAATGGCGCAGTATGCCACTGATTGCCGCAGGATGTCACTGAATGACGCAACGCGCCACTGAGTGTCGCAGGATGTCACTAAATGGCGCAGTATGCCACTGATTGCCGCAGGATGTCACTGAATGACGCAACGCGCCACTGAGTGTCGCAGGATGTCACTAAATGGCGCAGTATGCCACTGATTGCCGCAGGATGTCACTGAATGACGCAACGCGCCACTGAGTGTCGCAGGATGTCACTAAATGGCGCAGTATGCCACTGATTGCCGCAGGATGTCACTGAATGACGCAACGCGCCACTGAGTGTCGCAGGATGTCACTAAATGGCGCAGTACGCCACTGATTGGCGCAGGATGTCACTGAATGACGCAACGCGCCACTGAGTGTCGCAGGATGTCACTAAATGGCGCAGTATGCCACTGATTGCCGCAGGATGTCACTGAATGACGCAACGCGCCACTGAGTGTCGCAGAATGTCACTAAATGGCGCAGTATGCCACTGATTGCCGCAGGATGTCACTGAATGACGCAACGCGCCACTGAGTGTCGCAGGATGTCACTAAATGGCGCAGTATGCCACTGATTGCCGCAGGATGTCACTGAATGACGCAACGCGCCACTGAGTGTCGCAGGATGTCACTAAATGGCGCAGTATGCCACTGATTGCCGCAGGATGTCACTGAATGACGCAACGCGCCACTGAGTGTCGCAGGATGTCACTAAATGGCGCAGTATGCCACTGATTGCCGCAGGATGTCACTGAATGACGCAGGACGTCACTGATAGGCGCTGTTAGAGAGAAGTTAATACTCACATTGCCCCTATCCCGGTGATATTTGACGAGTCGCTCCAGCTCGGTGGGGATCATGCGCCCGCGCTCGTCGGACGGCACACATATGCAGTAGTCGGTGCCGAGCCCGCAAACTGAGGCGCACGACTTCACCGAGTAGTGGCACTTATGGGAATAAGAAGAGATTCATATTTATTTGTTTTGCGTTCCACAATGTAAAGAAAATATGGCATCAAAAAGCTTCAATAAGAAGCAATTGTAAACCCTTATTAGGGCACAACAGCATAATATTAACATTTAAGTCAAAACTTGAAAAATAGTTCAGAGTATTTCAGTGTCAGCTATGATGTCCACACACCAAGTATCCTTCGGTGACAGGCGTTTTGCTTTTTAATATCTCATCTGCTGTATTTGATGAATAGACAGATGTATGGTAACCAAAACACGATAATATTATGTTAGAAATTGAACCAACCAACCCAACTTGCGGGTCTTTAAGTCAAAAGTGAATATGGTACTTCTAGGCAAGCGTGCTTCATCGTCGACAACGTTGAGATGTGACATGAGCTGTTAGCCACTAACCTGGTCTGAGGTGAACATGACGAGGTGTCCGCCGATGCTGGAGAGCCCCTTCTCCTTGTACTGCGGGAACTTATGGTGGCGAGCCGCCAGGAACGCGTACAGGTTGGAGATGGAGCCACCTGATGGAAGATACGACGAGTTTGTTTATAACTAATCTCTTCAAAGTTAGAGTGATCAGGCTTCTTCTGGGTAAGCTCGCTCCATCGTCGACTTTGTCTCTGTCACCTCTGAGGCTCTGACCTAGAGTCAAGAGCAAAACCCATTTCAAAAATAAACTAGCGATCTGCCCCGGATTCGCACGAGTAGCAGAGCATATACAACGTGTAACAGAATTAACGCAAAACCAGAAAATGGGTCATTGAACTCATTATTATGAACAACTTTAGCTATGGGACCAAACCCAGAATCACTGAAAAAATAAACAATTTCGGATTGTGCTTAATAACTATTACACCCTGTATAAGCTTCCAGTTGGCATGATTGTTTTATAAATCTTCAACAATCATCGATTTAACAAAGGAGACCATTCATACAAAGTTCGGCCTAAAAGTCAAAGTCGGCACTTTGACTTTAAAACGTACGGAAATAAAATTTCAACCCAGAAAACAGCTGAAGGAATGGTTGTAGAGACTTAGTGTTGCCGTAGTAAAAATACTGGGACTGACTTCCCCAATAGTGGTGACACTTTTTTGTTTGATAGCACTCGGCACTTTGGGCCGAAAATTAATAATCTCCTTTACATAAAACCTTGATTAATTATACTGATTATACATCAAACCTTCCTGATGAATCTCTCCGTCTATTGGGGCTGCTACAGAGAAATCCCTAACGGTAAAACCCAATTGACAACACGGTTGGCGCAGTGGTTGAGCGATTGACTGCTGTGCTGCGCGTCGCGGGTTCGATTCCCGCACGGAATAAATATTTGTATGGCCTACAGATAGTTGCTCCGCGTCTGGCTGTTTGTGTATGTGAGTTTATATGTTTGTAAACGCACCCACGATACAGGAGAAATTCCTAGTGTGATCCAACGTTTTTTTAAATAAAAAGAAATACCTTTTGCCCGCCCTAGGAATCAAACCCAGGACCCTGCACAGTCGCGTTGGTGACCACAACACCAATAGGACAGGTATAACAATAATAAAGCGTTCACCTGGTGCCAGGATAGAGTCCCCAGTCCTCCAACCAATCATGCTCCTCATCTTCTCCAAGACAACGTTCTCCATGAGGATGAAGACTGGCGCGATCTCGTATGTGAACATGTTGGTGTTGGCGGCGGCCGTCAGCCACTCGCCCGCCAGGGAGATGATGTCCAGACCGCAGGACAGCTGGTTGAAGAAGTGGGGGTGACCTGCGGACAAATTGGAGATGGTTAGAGTACCTACAAGTTAATGATTGTCATACCACCATTTTTAATTCTTCAAACAAAAGATATCTGTCGAAAAAAGACCGACCAGGTGCGAGTCAAACTAAGCTAGAAGGATTTCGTAACACATACGAGTATCACGTTTATTCTATGACCCCTTCGTTTGCATTTTCATTTATTTAATTACTAGTTTCCGCCCGCGGCTTTGCCCGCATGGTATGTCGATAAAAAATAGCCTGTGTCCTTTTCCAGGACATGGTTTACCCGTAAACTTAATTTTATCTAAATCCGTTCAGCAGTTTTAGCGTAACAAAGAAACAAAGTCATATTCGCAATTATAATATTAAAGTTATTAGGATTTGATGTATGCTTTCATTGTGCGTACAGTTAAGGAGTGGAATATCCTGCCAAAGTCTGTGTTTCCTGATAGCTACAACCTGGGAGTCTTTAAGTCAAGAGTGAATAGGTTACTTCTAGGCAAGCGTGCTCCATAATCGACCACATCATCGCTTACCATCAGATGAGATAGTTGTCAAGCGCGTGCCAACAATTATGAAAAAACCGGCCAACTGCGAGTCGGACTCGCGCACGGAGGGTTCCGTACCAGTACCTATAAAAAACGGCAAAAATATCACGTTTGTTGTATGGGAGCCCCGCTTAAATATTTATTCTGTTTTTAGTATTTGTTGTTATGTTGTTATTAGCGGCAACAGAAATACAACATCTGTGAAAATTTCAACTGTCTAGCTATCACGGTTCATAAGATACAGCCTGGTGACAGACAGACAGACGGAGAGACGGACAGCGGAGTCTTAGGGCCAATTTATAAACCAAGTTTATGAGCTGTCAGTGTCTTTATTTTTCTATGGAATATTTACACTGACAGGTCTTGAACGCAGTTTAGATGTACTGATCGCGTTCAGTTTCATTTGTGAAATCCGCTCTTAGTAATAGGGTCCCGTTTGTACCCTTTGGGTACGGAACCCTAATCGCAAATAGAAAACCATCAACTAACGATATTATAACATCAATGATCATTATTGACAGCACTCGATCTATCAAAAAGTGTCACTAACAAAAGCCGGCCACTTTCCCGGTCCGGTGGCGATCCGATTCAGATGTAATAGCACACGCCATTACACCGGACGATGATATCCGGTCCGGTTTGTGCCGGATATAGTCACCTTTGTGGCGGGCCGTATCAATAGTACGGAGGAAATTATTTTTTTGTGATATTTTCAGGATCAGTGATTCTTGTTTAGAAAAATATTGTTAGAACTGAATGATTTTAAAATTATTTGGCCAGTGGGTCGTCTTTTTGTTTAGAATTGATTTTTTGTTCTCGTTCAATAGGGTTTTTGACTGGATGGTTTTGTCAAACCGTAAAGAAAAGGCAAGACGCAGTAAAAAAATATCTCAATAAATGACGGAGTTGTTAGCGTTAAAATGTATACTAATATTATAAAGAGGTAAAATTTGTGAGTTTGTGAGGTTGTAAGGGGTAATCTCTGGATCTACTGAACCGATTTTGAAAATTCTTTTTTGATAGCCACATTCATGAGGAAGGCCATAGGAAACAACGGAATATGCGCGAACGAAGTTGCGGGCGAAGTGCTGGTGTGTGATAAACTGAGACAGCACTAATTGCGTGTGACAAGTTACTTAGACAACTTTGCACAATGATTTCAACGAATCAATTGGGTATTTTCCTGGAAACCTACCTAATTAGTCCGCCAGATAGATTTACAAAGAATTTTGGATTACACTTTCTTCTGCTTCACTTAGTTGTTTGGCATTATTACCTACCATTTTTTGTAATTTTTGTGTACCGTGCGTGTTTCGTGTATGTGCTAAATAAATTTTATTCTTTCTTTCTTTCTTCTTTCTTTTTTCAGGAAAACAAAAAATGAAGACGATGCGTTGAAAACGCGCGTGACGTCATGTTTTTATACACTTTTTACTAAAACGTGACGTCATCAGACCGCATCTTGATTTTGGACGCGCTTTATCTTTATAATTTTATCGATTTCAAATAGCAAATAATACGTATCCAACATGTTTTGAAAATTGGACGGACGTAGATACTAAACAGAATTTTAATTTTTCTTTCTAGTGTAGGCGACATTAATACCGCCATAAAAATCAACGTAGCAGAATCAACAAATGAGACTCGCAGCGCCATCTATCTCGACAGCTGCGAACTAACTGGACAAAATCCTAAATCGCGATATCAGAGTTTACCGTGCGATTAGAACATATGCAAAAGCCCGAATATCAACTCTCGGGCAGTTGCCCACCGGACAAAACCAACCGTCTGGTCGGAGGATCCTCCCTTTTCAAAGGAGGTTTGCGGGACTTTACTCTCTGTACCGCTACCTCCAAACTGGTGACCCTCGACATTGAACGTCAGCGCAGCCTTCGTGCAGTTACCTCATCATGACGTCATCATCATCATCATCATCATCATCATCATCATCATCACTTCTCCTCATCGTGACCTCAAGCTTTCGAGCAGCGAGTTATACAGCCAACCAGAACCCTCGGCTTTCTTCGGTTCCCAATTGATGAATATAATGAATGTACAACGAATTCAATAATTTCATCATATCTATAGGATGCCTCGAACTTTCCAACCCACCCTAGTGTATTAAGCAATTTATTGATAAAATGTAAAATTATTCGTTTTGGATCAGCTCAACAAAATCCTAAGAAAATACCATCAAATTATTTTCATAATCAAAAAACACAATCCACTTGTAATTCAATCTACCCCATAAAAAAGTGAGATACATGTCTATGACAGCTTCCACAGACCACAAATAACAGAGATAACAAATATACGGTCCCCTACAAAACTGTGTATCAGAAACACATATTTTTTGTGACAGTCTCCGAGGCGGGACCACAGATAAAAAAAATAAATGACAAGAATAAGAATAGCGCTCTCTAGGGAGAGTGGGGTGAAGTGATGATGGACTGGAGGGTTTTTATCGCGAAATAGATAGATTATAAATGGGAAAAAATGTTCCTGATGAGTACCATCAGGAACATTTTTTCCCATTTATAATCTGGGGATTAAAGTTTTTTTTTAATATAATAATTATTATAAGTTCTCTCAATCAGAAAGATTAATATGTAACATCATATTTATTACTTAATTATTTTAGCATATATATGTATTATATTAGTATTTTATATATTATTGTTTATTATTTACAAAACAAAATTAAATTTTAAATCTTATTTATTTGTTGTACATCTACCACAGTGTAGTCTTTTTAACCCAAAGGTTGACTGGTAGAGAATGCCTTGTTGCATTAAGTCCGCCCATGTACCACTATTGTACATAAAGTTTAAATAAATAAAATAATATGTACACCCAAAATACTTAAAAGAGAAAAATCAGATAGGAGAGGTCAGCGGTGTTTTACTGGGAGAAATCTCAAATTTAAGTTAAGCTCGCTTTTTACATTAATTATTTCATAACTGTGTATAATGTCACGATTAACAATTACACAGCAATACACAGAAGTCACAATTTTGTTGTCAAGTCGCTGCTGACCAGTCAGTTTTATACCTATAAAAAAAGAAGCAGCTTAGAATCAATTCAGCACACTACACTCTTTGGCCCAGTTTCTGCAGCGAACTTTATCGTGGGTTTGTCTATGGACCAATTTATTATCAGTCCCACCGTCCCGCAATAAAAGTAACAGTTTCCCGCAACTTAAAAAGAGTGGCACTTTTGTATTTACCTACTCTATGGCGTTAACAAAACATATTGAAATGATAAGCTGACATTGTGTTTTATCTGTGATACTTTATGAATTTGTGGCGGGAAAAGGGCGCGGGGATTTTAATTAGATATTTTGTGATAAAGGCAATGTTTGTTTAGAAAAATATCGGGTTTCAGTTTGTTAAATTTAGATAGGACCAATGATATTCTAGTATACAGATACGTTATACACGCACAAAACAACCGAAAAAACGTGTTCCGCGGAGCAGCGGCAGCGCATATACACACTTTTCATTCGTTTAAAATTTTACTACACGTAGTAGTGCAAAAGAGATGGCTTGATAAAAAACACACGATGACATATTTAAAATTTTGTTTTTGTCGCAACAAAGCCTACCGCTTGTCGCCATGCGTGACACAAACTAAAGACTATACGACCCAATTGGGATGTATTCGAGTCTTCACTAGCGCGCGCTCATTACATATCTGTTTACTAGAATATCATTGGATAAAGCTAGTTAGATAAACCTTCTTTATTTTGACATACCATTTTAAGTAGTAAGAAGTGGACATACCTACGATATGTATGGAAGAACAGATACCTATCAAAGAAGCAAGAAATAAAGAAAAAGCATTTATTGTCACAGAACTGATAAACAAACAAAACTGACATTCCTTAACGATAGAGTATTATGAATACAGTTCGTAAATTATGTTTAATAAAAAGTATGGAAAATCTGATGATTTTTTAATAAGGAATAAAAAATTTGATTAACTCCGTTCCTGCATTTAAAAAAAAATAATTTCATTATACACTAATCGTGTGAGAAACAAAGGAATACCATTTACGACATAATTATAAAAATAATAGGATTGATAAATACCTCGTCAAAAGCGAACATTCCCCACACAGAGGTACATTCTATCAATGATTTATAGAATATATGGACTTACATTCGATACCAAACTGACACGTGGCCAAATATTTATTTTACTATTGATAGGCACGCGCTTGACCACAATCTCACCTGATGGTAAGCGATGATGTGGTCGAAGATGGAGCACGCTTGCCTAGAAGTAACCTATTCACTCTTGACTTAGAGACTCCCAGGTTGTAGCTATCAGGAAACACAGAATCTAGCTGGAAATTAATTCCTTTTATTTTGACTTTTGTACAATCGCTATCAATGATAAAATTGCTGTTCGAGAAGCTCGCAGCTAAATATTAACAGCCGCTTGGCGAAGTTGGTCTATGGATGGGTGACCATCTTAATACAATCGAGATTCCTCCGTGCCTCAGAAAGCACGTTAAGCCGTTTGTCCCGGCTGTCTTTTGTAGATCTTTGGCAGTCGTAACGGATTATCAGAAGCCAAAAAATCTGACACCAGTCTTGTACCGTGTTACCCCGTTAATGGGTTGTGGAGGTCAGCTGAATCCGATTTGACTGGGAGCCGACCCCAATATAGTTGGAAAAAGGCTAGGCAGATGATAATATTGATGATAGGATCGCTGGTCGAGAAGCTCGAGGCCAAATAACAACAGCAACTGTTAGGTTAAGCAACGCTTGCCGAGGTCAGTCCGTGGATGGGTGACCGTTACATACCAAGTTTCCTCTGAATCTTGGAAAGCATGTTAAGGAATAATTCAATGACAGCCAACGGACCCACGGCAGCCATTTAAACATCTTTGATAGTCGGTATGAATAGTCTGAAGCCTGATTAAATACTGGTATTCCCTTGATTACCAGTATTGTATCTTGTATGCAGATCAACTCGAAGCTCTCTCAACGGCCGCGACACCTGAATAAGCTGTAATGCCATTGTTTTACTATTGTGTCTGCTAACATGGCCACTGAAGGTCTATTAAACTATTTTCTTGCAATTTTGAACTGCCAAGTTTAAACCGAAAGCCGGCCCCATAGTTGGGAAAAAGTTATATAGAATGATTGTATCGCCGACCAGTGTAGTAAGATGTCACGTACTATCAGTTCATCACGTATATCACATAGTTTTTATTAAGTTAAGACGAATAAATAATAAATGATTTTTATTTTGTAAGTAGGTTGTAAATAAAACTTTTACACGTCAATCCTTTCTTTTTAAGCTAGATGAGGCGGGTGTTTCCTAGCTGACTACCCTGAGAAGAAACACTGAAACAAACTCAGAGGTCACAGTTTCTTTTGAAGTCCATACAATTGTACTGGTCAAATCGTATGAGAAGCATGTAGGTTGATGTCTGAGGTGGTCTTTTAAGGAAAGTACCACACAGAATAAGATGTGTTTGCAGATTTATTAGAATAATATCACACACGCACTATGTATATAGTACCGCACGTTAACAATTAAAGAATGATACGTTAGTCGGAGAATAACGCATCACGATGTTTACTTGGCCCATCCTTCGCCCTACATCGCACCGGAACAAAGTGACCACTTATACAGAGCCTCTATCTCTATCGAACTATCAATAAAACCCATTAAATTAATATAAAATAACTAGAAATTAGTTAACCCAAAACCATAATCCTCTAAAACAATTCCCCCACACATTTTTTTAAAAGTGTGAATAGATAAACCCGTATTACCCAAGCGCGGGGCAATACGGCACCCCCAGGGGACTGTTTATCACGCCCCGCAGCTGTGGGGGATCAACTCGAAAAGTAAACACAGTTCCATCCACTGGGATTTAGAATTTGTGTGTTTTTTAAAGTGATTTAGAGTGATGTGGTGGAATTTAAAAAGTGATTTGAGTGTTTTATTGACTTAATTATGTAGTAAGTAAGTAGTGTAGTGTGGTGATAGATAGCAATGAAGTATAATACAAATTAATATTATAAATGCGGAAGTGAGTGCGTTTGTTTGTTACGGTTTCACGCCTAAATCGTTGAAAGGTTTTTCTTGAATTTTGGTAAAGAAGATATACGGTACCCTGGTGACGGTTATAAGCTACTTTTTTGGAAATATCTATCTATACTCACGCGAGCGCAACCGCAATTATGATATTAGTTTATAATATTAGCCGGAGTCTGTGGTTCCTGGTAGCTAGAACCTGGGGGTCTTCAGGACAAGAGTAAATAGGTTACTTCTAGATAAGTGCATATGTCAAATAATAATAATAAAAAAACGAATTAATATTAATTAATAAGAAATTATGTACAAGAGCGTATATGCACGCTAATTTAAACAATTAAACTTAATTAAAAAATTGTAAAAGAAAAATCTGTGAAAATGTTTTATATCAATAATCAAGAGCTGCCATTTTAAATACCCACTCAGAAAATCCCTAATAAAACTTTTGCCTCACTGGCCATTTCACTTATACTAATCTCAAACAATACCCGCATTCCCCAACATTATCTTCAGTCCTTTCACACTTATTTTACCTCTAAAACCAACCTTATGACTACAATAATAGAAATCACTACGGTGAAACATCAAATTCAAAATGACTATGAAGGGGCTATAGTAGTCTAAGATCCCAGAGCCCCCAGACACTCCGTAACAAAATGTTCAAAATAGAGCTGTATTCATTTGTACTTTGAACGAACGCGTTCCTGTTAGCTTGGGACTGTGGAAAATTTGTTTTTTTTTTGTCATTTCTGGAACATATTTCAAAACTCATGTAGGTAGTTTAGCATCCTACCAAATCCTAGCAGACTAGTTAACGTTATTTTCGCCTAGTGAATAAACTATGCCCAAATGACAGCCTGGCAAATAGGATCTCCCTCGGCGGTGACGGCCAACTCTCAGACTAATTAGTCGTTAAAATATTATTCAATTACGAATTTATTTAAAAATATTCTGTACTTTAAACAACCATTAAAATCAGCACTCAGACCAAAAAAAGCTGATTAATGTTTTTTATTAATTAATTTATTTTATTTATTTAACAGTTTTATATAACAACCTTATTGGGAGTTATATATTTGAGCCGTTTGGGTTTGAAACTTTAGGCCCGTGGGGTCCGAGTGCTCACCGAGTCTTTCGGGACATCAGCAAACAACTGTCGACTGTTCACGTGACCAGAGGGCTGGGCTTTTCTTTGGCCAAAGAATCAGCATTGCCATTCAACGCGGCAATGCTGCCAGTGTTCTGGGTACTTTTGTCATTGACAGCAATGTGGATGAATTTTTTTGATGCCCAATGATGTATTTTGTTTTCATACACGTTTGTACATAATTTGGCATTTTTTAGTCTAGTTTGTATATAGTTGGGTGTAGTAGATATAAATAGTTAAGTTAGTTAAATATAACCATATACCCAAATGATAAATAAATGTTTTTAACAGTTTATAATATGTACACATTTTAAAAAAGCAGATAAGAAGAAGGAAACAGAAAAATAGATTCAAATTTTTTTGTAACTTCAGCACTTTTAAATTGGCCGTCAAGCTATTAGGTATACGTTTAACGTCCTACTAAAAATATTTGAAATCGAAATAAGATCTAAAGATTCGAATAAAGTTGGCGGAATACGAAGAACTATTGTGTACCTATGTGTGATAAAATCTGTAAAATACCATATTTCAGGCAAATAAATTAATTTCTCTACTCTATCCCACACATTTAGTTACTGAGAAAATAAGGTACTACTGGGGGCTCTGGGATCTTGATCTATAATAAAGAAAGCTCCCCTGCTAGTGGCGCCCACTCGGATTAAAGCGGCATTACGCAACACCTGACCGTGGCCCCATCTGTCGGGCGCGCGAGGGATTAATATTAAATTCCTTCTGACATATTAATATCTATTGTAGTGGATTCTGAACTTTTGAATTTGTTTGAATGTTTGCAAAAGGTAATCTGAGATCGGAAAACGATTGTCAGGTTCTGGAAAACCAAAATGGGCAGGTCATCTAAAAATAATGAGTGACACCAGCTGGTCGATTCTGTCGACATCTCACGGTGTTCACCTAGGCGGAGTGAACGACAAGTGAGCTGTCATTCCATCTTGTTCGTATGGTTTGATAACTCACCCGTCGTGCGTCCCGCCCGGGTGTTCACTTCGACATGTTTACAGAATCGCACTGCAGGATTATTACACCATGAACCATAACGTTATGGACCAATTATGGTTCATAACGTTATGGTTCATGGTGTGTGGTTGATTATTAATCACGATTTCCTAGCAAGTATAGCATAAATTGAAATTACGCCAAAAACGAAACGTAACTCGAAAATATAGCCATTTCCCATTGCATTATTTAGTAAGTTTAGTCCAATATATCGTATTATGCAATTTAAAACGTCATTGGTATTCTACCTATTAAACACGTATCTCAGAACAATCACGCAACTAATTGCTATCTACAACAATAATCCAATAATTAATACACTCCATTTTCCCAGTAGGGTGTCCACACAACCTGCTCAGAATGCGAGCCATCCGCAAATGATTCAATTTGCACCGCGCGTGATCGCTGACGAGACCATTCAACGTAATATTTGGATGAAGCCGGTTTAATCCAGTTTGCACCGGTTTGAAGCGGTGGGAACCGCAATCAGAAGTATTGTTCACGTGTTTATTCTAGTTTTATGTTATTGTAATATTGAATGGATTTGTTGCATAGAGTGTGTTGTATGGAAGTTTATGACTTGGTTAGGACAAGTTCTGAATAAGGTGAAAAGTAAATTAGGTATTTAATAATGTTGTTTTGCAATGTGCTATTGAAGTGTAAGTAGAAAGTAGTAGTAGTGTAGTATGTAATATTTAACTCCTATTGTGGAATTATATTAGCATCTGGCAATATTAGCCTTAAGAGTCCTAGCCTTATGATAATTAAATTCGAGGTCGACGGAGAATGTCTTTAGAGCCAACTGCCCCAGAAGGGAGATAATGACGACACGGTTGGCGCAGTGGTTGAGCGATCGGCTGCTGCACTGCGTGTCGCGGGTTCGATTCCCGCACGGAACAAATATTTGTATGGCCTACAGATAGTTGTTCCGGGTCTGGCTGTTTGTGTATGTGACTTTGTATGTTTGTAAACGCACCCACGATACAGGAGAAATTCCTAGTGTGGCAACGTTTTTTTTTTTTTTTAAATAAGGAATGTTTTTCCTTCCACAAGTCTCTATTATCTGGCATATTCCTGAGTTCGTCTTCCCAGCAACCCAAACCTCTAAAACCCAAGTGCCCATCAAACTACCCTCACAGTGGCCCAAATCCGGCTTTTATCCCCCGAAGAGTGTATAAAAATCAATCCATAACAGAGGAATCCCAATCTAAACTCTATATATAGAGGGGTGATAGAGATAGGATGAAGAGGATGATCCATCAAACTATGATAATACGGGCCATGGGGATGGAGTAGTGTGACCATTAGTTGTGTTTGTTGAAAACGTGAGGTTTTGTAAAACTTTTTGATATGTTTGGTAGAGAAAATGGGAGTTAATGTTTAAAAGCAAAGTATACGCATAGTGTAAACTTCTTTATTTTTAATTACTTTATTTCATTATTTTGATTTTAGTAACTGTGGTTTTTTATGTTTAGTCTTCTGTTTTTGTTGTAACAAATAAATGTTCTATCTAACCTTAAAATAGCCAGCAGGTAATAGCATAATTAAAAGAAGAAATAATATAATTGATTTAATACACACATGACACAAGAACGACAATACATAGAAATAACAATACATTTCAAAATTTTTATATATTGTTGTGATACGTTTACAGATAATGAAATAGTGCTGTTTTAAGTAAAAATTGAATATTATATTTTGGAAAGTATTTTTCCTGTTCTCAGTAGCAATTCTTTGTTAAAAAAACGAGTAAAATAGAAAAGGAAGATACTATTACATAATACATTATTAACATCTCCAGAAACTATTTGGTAACCAAGCATACCAATGACCTACTTTTGACTAAAAATTCAATTTAAAAAAATAGTCCAACACTTTAAACCTGTTCCCAATTCTCCTCGATCCATGGCCACCCTAATCACTGCATTCTAAAGTCCGTAATCCAATGATTTGCGTGATATTAGCGTCCCGCATGTAAATCTCTCGGTCGTTACTTTGCCGCCATATTTAGCGTTTTTATGGCTATTTCCCGCGCTTTATAGTTTTATAGAGTAAGTCTGCAAGCTTATAAGTCTATGGTAATGGGAATTTGTTTGAAATGGCTGGTCTAAGAAGTGTTATTCAGCTTAGAGTACCAGGTTTAATTTTTTTAAGTTTTGAAATGTACCTACACTTTTTTTATCATCATCATCATCATCATCATCATCATATCAGACGAAAGACGTCCACTGCTGAACATAGACCTCCCCGACGTGTCGCCACAACAACCGGTCCTGTGCGTCTCGCATCCATCGGCTACCCGCGACCCTCACCAGGTCATCGGTCCACCCTGTGGGAGGCCTTTCAACGCTGCGTCTTCCGGTACTTATTTTTTTATATTAGCTTATAATTTATCGTAAAGTTATTTTTCATGTTAAAAAATGTTAGAACTGTGTGCCATCCGGCTTGGCACAGGTACAGACTGACTATGTTACCTAAACTTTTCTCGTATACCGGTCTTACTTTTAATGAAAACCATATGAAAAATCCTTGCGTGGTTTAGATGAAAAACGTGGAGAAACAGACAGGCAAGCAACGTCTTTGTTTTATACTATTCACATATTGGTTTTTGAATGAAAATTCTGTCAAAAGCATTGATTTACATAGTGAGGACCGCACGTTTTTCAGACGCCACAAATTGGCCCGTCTAGGCTACGAAGTGCTCTCGCCACGCGGTCTGCAATCATCGGGAGCAAACATGTGCGAGAGACATTATAAATGCCGTGTTTAAATTGTATCTAAGTGAACGTGTATAAATAAAACGTTCGGACGGGCCAATCTTTACTATTTTAATCAATGGTCAGGAGAAAGTTTTTCACATTTTCAATAACTTCTTTGTTTTTTTAAATATTTTTTCAAACATTTTAATTTCCAACGGCTCTGACGTTAAAATTCTGGTATTCGAATGACAATCCAAACAGGATTGTCATTCGAATACCAGAATTTTTACTTAACCTTTTAATCTACCCCTGGTTTTTACTACCTCCCATTCCTAATTCCATGCTCAAACTCAACAATAAAACCATTCGTCTAGCCGCTCAACGCCGGTCGCTTCGCTGAGACGAGCGATTATTTCGCTCGCGTCTCTCAGACAAGCGATCGCGCCTCGCTCGGCCAAGCGCGTGATTCGAGGGGCGGCTGCGTTTGATGTGCTTCTGAGATGTCAGATGTGAGTGCTAGTGATGGGGAATACATATTTATGTGAGACTAGCTTAGGCCCGCGACTTCCTACGCTCATATTTCTTTTTGTATTAGCTATAGCCTTCCTCATGAACAAAAAGAATTTTCCGAATCCGATTGGTAGTTCCAGAGATTAGCGCGTTCAAACAAACAAACTCTTCAGCTTTATTATATTAGTAGGTATAGATAGTTTAGATTATAAATACATAGTATAGATTATAATTTTAAATAGATAGTATAGATTAAATTAGTATAGATATGGTTTTTAAAATGCGAGAAATTTATGAACAAAAGAATGAATGAAACCCCTATGATATGTTATGATATTCATAGAGGCATCAAACTCAGTATTATGACGGACATGCTGAGATCTTCTGGATCGAAGTCACCATCGAAAACATAATTATATATTCAAACCTTTAGGTAAATCAGATTTTTTTCTTAAAATTTAATATTTTAGGAAAATATTTTGCTGTATAAAGATACACAGGCTCCAAACACATTCAAAATAAAACACACAAATCGAATCACAATCCACAAGAGTGCTCCAAAATCCTCGATAACATTTTGATCGTCCATTTCCGAGCTCACCCGAGCTCCACCGAGGACACCCGAGGGCGCCCGAAGAGGCCCAAGCATATCAACCCTCGCCCGCGGCGTATCAAACAATTCAATTACGTACTCAAATGTATCGGAATGATAACCCCTGTGCCCGCATTCGAGGATCAAATCTTTGTTATCTAATTAAGTATATTATTTGTTTTTAGCCCACTACAAAAAAAAAGGAAGAGCTTCTCAATTCGACTGTTCTTTGTTTGTATGTTTGTTCATTCTATTTTTATTGATTCTATTTTGTTTGGATTATAATTTGGTGAAGATCTGATGAAGAACTTCGGAGATAGGTAAAGGAACTCTTCAATAAATGATAGCAAATCTCCCGGGATTGCTGAAATCGCATGTCTGTATTTGTTTACACCTGTTCATATCACGTACGCTTTGAAGGGGTACGCAGATGTGTACCTACAAGTCAACCATGGTTTTGGAGTTCGTAACTATTCGGGCATAAGTTTATGTATTGTTTAAGAACCGATTTTGATGATTATTTTTGGGTTGAGTTTAGTTAAAGGAAATTTAATTTCGGAGGTCGGTGTCAAAAACGAAGAAGCAACCAAAAACACCGACTTCCAAAATTAAAGTTATTTTGAACTTTTTTTTCGAAGTCGGTTGTATTTTTTTGTAAAAAAAAGTTATTTTTTGCCGTAAAAGTTTGACAGTAATAATAGAGGTATCCCAATTCATACTAGATTGTAATATAAATGTTAAAGTAACTCTCCATTTCGTCCATTTGACTGTCTGTGTGTTACTTCTTCACATCTTAAGAGCGTTTACGCGGTACGGCTTTTCATACAATCTTTCAAATCCTTATTCTTCAAAATGAATGAACCGATTTTAACGAAACTTGGTATGCATACGCTAGATGTTTAGGTCTAAATAGTTATCAGAAAACATTTTTGAAAAAGATTTCAGAGGGAGAGAGAGAGCGATTTTAAGTTTTCTATAGAAAGTGAAAAATCACTATATCCTTCCCCGTGAACTCTTTTTCAAAAATGTTTTCTGATAACTATTTAGATCTGGATATCTAGCGTATGCATACCAAGTTTTGTTAAAATCGGTTCATTCATTTTGAAGAATAAGGACTTGAAAGTTTGTATGAAATGCCATACGGCGCACACGCTCTTAACAGCTGAACGGATGAGGATATGACTTGGCAAACGAGTTGACAATGTTCTGGAACAGGACAGGATTTTAGGATATGACTTTTTTTGGTTTTTATCCCGGGTATTGTTTACACAACCGGATCCGTTCCTCGCATCCTCGGATATGTTCGTCGCATCATATTTTGACGGACTCGTATTATTTGCAGCAAATATAATGTCGAAAGTTTAGTGTACCTATTGATGTTTGAAATTATTATTATTTTGTCGTTATTTTATTATACTCTTAAATTATTGCTGTTTCTTAATTTGAAACTGATGAATTTCCAAAAATCTTGGCAATTTGATTTTTATTTAATCTATCGCTCTACCTTAGAGGGTTTTTCGAAGGTTAATTCGACTTTTATTTAGATTTATTATTTTCATAATTCTTTATTGTACACCATAGCAACTTAAACGCTTATTTGCTAATTAAATACATAGTTCTATTTTAGAATTATTAACAGTCTCGTTTTACGTTTGCTTTAACGAACATTAAGAATGTACACATTTACCCAATTTGAAGCACAGCAATGTTCAATACTTTTCAATTCTGCAAAACTTCACTAATTTCCGAACATCCCCGACCGCACCCGACCTCTCCCGAACCCTACACCGCAGCAAACAATTCTATTACGAGCTCAAATGTGTCGGAATGATGACCTCTTACTTACACTTCGTGGAGCGGAATACTGTGCAGTCACTTATAATTGCATTCTCAAGCGATTCGATACACTGGCTGTCAATGAAAGGGTGTGTGTGGAATTTTTAATTTATAGGAAACAATTTTCTTTTAAATCCGTACCATTAAATGAGAGGAGTTCAATAATTTAGGAACCTTTTTGGAAGTTAAACATGAGCCTTTTGGGGTTGAAACATTTGGTAAGTGGTGCTAGTCGAGTTTTTCATGACATGAGTTGGTCACCTCTTCACTTGACCAGAGTGCTGGCTTTTTCTTCAATCAAAGAATCAGAATTCAACGTGGCAATGCTGCCAGTGTTCTGGACAGCAATAATGACCAATTGTTTTTCCCAAAGAATTCTTTCCCTGAACCTTTGTATATTTTATGATCTTGTACATAATTATTATTATTGATTAGTTTTTTTTATCACAATCTAACTTTTTGGAAAGCGATAATGTGGTCGAACACGGAACACAATTAGTAGTACGTAACCTACATATTTACTCTTGACTTGAAGACTCCCAGGTTGTAGCTATCAGGAAAAACAAACTCTGGCAGGGAATTCCACTCCTTAGCTGTACGCACTATGTGAAAGTGTTCCCAAAACGTTTTATGCGTACGGGTGGGATGTCCACCATGAACCGGTGGCGCATAGCACGTCTTGTAGTCCAATGATGAATGGAGCTTAGCAAATTAATTTGTGGTTGGCATCCGAACGATAGCTCGGCATCGATGTGCAAGGGTTTGGAGTTCTGACTCGACCAGTGCGACATTGTCGATATAAGCATCTTGGTTTCTCAATTGACTCAAGCGCACTAAGCTGGTATCTGGCGGATTATCGTACTAAGTTTGTGCGTGGGATGTCCACCATATACCGGTAGTGCTTCGCTGTAATTCTCTAGGCATTACAAATTTCTTCCTCGTATGACCTCCTTCATAAAGAGCTCTCCTTATAAAAGTATAATCTATTGAACACTTACCAGTCTTGACCTGGTGCTTCAACGCCAACTTGCAGTCCTCTAAGAGTTGTTTGAGAGGCAGAGGCTCATCGTGCAGCTGGAAGTCACACATCTTGTTCATCTCCTCTGGCATGCGGAACTCCAGGATCTAAGGCAACAGAAGGCGAAGTTGACTAATAACACAACAAGATTATACTATCCCTTTCCATCAGGCGTGATCGAGGTCAAGAGCAAGCCCATTCCACAATGAAAAAAAAATCATACAGTAAATTACACTCGTACGTAAACGATAGATCTTACAAAGAAGGCACTTCTTTAAACAGTATGATAAAAAAATGGCGATTATTAAATCACCCCTTATCTGCCCACGAGTGCTATTCAAAGAAGAGTTTCAGAAAGCCTTTTGAATTCAGTCCCATGTATAATTGTCAGTTTAGTTTAGACATCAAATCGTAACACCTCACATAAAAATAAAACAGCAGACTGACTGATGAGTTATTTATTATTGCAGCATCCTTCTGTTTGATCATACTTAAACCTGCAATATCAATCCAGCTGCAAAACCAGGCAATCATATGATTTAGTTTAATCAAAGATCTCTACAACCTCTTTAAATTCTCATTCGTAACGTTGACCACCAGGTCAAGCTGAATAAGTAATGGCTGTCAGTACAGATAACACCACCTTTTCATTCCCGATAACAGTTTTGCCTCCATCCTTGGACAATTCACTGCTGCAGTCTCCAGAAGGATCTCTCCTACACAACCTCGTTACCACCAGTTCCAAGACAACCTTCCTTCTCATTCCTGATAACACTTCTGCCTCTATCCTTGGACTGTTCACTGCTACAGTCTCCAGGAGAATTCTTCCTACTCAACCTCGTTACCAGCAGTCCCAAGATAAACTACCTTCTCATTTCTAAAAATTCTTCTGCCTCCGTCCTTGGACTACTCACTGTGGCAGTCTCCAGAAGGACCTCTCCTAAACCACCTCCTCAGACAGTCTTTCCAGGACACCTACCTTCTCATTCCTGTCGTTGACTTGGTGCACGAAGTCGAGCAGCACGTCCACCACGCGGGAGAGGAACTCGCGCGTCTGAGGCTGAGCATCCTCGCGGTACGGGAGAATGGCTGCAACAAGGATAAACAGGTTTATTTTTTACTACTTAGCCTATTTTCCTGCCATAAATATCCGAAAGCTATGCAAGCTTATGCAATGAAAAGGCCTTCAAGACTTGACTTTGATTGCTATCAGATAAATTAAACAGAGCATCTCTATGAGGCATCGTATAAGTCTCATTCGTCATCGTATCTTTTGAGGAAACCCACTGAATCTCTACAGGCCAAGTTCTGTAGCGTCTTAATCAACGCACATACACAAAAACAAGAGATTTTCTTTCTTTATTTTTCATTTCGACTCCTGTCAGAGTTCAAGCAATCCTTCACAGGAAACAAAAACATGACTGATCAGCTCACAATGGGTATCTCCAACAATGCTAGCATCTACCAACTTTTACATACACCTCATAAAGTACAGCTTGCACCTTATGGCAAGGGGATAAAGTTGGGAATTAAATTTTCGGAACCGCAGATATAAGTTGGGAAGTCCATGATATTGAAAATCAAAATGCAAGGTATTGTTTGCAAAAGTTGGGCGGAATTGTTTGTGTGTTGTGTTTAGGGGATATTGTGGTATATCTCTAGTAGGGTAAGGTTTAGTTCTGAGTGTTTTTTTTCTGTGAGATATGTGCTGGTTGTTTAAATCAAAGACATCTGTGCCTAACGTACAATATGACGAGATTTTGTATGGTGACCCTCTCTTTTAAAACGAAAAACTAGTCCGTCGGTTAGAACTCGTATTTTTTTCCTTTTGAAATCAATAAAAATTGACAAATTAAAGCGGATCAAGGATCAGAAGTGGGAGTGAGTGACGTGTCACGTCTTGCTGGTTATGAGTAGACCCCGGTTGTAGTAATCAGTAAACACAGACTCCGACAGTGAATTCTACTGCTTAGCTGTACGCACAATGACTGTGTTCCCAAAACGTTTTGTGCGTAAGTTTGGGATATATTTTTTAAAATTATTACATTTCAAAAACCCCATAAAACACGTGATTCTTCTTTCATATTACAATATCCTATCCTACAACATCCCCAGCACGCACACACCATAACCCCACACGGTTGCATTTCTGGACACCCGGGCGACGGGGGCGATATTAAAAGCAGTGACTTTTTAATCAGAGACCTTTTCGACCCACTCCTGCATGCGAGGGTTAACAGATGTGCCAGGCGAAATTTTTCTCCTCAAGTTTTGGGTATGCGTTTGGTGCAATATTTTTAGTTTTTTCTTATATTTTAGTTTGAGTATATGTTTGAGTGTTTAGCAGAGCTGATTAGAAAAAAATAATTTTACCTTTTACGTTGTTCCGGGCAATTTTTATTCAATTAAGTACAATTTTTTCTCGGTTAATTAGATTTATCGAGTATAACAATTTGAATTCAGAACTAAGTACTTTATTGTTGTTTTGTTTTCATTTCTCTCTTTAAATTGAAAACAGCAGCTACATTTGTCCAGTCGACCACATTTTCTATAGTTGTACTATATCCATTTGCCGTCTCATCTCTAGTACAACACAGTAACTCACTCTCGAATAGCACTTATCACTAATCCCCCCTCTAGCACGCATCGCTTGACAACATCGTATGCTGTCAGACGCAGATGTCAGACGGTCAGACCCTTAAGTGATGGTGGCGGGAAGTTGCGAATTAAGAGGCGATTTTGACCGATTGGTCTCTTCGAATTGTCATAGAGTGTATGAGAGAAATGATTTTGGTAAATCAATAACTTCTTAAGATTTTGGGTTTAGCAATGCTAGTCTGTCACGGTATTGTATGAAACGTTCAGCTAAGGAATGGAGTCTGTGTTTCCTGATAGCTGCAACTTGGGGGTCTTTAAGTCAAGAGTGAATAGGTTACTTTTAAGCAAGCGTGCTCCATCTTCGGCCACATCCTCGCTTACCATCAGGTGAGATAGTGGTCAAGCGCGTGGCTAGCAATAGTAAAAAAAGTATAGCAGAATAAACGTTACGATTGAAAACGGTTCATTGTGCTCATCATTATGAACAAATTTACTCGTATTATGTGACCAACCCACCAATCGCGGAACGACTCAAATCTCAAATTGTTTATTCAATCCATAATGACATTTTTAAAGGGATTAAATATAATGACCACCATAAAATGCTTTGATACCCTTAGTTCTTTTACCAAAAATATATATTTGACACCAGAAAAATGAAGTCTAAAATTACAATAGTACTAGCTATTTTAGTCACGACTGCACCTCAAATTGTATTCGAACACCAAATGTAGTAAATGATCACCAAATCTTAGCGAGCAAATTAATGCGCTATTTTTGCCTAAATAAACTACTGTGATTGCCATAAAATGTAGGCTTGGGGTTACAAACTGGATAAAATAGGTTAGGTTAGGTTAGAATTGTGACCAACCGCGCGCGAGCCGAGCGAGCGAAGCGAGCGGTGCCGCGGCAGCGGCCGACGAGCGCTACTTCTCGAATATTTTTTTGGAAAAAGTTATTTATTTCACACTTTTTTAACTCCAAACACCAAACAATAGCTGCCAATAAAAATGAAAGAAAGCTTATAAATTAAAATAAAGCTTTATATTTACTTAAAAGTTTTGGATTAACAATGATTTGTTTGACATTAGTTTGCTTAAACAGGATAGCAAGATGTAAAAACTTTGATTTTAATTTTACATTAAAATGCTGGTATGATTTTGGTGATCATTTACTACTTTTGGGTTAACAATGATTTATTTGGAGTCATTTTGCTTAAATAGGATAGCGAGACGTTAAAATTTTGGTTATAATTTTAAATTAAAATGTGTGTTTAATTTTGGTGATCATTTACTATTTTTGTCTCCTAAATGTTACTATATCTGGTGGTAAGTTAAACATAAGCCATTTTTAAATAAGACTCAATCGTTCCAGTAGAATCGGAGCAAATTGACTATTACAGACAGAAGGGCAGACAGGTAGACCAACAGGCAGACAGAGAGACAAACTGACAGACACACGAGTGATCCTATAAGAGTTCCGTTTACTCATTCGGACGTGTGAAACTCTACAATCCTAAGAGTTTGTTGATTTTCATGGGTTACACTTTCAGATCCTCCTAAGCTGGACTTTCCATCGTCAATCTTCAAATGGGTGCCCATTTTTACATGGTAAAAACACCAGTGTCGACTTGACTCCATTCTACCCTCATAATATTTATATCCTCATCCCATTATTCCCATACAGTGTCAGCACAAAACTCGCCAGCATTAAAACACATCCCCCTGACATTTGCATCATCCCTTATCATCCAAACCAACAATATATTAAGAGCCACTCACGTCATTTTCAGGGAAAACCTACCCTTTAACTAAAACAACTGAATCTGAACCTTATATCGTTTTCCTTAGCTTTCATATTCCCACATCTCAAACTCGCTAAAATATTTTCTTAACCCTCAAGCAAATCTGAACTTTATTTTTGAGGTGTTAGAGTTAATTTTCCAGTGTTTGCAGTATTGGCAAACAGTCTAAGTGCCCTCAATAGTATTTGGAAAGCATTACATCGCATTCCAGATGTTATTTGCTGTCCAATTTAGTTGATCTCTCAGACAATCGAATTTGAACTCTATGCTCGTGTTGTAAGGGTTATGTTAGGGGTGTGGAATAGTGGGTACAGTCGTCAAGAGTGGTGTGAACTTATGTTGTCGATGTCATAAGCCGATTGTCGGTGATTGTACATTTTCTGGACGTCTGTGGATGAAGTATGTGTAAGCTTTGGTAAAAGTTTTTGATATCTTTGAAAGATTTTTGCGACAAATATGGCAAGAGGTTATAAAATGGTTGTACTTAAAATTAAACCAATTTTTTTTTTCCATGTGTTAGTTTTTTTGAGTTTTGTAACTGTTTGTTAAGGTCGACAAGTACTGCATTAATAGTATTAATAATGAGCTTTTTTCATAGTAATGTGTCCAAAGGTACTTTAGTTTTTTTTTTTAATTTATGGGTTAGCTCGCGTTTGACCACTATCTCACCTGATAGAAATCGATGATGTGGTGCGTGGATTCTGGCCAACAAATCGACGCTCTGTATACTGACTTCAGCAGCGCCTTCTATAAGGTGGACCATGCAATCCTGCTGCTAAAGCTGCACGCTTTCGGCATACACGGTTCACTGCTTGGGTGGTTTAGATCATATTTGCGCGAGCGGACACAAAGAGTGGTGGTAAACGGCTATCAATCTCCAGAGTATTTCGCAACCTCCGGTGTGCCCCAGGGTTCCCATACCGGGCCAATACTCTTCATTTTGTTCATAAATGACATAGTAAATTGCTTCAAACATAGCCGGTGTTCCATGTTCGCCGATGACCTAAAAATCTTTCGCCCAATAAAAACTCAGGAAGACGTCGCTCTGCTGCAGTCTGATCTGAATTCATTACAAGACTGGTGTGAGGCAAATGGGATGGCTCTGAATGCTAGTAAATGCTATCAAATAACATTCACGCGGAAAAAACACCCCTTACCATCAACTTACTCCCTCAGTGGAACATCACTACAAAAAGTCACGAGCATACGGGATTTAGGTGTAGTCCTTAGTAGCGATCTCTCATTCACCACGCACATAAACAACATCATCAAAAAGGCTATGAAAATGATTGGATTTATTGGTAGAGTTGGTGAGGAGTTCAAGGGTACCTTGGCTTTGAAAGATGCTTCTCCTGTCTGGAATCCATCCTACAATGTCCACATAGACAGGCTTGAACGCGTCCAAAAAAAGTTTACCAGGTGCTTGCGGTTTAAAGACCATAACTGTCCTTACCGAGCTGATTACACAGCCCGGCTAAGCTACTTCAAGTTGGACTCATTGAAGCGACGAAGAGATCTAAACGATTTAACAATACTTTTCAACATTGTTAATGGGTTAACATCATCTCCAGATCTCCTTGACAAAATCAACATAGACGTACCTCGCCATTCACATCCGCGATCCAAGCGTACCACTGGAACTTTTGTAAAAAAACCATGTCGCACAAACCTGGGTCGACATGCCCCCCTAAATAGAATGTTGGATTGCTATAATAGAGCCTGTTCTATCGACAGCGGTATCGATATCTTCTTTGACAAGCTACCAAACATCAAAAATAAAATAATCACTATCGACCTGTGATCAGCTGCCTGCCAAAAATACCTATTGTGCCCCTTTTTGAGTTATCTTTTTTTTTCTCGAATTGATTTTTTTTTTATGTTTAAAATATGAATTGTAATTTTTCTTCTGTACTTTTTTTTTTGTGTTGAATTTTATTTAATTTATTATAACTGTTAATCTGACACCATTTTATATTTTTTCTCTTTTTGTAATTGATTTAATTGATTTAATAGTATTTGCTATAATTTGACATAGGTACTCTAATACATCTGACATAATTATTTTCTTTTATACGACATCTTTTACTTTTATTTTTATCAAATTATGTAGAGTTTAATTCATATTTGTAATGCGATGTTAAATTTTGTTATTATTTGAATAGTATTGAAATTAGTTATGAATCTTTATTCTTTCTAAAATCCTTCTGGAATGTTGTGCATACCTATAAGTGATGTATTTACACAGAACTTAATACTTTTAATTTCCCGTATTTTATTATAATTGTAAATATTTCGTTGGTGTGCCTTACCTAATAAAATAAAAAAAATAAAAAATAACTCACGAGCCAACCCTCCTTGCGCGACTACAGTAAATTCCCATAATCTGGACAGTTTGATCCGTGCGGTAATGAAGAAGTAATAGAAAATCTGATTATTGCCTCTACATTTTCTCTTAGACCATTAGCGACCAGAAAATAGTGGGTAGTTAAAATTAATTGAAACAGGGATGTTTCCTGGTTAAAAAAATATGATTTTATTTAGTCAAGATAATCTGAGGACGTTTTTTGCTTATCAAATATCAACAAAATAAAATGCATCAGAATTCAGGAGTACCTAGAGGCTTGTAACGTCATGTCTAGACTTCAGACTAGACGTTTATTATACGAAATTTATCGACTTCATTTTCAAAGTCCCGTACCCGAATGGTTACTTACGAAACCCTATTACTAAGCCTTCTCTGTCCGTCTGTCTGTCAGCGAACTGTATCTCAAGAACCGTAATAGGTAATTTTTCATTAAGTATTTTCTATTGCCGCTATAATAACAAATTATAAAAAATAAAGGGGGCTCTCTGGCTCCCATGCAAGAAACTTTCGTGTGAGGGTCCGAGTCGCACTTGACCGTTTTTTTTTTTGTTTACGTGACAAAAGAAAAAAATTAGTCTAATATTTTCAGATAAACTGGGGGACTAAATGGATTCTTTTAAGTAGTCTACCCTAAACCATAATCTACCACGAAATCACAAAAAAGACTAAAAATATAAATTCGCAACAAAAAAACTTTTAAATATTTTTGCAAATAAAACATTTCTAAATCTTAAAAGTATATTTTTCACTCCTCAACGTGTGTTATTTCAATTAGTTGTCCAACCCAACCCTCCACAGCTCGGGTGCAGTAAATACCACTAGTCGGGAGTCCCGGGACAGTTTGATCCTCCTGGTAATGACGCCGCATTACAGAGAAGCCCTCATTTGTGAGGATCACGGCTCCAAGAGTTTTGTTGTGAGGAGAAGTATATTTTGTAAGGTTGATCAAGCTTTCGATTAGCTATGTTACTCAATGAATGGATTTTGGAAATATACGTAGATACATCCAAAGCCCAAACTCTAAATCGTAGTGGTAAAACACGTTCAGAAAATAATTTCCCTCTCATTTTTCCCTCTTATTTAGAAATAATCGTCAAAAAAAAAGTTGAATGTTGGTATTATTTGTATTGACAAATCTCAACAAAAAAAGCCATCTCCACTTTAGAAACCTCAGAAAATACACAAAAAAATATTCTATTTCCCCTTGAGAATCCTTTAATCCTCCAGTCTATCAATTGTAGCCCACAAAGCTAACGCATGGGCTATCTCCTCCGTTCTGGCGTTGCGATGGGCCTTTAATGCCTTTCGAAAAATGAAGCCGGGCTTCCACCGACGATTATAAATTGTGGGCTTACGATTCTGACAGCGCGGTAATAAAGGGACTTTAGATTTTTATGAGTTTAATTTGTTTGGACTATTTATGGGTGTTTTAAGGGTAGTGGGTACGTAAGGGTTGGTAGAGATTTCGGTTGTTTATTAACTTAGGAGTACGTATGTTGTTTTAGTAGGTGACTAGAAGTATTGGTTGTTTTTTGACAAGTAGTTTCCTAAATCTATAGATCTAATCAAAAGGAACCGCTGGAACTGACCGACTGACATATCGACGCATAACCAAAACTACTCAAATCAAATCAAATCAAATTTATTCGTAAATTTTCAAATTTTCAAAACAATAAGATGTTATACTATAATGGTCGGTTCGCTACATTTTACTCGAGAGCATACAAATAATAACAATTTTGGTGCTCGTCGTCGAAACAACAGGCACACATTTAAAATAAAATAAATCACTTACATACTAGAACAATACACAATTTCCAATGTCAAAATAAAAAAAATAATATGAATGTCGTTGTATAATCTTAATGTCAGTTGTGTCCTCCATAAACTCAGTTGTGGAGTAGTAACATTTATGAATTAAGAATTGTTTCAGTTTCTTTTTAAACATTATTATTAAGATCTACTGGACTAAGGACATGAAATTTTGCAAAAGGCTTCCTTTTATGATGAAGTTAAAAACCAAGAATATTTTTGGAAAGACAACCTTTAAGGGGTGAAAAGGGGAGAAGTCGATAATACTAAATCTGTGCATAGTTGCGGGGGAAATGCGATTTTGTAACAGAAAGTCTTCGGTATTTAAAATAAATAAATTTTAGTTATTTAAGAGACTACAAGAACATTTACCGTTTCCACCGCTTATTTCCGAATCTAATACTTAGCTAGAAATTTTTTTACCTAATGATCACAAGAAAACCTATAGGACTGCTTTTAATTACAAGTTAAACATAAGATTCGGGATCCTTTGCGCACTAGTCAGAATTTTTTTCATTCATTTGAACACTTTAATTCGCCAGAACATACGCAACTCATCCACAAACAGTTGACTACCTAAATCCGAACCACACAATACTATTACAAGGGCTTACAGACACTCCCGAGATATAACAACACAAACATACTGACAGAGGAATTTTTAATTAAATTCCTGACGGCGGCTGTAAAACGCAGCTGTGTTGTTGTGCAATATGCGCTGCACGCGCGTGTTACTAATCGTAGGAAGGGGAGCGGATTCTGGATCAAAAGGGTAAGGGCAAAAGTTCCACTTGACAAAGTCGAAAATCGCACAAAAAATAACGCGAAAATCATGGTCAGTTGTCAAGAGATCCGTATTTTTTAAGCCGTCAAGATGTGAATTTAAATGTTTATTCCGAAAGTCTATACTCGATTCATTTGAAGGAAAGAAAGAAGAATTTGTTACAATTAAGAACTTCTGTGACCCAAACGTTGTTTTGAGGGACAAATTTGAAAATGGAAAAAAAAGTTTTTTTTTAACTTTAACTTAATATCAAATTGAGAGTTTACATTTTAACAACACCATAAATTAAGGAAACAAATTAAACAAGATTTAAATGTTAAAAAATGCCTATAACAGTGGTATTTCTGTGCATTTTTATTTTATGTCACAAATACCAGCGCTGGGTCTCCGAGACCCCGTCGCAACGGAGGGTTAGAATCAAAATGATGAATTCTTGCAGAAAATTATTAGTGCTTTACATTCTTCCTAATCATTGTTAAGTAAAGTATTTTAAAATGGGAAATATTCTTTTGTAGGATTTTTAATTATTTTTATTCGGATTTTGGCATTCCACCCTAAGTTTTATTTTTCGAATTACAAACTCTTGATACGAGGAGCTCGTTGCTAAATAATAACCGCCACACGGGTTGATCTTTAAGGTTAAGCAACGCTTGCCGAGGTCAGCCCGTGGATGGGTGACCATCCGTTAAATACCAAGATTCCTCCGTACCTCTGAAAGCACGTTGATCTGGTGGTCCCAGGCCCGCTTTCATTTGAACACCTTTGAGGACTGACAAAGGCGTGTTCAGTTACTGACACTAGTTTTGCCAAGGGATACTGTGTTCAGTAACTGGGTTGTGGTGTCAGATAGGCTGTATTCCTACAAAATACCAGCTCCATCCGATAGACTGGAAGCCGAGCCGAACATGTCGGGAGAAAGCAGGGCATTACGACATGACCGGCATTTTCTACGCTCATTTAAATTAGATTTCCACTCGTCATAGTACTTTTGAATTACCTGACCAATGACGAATTATTAACCGACTTCAAAAAAAAGGAGGTTAGAAATTCGGATGTTTAAGTATTTTTTTATGTATGTTCGAGCATAGCTCCGGAAGGATTTGCAAAATATTTTTTTTTATTCGAAAGAAGGTTAGGTATTCCGAAATGGTCTTATTTAGTTTCGTAGAGATTGATGATCTTCGAAGATAGACTGCTAAATAGATATGGACCGGTTGGACTTTCTGGAGGATAACACTAAAAAGTACAAAAAAAAAATAATTTAAGAAGTCGTTGTCAAAAAACGAACAAACCTCACGAGAAACACAGACTTCCAAAATTAAGTTATTTTTTTAGTTTTTAGTGGTTTTTATTTGGATATCTGTTGTATTTTTTTGTAAAAACGTTTTTATTTTATGTAGACGCGTCATGCACCAACATCACAGCTTATAAAAAGGCAAGGTCAAGCACTGTCTTTAGTAGTAGTGTGGCAGTAGTTACCTTATTTTTATGTAGCCATTAAATATAGTTACAATACGGGCAACGCGTCTATACTTTATGTATCATTGCATCCAACATTATCTCTTTAACGTCAAAGTGTCAGCTTACGGAAGTGATAATCATCCAGCCAGCTACCCTTGTAATGTGATACGCTGGGTGTGTCGTCATTTCCGCGTCGGAAGTGGCGCCCTCTGCCGGAAGCCGCTGATAAGGCGCGTGCGAATAAGTTTTAATCAGGTTCGGGCTGGATTTGTGTCCATGATTTTGCGTACGAACTTTTAACTATATTATATGTGAGAACTTTGGACTCTATTTATCCTAGTAGCGTGGAGTTTTGCTTTTGTTAAAGCTTGCTAAGCGACTGGTTGAAGTTCGAAGAACTATTCCTTTTCGAAATATGAGTATTTGTTACCTTCTCAGGATGGTCAGCTAGGAAACACTGGCCTCATCTATTTTAAAATCGACCAAAGAGATTGATGTGCAAAGTGTTATACAACCTACTCACAAAATATATATCATTTACGATAAACAGAGACAGCATGTAATACCAAAATAATTTGGACAGTATTTATCTCTGTTGGTTTCTGTTAGTATTTTTCTTCAAACAAAATACTTAGTTTGAGAACTACTTCACTTCTTGAAATACAACTTATAAATTCGTGCGCCATTTAAAAATTCAAAAACTCGACGTCATTTAATCAATTAATCAGCGTTTCAAACCCGAGCGTGTGACCCATGACGTCATCTGTCAGTAATTAATAGCGTCGTAAAGTTCAGTTCCATGTTCTCGATTGTGAAGAGTTAATTGATGTAGCGTGCTTAAAGTTGAATAGCTATGCAGATTCTGTGAATGGTTGTTTTTTTTTTCACTTTATTTTTAGGGACTTTTATCCTAATAAGGCATGTCAGCCCCATCATAACGCTACGAACTATTTGCATGCAAGATTTAACATAATACCTACAAGAAGTGGATTCATCGATATAATGCCATATCATAAATAATTTTAGCGGCGTCACACGACTTAAGAGGATTACAAGGAAAGTACCCATATCATATTTACTGGTTTTGTGAAATTCTGGCAATGACTCCCTTAATGCCTGGTTCTTGACACATTCCACCAAAAGATGCTGTACATCATCGATAAATCCACACACTTCACAATTTGGGGAGCCAATATGAATGGTTGGTTAAATTAAATGAATGAACGAACTTGAAGGAAAATTAAGGACCGCAAAGGGCATGAGGAGGTGCACGGGTGGGTTTTAGTCAGTAAGAGTCTGACACTCCCGCTCCACACAGAACGGAAGGAGTCATTTGATGATTTCCCATCCATAAAAAAGGTAAGCTAAGGGAGACCGCTAGAGCCAGTGCCTGCTAGGGTTGCTGAATTGTTCGAAAGAGGTACCGCGGTTACTCTGGTTGTACAAGTCATCTGCCTAGCCTTTTCCCAACCAAATTGTGGTCAGCTCCCAGTCAAACCGGATTCAGCTGAATACACTGGTATTCAGCTGAATCCGGTTTGACTGGGAGCTGACCAGGAGGTGGGTGGTGGGTGGAGGTCTGGTAGGCAGCCGCTCCACGTAAAATACTGATTTTACGTGGAGCGGCTGCCTACCAGACCTCCACAACCCATTAACTAGGTAACACGGCACTTCTTGGCAAGACTGGTGTCAGATTTTCTGGCTTCTGACAATCCGTAACGACTGCCAAAAATCTACAAATGACAGCCGGGACTAACGGCTTAACGTGCTTTCCGAGGCACGGAGGAGTCTCGGTATGTTAAATATGGTTCCCCATCCACAGACCAACCTCGGCAAGCGTTGCTTAACCTTGAAGATTGGTCCGTACGGCTGTTATAATTTAGCCACGAGCTCCTTGTACAAGTGTTGGCAATAAATGTTTCTATTTATCTTTACTTAATCAAATGTAATATTAGTGCTGACCGATTTCGATTATGGCGGCCAAATTGAGACTTCTTGACACTTGAAGATCAGCGCGGAACATGTTACACCTACAAGTGGGTCAACACCAACTCAAGGCTGTCACAGAGAAATCCCTAATGGAAAAACTCAACAAAACTTTCTGCCTGACCTATGAATCGAACCCAGGACTCCACACACCCGCTCATCAGTTGCGTTTGCATCCGCGAAGCCAACAGAATCATAACTAAATGGAATAAAATGTATACTTACAGTCATAATACAGGTTTCCGACGGAGGAAGTCAGCTTGGGTGTGCCCTGACCGGATATAGACGCCATTCTTTCTCCCTGTATATAGACACATTATGTATTAGAATACAATATATAAAACTAGATATATACGAAGGTAATGATCCATTAAACACCAATAAAAGAGATAACGGTACGGTATTTTCATAAAAAAAATTCAGGGCCAAAATACTCGTATTGGAAATGAATAAACGAATTTTAATGAAACTTGAAACATATCGCACATTCTTAACTAATATTCCGGACTTAGGTACCTTACCTAAGTCCGGAATATTAGTTAAGAATGTTTGGAAAACTCTGAAATATCTTTCTGTAAGCCCGAAGTCCGTAGTTTCGGCCTTAGTGTCGGACGTTTTCTACTCCGTATCACCTACGGCCTTACGATTAGTCCCGAACTCGTACTAAGAATGAATGACAACACGATTTGACAGTTGTTCTTAGTTCGGGTTCGGGACTAATCGTAAGTCCGTCGGTGATACGGAGTAGAAAACGCCCAACACTAAGGCCGAAACTACGGACTTCGGGCTTGGAGAGTAGACCCCCTGGAACGCAAAGGGCACTAGGAGGAACACGGATGAGTTTTAGTCAGTATAAGAGTCTGACACTCCCTCCCGCTCCACCCAGAGCGGCAGGAGTCATTTGATGATTTCCCATCCATAAAAAATTAGTGATATGTAAGCTATGAGTCGATTGCATTCTGATTGGCCTCTGCAAATATAATGTGGCGAAGTGGGAGCTTATTGATTTATCACCCGGTGTGAGTACGGTTCAGACTCCCCAGTATTTCCGGGACTCCCTTGGTTATGCCCTATTTGCTGGAGCGTTCGTTCCAAATATCCAATCACCTGAACTCTTGATAATCATTTGAACAACGCTGCAATACACCAAAGACTACAGTAGGTACTATCTCTCCTCTTTATCTATCTTTTCTGTAACTTAAATATAGTGTACAATGCATGCTATTCTAAAGAAGAACTATTTTGCAAAGTAGTTGCTTAGGAAGTATAATTTCCAAGATTTTAGTTTTCCTCTTAACTGTAACGACGACTCGCAGTCGACGCGCCATTGTTTTACTATTGTGTCTGCGATAATGGCGGCTGAAGATCTATGGAGGTTTTTATAAAATAACGTGCCGCGTAAACGCTCTTTGTTCATCATCGAAATGCAAGCTGTTAAATAGGATTAATTTGAAAAAAACTGCATAAAATTTAACATTACCATTCCAAGTTTTATTTCACTTGCAAGGATAATCGTAAAACGCAGAAGATCATAAAAATAACGTAATCGTCGGGTTTTTTCAACTGTTTCTCTTTTCAACCGACTTCAAAAAAAGGTTCTCAAGTCGGCTGTATTTTTTTTTATTATTAGGTCCGCTTGCTAGCCCGAGGCCATTACGCATTTTAACCTCGTGTTAGCAACTTACTCTTAATTAGAAATAACTCGCATTTGTGCAAGAATAATCGCGGTTTTTCGGTTATAAAGACCCTAAACTCCTGTTTTGCTAAATGCCGCCGGATTGGCATGCGCAGTAGGCATCGATATAATATACGTACCACGTACTAGATGTGACGTAACGAACACTCATTATGTTCGACTGAAATGCAGATTTGACTTTACAGCTAACTTTGACGTAAACGCGTAAGCGCCAGCAATTTCATGGCACTTACGATGTTTCGGTCGCGAGAATACTATGCTTTATTAGCGATCTTGCGCTGCATGTTTAAATACTCTAGTTAGACGACAGCAATGTTTTAGCGCTGCAGCGGACTTTAGTTCTAACTTACCGGTATTTGAATAAAAGTTTTGTATGAACGTTCTTGTCTATCGGTACAGTATAATATGTCAAAGGCACTAGGTAAGTATTCTTAGTTATGGCGAATAGAAAGACGCTCCGCTTATTCTCTTAACAAAGCAGGATAAATGACAAATTAATAAATTTTAAATATAGGTAAAAAGCTTTAAGGAAATGCTTGAATCCAATTAATTAGTCCATAATTGAATTCGTCAATCACTATGTTAAAATCATAAATTGACTTTCTAATGTTGCCAAATTATCAATAAAAATCCTACTTAATTGATCCAAAAAGAAAACCAAAGACAATTTGAAATGAGTCTACGCACTAGAATTGAACCGAATCCTATTAAAAAAACATCTCAAATCAAAGAAAGGGGAAAACAGGCAGAATATCTAAGAAAACAATAATTTAGACACAGTAAAATAAACTACACGAAAAACATGCAACATTATAAAAGTGAAATAAATCAAAATTAAAACATGCATCCCTTCTTCGCAGTCGGGTAAAATGGAGATATCATGCAAGTACAAAGGGCGTGTCAAAATCCAAGATGGCGGACTAAAAAGATGGAAATTAAACGAACCAACTGTATATGCTCTGCTATTTGCTTGCAGTAGGAAAAAAAGCCGTCCAAACTCAGCTTTGACATAACTCTAACTTCTAGAAAAGTCTGTGAACAGAGAGAAAGAAATGCGTTAATGATTCTGACATTACGAGTACATTATTGCCAGAGTTAAATAATAAAAGACTTCAGTAGTTTTTTTTTCGGTTAGAAAATTATACCGACGGCATTTTATTTTTAGTGAAAAATACATTTATTTGAATAAAAGAGCGAAGAGAAATGTAATGATAGATGTATCTAGAACAGAAAAGAGGAAACAAAATACTAAAACTACTCTAACGAACATTTTAAATGACGCACTTATATTCCAAAAATACATACCTTGTTAGCAGCTTCCACAAAAAAACTACTTATAAGCTATATTTTTCGTCGAAAAACAGATAACTATATGCCTCAAACAGAAAATGTATTTAATGAAATACAAAGCGTGGAATACTGAGTTAATATTTCTCATAAATGAAAGAGGAAGTTTTGAATACTGAAATAATTTTCAGCCTTGGAGCTGAAAGCGGGTGCTGCTGAAACGGTTTCAGGCAGACTGAAACCTGGGCTGGTTCGGGGAGGCTGGATAGCTCAGGGTTGGCGCATGCGCGGTTGAAAGGTCGTGGGGGGTGACATTTAGGTCGAAAGGGGGATGGGGCGAAGGCTGGTCAATATTGAGAATCAGGTCATCTGGTGTGGGCGGAGGTCCTTTGTTTAAATGCAATCGTAGTTTTAGGTGATATTTTTTTGAGAAATTTTCAGGCATTAATGTCTTCTATATTAGCCTGAAAATTTAAGGTGTATTATATGACAGGTTGAAACTATAAATGTCTTCATTGTTATATAGTTTTAAAGATCAAAGTTGTAATCTTATCCACATTAGAATGAATTTGTTCTACGTTCAAGCACCGACAACACACCGGTGTGCGCCGAATTAATCGCGAATTTAATGTTTATTTACCAATTACATAAGATTAATTTTATTTGGGAATTTTCACATGTCGGGGCTGGAGCGGTTAAATAAAACTAGTGTGTCGTGAAAACGACAAAATGAATTATCTATCAAAATTGGCTTAGTAACAGGAATGCGAGCCACACCCCGTTACACCATCGACGTGACCTAGTTTCGTATTACATTGTTAGGAATATAAATCAGGCTACATAAGAGAACAGAAATGGAGTACCTCAGATGGAATTATTACTTCATAGACTGATATAAATATAGGATGATAATATTATCAAGCAATATAGTATTTCTTATTTTAAGAGGGAATGTAAAAAACCGGCCAAGTGCGAGTCGGACTCGCGCACTGAGGGTTCCGTACCATTATTTAAAAAACGGCAAAAAAACACGTTTGTTGTATGGGAGCCCCACTTTTTATTTTATTCTGTTTTTAGTATTTGTAGTTATAGCGGCAACAGAAATAAATCATCTGTGAAAATTTCAACTGTCTAGCTATCACGGTTCATGAGATACAGCCTGGTGACAGACAGACGGACGGCGGAGTCTTAGTGATAGGGTACCGTTTTCAACCTTTGGGTACGGAACCCTAAAAATATGTTGGAACAGACAGCAATCACCAGTATATCTATTTGCCAAGATTGGTGATAAAGGTCAATGAGATGGTAATATATAGTCTACCTCTTGTATGGGATTTAATAACCGGTCACATGAAGGGTCTCGTACAAACCGAAAAAAACACGTATTTTGTATGAGGGCCGCCTGAATTGTTTATTTTTAATATTTGTGGTTGTAGCTGCAATAAAAATACACATTCTGTAAAATAATCAACTGTGTACCTATTACGGTTCTTGAGATATAACTCACAGATAGATAACAATAATAGGGTTACGTTGGTAACCTTTGGATACGGAATCCTAAAAAGGCCTTAAAGAAACTAAATCAAAGGTTCTTCGGGTAACACATGCGTGTCTGTCATTACCTAAATACAATTTCTTAATGGAATCGATATTTAACAAAACATTTTATAACATTTGAAATAAGTCGTAGCATCCAATGCTACGTCGTAGCACTTCGTAGCAATTCGTAGCAAATTCAAAAAGCGTAGCAATTATAATTAAACTTAGCTTATATTTACTACCTACGTCGTTGATCTACTTAGCTATTGGTTGGCTATGAGACTGGGTCCAATCCCTAGGGCGCTGGACACACAGAAAAGACGTAAGACGAGGACGGTGCGCGGACATAGTCTCTTCCGCGTCCCTTTCATTCAAAATGTATAGTAGCCTCGTCTGTGCCTGCGACTTTTTAAAACTTATAGAAAAAAAGAGGTACGGACGTGACGTGATTAATTGTGTGTGTCAACGACGTGAGAGTCCCGGCGCCCGCACCCACCCCGCGCACCCCCGTTCTCACCCGTCCCTCGTCCGCCCGCGCCCGTGCCCTGTCCTTTCTGTATGATTTACAATAGGGCGCAGACGAGCAAGTCGTTTCCGCGCCCTGTCCTTTCTATATTTATTCTTTTTATTATTGATAGGCACGCGCTTGACCACTATCTCACCTGATGGTAAGCGATGATGTGGTCGACGATGGTCGCGACGCTTCCATACATTTTGTATGAAAAGGATGCGAAAGAGACATATGTCCGCGTCCCGTCCTCGTTTACGTCTTCTCTGTGTGTCCAGCGCCTAAGTCTGACTAAGACAAAATTTGCTACGGCGTAGCTCCTCGTAGCACTTCGTAGCGTTTCGTAGCAGTGTCAGAATCGAAGACTTTAAAATCGTAGCAGGCTTATATTTATCTATAGACCGTTGGTTTATTGCCACTACTCAATACATTCTTGAATTTGGGGTATCTGGTTCGATTCATCCAAATCAGTTCAGCCAGTCACAGTTACTTTCAGTTCAGAATGTTACTAGAAAAAAATTACTACAGTGTTTAAGAATATTTAGAGGATAAGTCGTCACTAACATAATGCAATTTATATTCATTAATAATCATTATAACTTAATACATTTTTTTCATTTTAATCATTATAATTTCAATTTAATAAAATTTTTATTCATTTGTAATCATAATAATTTTTAATTAAATATAATTTCAATCGTTATTTATTAAAGATTGTTTATATTTTTAATACATAAATATTTGTACGCCATATTATGACAGGATATGCTGGAATCATTATTATACCACCTATTGTAAATAGATATTTGATTGATTGATTTCATCATCATCACCATCATCATCAGCCGAAAGACATCCACTGTTGGACATAGGCCTCCCTCACATGTAGGTTTGCCATAACCGCCACGCTTGGCAGGCGGGTAGGGTATCGCAGTGTAGCTGTAGCAATGTACCTACAGAGAATGCTGCTGCCCATTCTCTGGTGAGTCCCTCAGTCGCCTCTTACGACACCCACGGGAAGTGATGGGATGGTGCTATTCTTTTACGTCCGACACCGCGGAACACAGTTACTTACGCATTTATAATTTTAAAGTACTCATTACTTAAATGGAGAAATATAGTCGTGTGTATAATACACAGATGTTTTCTTACGTAAGCTTTCTAACTAAAAACATTTTTAACCGACTTCTAAAAAAGGAGGTTTTTTTATGTTTGTTCAGTCATAACTCCGTCGCTTGCCAACCGATTTGAAAAATTTTTTGTTGGAAAGGGTATACTTGCCAAATAGTCCCATTGAAATTTTATCAAAATCGGTTCAGTATTTTGGTTTTTAAATCCAAATAGCTGGAAAAAATATGTGGAAAAATCATCCATGTATAAGAAATTGCGTATTTTTGTATTCCTGTGACTTTCCAGTGGTGTTGTTAGGTGTAGGTGTAGAAAAAGTTTTTTATTTTTTTAGTGGTACCCCAGTACCACTAAAAAAATAAAAAACTTTTTCTCAAAAAAAAAGAAACCGACTTCCAAAAAAACACAACAAAGTTCAAAATAACTTTAATTTCGGAAGTCGGTGTCAAATAACGAAGAAATAACCAAAAACACCGACTTCCGAAATTAAAGTTATTTTGAACTTTGTTGTGTTTTTTGGAAGTTGGTTTTTATGAAAAAAGCGTGGGCGATAACTCAAAAGTGTGGGAGTATAGCGTGGAAGTAGAACCGTAAACTGTGACCTTTTGTCTGTGGGGGGAATGCGATGTGTGACGTAGGCGGAGGATAAGGCTGCGTTTCCACCAAAGATGTGCGAGGATGCTGAGGATGAGTGCTGCTGTCTCATCCTTCTCCATGCAGGCTCTGCAGAGTGGGCTGTCAGTGACTCCTATGACATAGAGGTGTTTGTTAAAAGACCCGTGGCCAGTTGTGACGGCTGTGACTGTACGCAAGTTCTGTTGTTTAGTCAGTCTTAGAGCTTGTTTCGGAAACGGCTAGAGTAAGGAAGCAATAGCAAAATTAAAAAATAACTTTTAAAAAAAACGTCCCCCAAATAGGCCTAACCACCAACTCTTAAAGCAGTATTAATTCAATATTACTTCCAGTGGGAAAGAGACGGAGCTATATAGGACGTATAGCTCCGTCTCTTTCCCACTGGAAGTATTATTAAAGTAATACTGCTTTAAGAGTTGGTAGTTTAGGCCCTGATCACTTTCCAAGCAGTTTCATTGGGTAGATGGCATTTGTTTACTTTAGTTCAATGATAGAATAGATGTCATTAACTTCACCAGAGAAAGTGTTTTTTTTTTAAGTTTTTGGTCGATTTTTGAGACCGGATATTAAAAAAGGCCAAGTACGAGTCGGACTCGCGCACGGAGGGTTCCGAAGCATTATCTGTAAAAAAACGGCAAAAAAATCACGTTTGTTGTTATGGGAGCCCCCACTTAAATATTTATTTTATTCTGTTTTTAGTATTTGTTGTTATAGCGGCAACAGAAATACATCATCTGTGAAAATCAAATGTCTAGCTATCACGGTTCATGAGATACAGCCTGGTGACAGACGGACGGACGGACAGCGGAGTCTTAGTAATAGGGGTCCCGTTTTACCCTTTGGGTACGGAACCCTAAAAAGTCGATATTTTACAATTTTGACGTTGCTGCTTGACTTCATATCAGACACAAAACATAACTCTGAAATATGATCATGTACGTCTGACACCCTGTATAATGCTTACCTTTGTATCAGTACAATATCTGAAATTCAAAAGTGTGGGTGTATAGCGTGGGAGTACCGTAAACTGTGACCTTTTGCGTGTGGGTGGTATGCGGTGTGTGACGTAGGCGGAGAATCGTCGAGTAACCACGAGCCCCCTCGTGGTTTTACATAATGACGAGCCATCTGCTAGGTAAAGCTGCTGATCACTCGGTCAATTTGTGGATAGGGGAGAGTTGGTTGCGTAAACTACTAGCTTTCAAATAGTAACTCATCTTTACTAATATAATAAAGCTAAAGATTTTATTTGTTTATTTTGTTTGTTTGAACGCGCTAATCTCTGGAACTATCAGTCGGATTTGGGACGAGAAAAATTGGGATATGCACGTACGAAGTCGCGGGCAAAAGATTAGAGTTAGTAACAAGGGTCAAATGAAGCATAAGCAATGCTTGCTGAGGTCAGTCCACGGATATGTGACCATCTTTACACAACGAGATTCCTCCGTGCATCGGAAAGCACGCGAAGCCGTTGGTGTCGGCTGTGATTTTTGGATCTTTGACAGTCGTTACGTGTCCCAAGCCAGGAAATTTGACACCAGTCTTGCCAAGAGGTATCGTGACACCCAGTTCCTGGGTTGTAGAGGTCAGATAGGCAGCCGCTCCATGTAACATGCTGGTACTCAGCTGCATCCGGTCAGACTGGAAGCTGACCCCGACATAGTTGAGAAAAGGCAGGCAGATTGATCGAGTTGATGTGTAGGCGTTTTAAAGCGTAGGAGAGATTACGTGTCGTTGAATTTGTCAGAATTGTGGTAGTAGCATAGGCTACATAAATTTTCAAAATGGCGCTCGATAAAAATGTAACTCACTAAAATGTAGGAAAAAAAAAATTACTGTCAAATACCCGACCGCTAAAAACGACTAAAAAGTTCCAAATAATTCGCTTTTCAAGCAGTCTGTTGCAGTTCAATCACAGATCTGAGGCCACAAACTACATCAGACTTTAAATATAATTGTTTGGAACTTTTTAGTCGTTTTTAGCGGTCGGGATTTTTCAGTCATTTTTTTTTTAAACATTCATGTGTCAGTCGCAATCTGTCAAAAATGTAGGGTAATTGGGGCTTCTTTGTTGCCATCGCGGGTAGAACCTTGATGAGGGTGCCACTGGAGCTTGGCGATTGGCACTGTTCAGTACATTTCGTAGAGTTATGCACAAAAAAATGTATAGCGCAGTCGTTTTTTTTTCGCGATTTCGTGCATACTAAAAGTTGTTCATAATAATGAGCATTCGGCCCCGTTTACACGGTTTGTCTTCATTCTGCTACACGTCGTATCTTTCTACTATTTTAAATGCGATAGTTTGAATGAAGGGATGAATGTTTGTAAATCAATCACGTCAGAACGGCTGATCGGATCTGGATGAAATTTAGCGCAGAGATAGATTATAGTATGGAATACACACACACACACACCATCACACACACAGGCTCACAGGGACACATAGGCTTTTAATCCCGGGAGTATGTTCGCTCTGGATAATTATCGACATTCACGCGGGCGAAGCTTCTTGCAAAAGTTAGTATCCTCCCGGATATTATGCAGTATATCCTGACTAACGTCTTACGTCCAGGATGGATCTAATTGGTTCCAGTATATTGCAAATTGATTTTTACTTAAATTCCACGTTTTTATGGTTTATTTTCATTTGTTTATATTTTCATAAAATGCGTTCCCCAGAACGATAGCGCTAAGCTGACTTCAACTACAAAACATCACCAGATACAAATGCGGCAGGCTCCTCCATACTTCCCATCAATTTACCGGAACACAAAGCGAGGAAGCGTGGGGGGAATACTAAAATAACTCTAAAATATACAGATCACTGTTGTGTGAAAATCCACCTTTATGTGAACCCTGTACGTTTTGTGGCACTATAAAAGATGGCTGTATTTTGTTTTCTCTGTTGTATGGGTTTTGTTCTTTTATTTGTATTGTTTTTTGAATATAGTTTTATAGGAAGTAAGTTTCTTTTAAATGTAAAAGTGAAGGCAATAATAGATCTAGAGCTATTTCTATAAAAGTTTTGTTTTTAACAAAACTGAAGTTGAAATAGGAGTGCAGAGCGAAGTTAAGACCGTTTGCATTAATTAACATCTACTAGTCATCATCTGCCTAGCCTTTTAACGGGTTGTGGAGGTCTAGTAGACAGCCGCCGCACGTAAAATGCTGCTATTCAGCTAAATCTGGTTTGACTGGGAGCCGACCCCAATGTAGTTGGGATGAAAAGGCTAGGCAGATGCTAAACTTTTGAGTGGTAGAGTGTGTATATCCTGCGAGATATTAATAATTTTAGCGGTACATAAGTCAAAAGAAGGCTTTGCAAAAATAATATAGTGAAATAAATCAAGTCACAAAATTCCGGACTTCATCTCAAAACCTCTCTTTACCCAATGAATAAGCATTGCCATTCGAAATGCGAATGCTGCCAGTCTTCTGGGCACGTACCTAGATGACAGCGATGATGTGGAGTACATAAACGTATACAAATATTTTATTTCTGTATACAATTTGTAACAGAATAAACGCAATACCTCTTTAGGGATCATTGTACTCATCTCTAAGAACAACTTTTACTATGACACCAAAAAAAAAATCGAGTTATGCTCACATAAATGTATGGAGCAGTCGATTTTTGTTGTCAATGTAGGTCCCATGGTGAAAGTTGTTCATAATGATGAGTACAATGACCCCTTTTCAGGTATTGCGTTTATTCTGTCACACGTTGTATATGTACTTAATTGGGTTAAGCATAAGATAATACATATTTTCATTCAGCCTAGTAGAAAATAAGGGCCCCAATTTCAGCCTCAGACGTCTGATAAAGAAGCTAGCCTGAAATCTTTAGGCATTGCCTCACTGAGCTCACATTCATATCGTAGTCCGCTGATAGAATCAGGTCGTGACGTCACTAGCAGGCATGGCGGCTATTTGGGCACTCGTCCAAACACGGAACCTGATTACGCTGGTCCCTGAGACCTGTTTAAGACAGCGGACTGAGATAAGAAGGCGGTGAGCGGGGCAATTAAAACTAGTGATATTATTGTACAATGTTTTTTTTATATTAAATACATACTTCTTTCGCTGGGTAGTGACGTAATGTAACATTCGCAGCGAGCATGTTATGTTACGCCGTGTCCTAAAATCCGTGTAAAACAAAATACATACGCATGTAACATGCGCATGTTTGTGCTCGTTTCCACGTACTGACTGCACGAATGCTCGCTTTGTTACATGTTACAAACGCCTTGTAACACCTGCAGTACCCAGTACCTCTTTATACGTTTTGCTTTAATCTAGGCATAAGTAATGAATTATTCGCATCCATCGGCTACCCGCGACCCTCACCAGGTCATCGGTCCACCATGTGGGAGCCTTCCAACGCTGCGTCTTCCGGTACGCGGTCGCCACTCCAGAACAGAGATGGATGCAAGACGCACAGGACCGGTTGTAGTGGTGACACTTGGGGGAGGCCTATGTCCAGCACTAGACGTCTTTCGGCTGATATAATGATGATGATGAATGAATTATTACATTTTTCGAACTGTATCGTATGAAATATCAACTAAAGGGCTTGTGTAATATCGAGAGTCACGAATATTTTTACTTTTATAGTTTTAAAGAAATATTTTTGAAGTTATTTAAGATTTTTTGAATATTGATTATTCGTCATGTCTGAAATTAGTATATTACAATTACGATTCGATTGGATCCTTTTGTACGCTGTTTTTATTATGTTAGTCATGCAAAAAGAAAATTAAATCAAATTTTATTGAAAACTTGAGTATGTGGGTCACGCCCTGTGTTGTCAGCCCCGCTAGCAATCGAAATGACAGGCAATACTTTTGCGAAGGCATGTGCAGAAAATGTCGCGGACCAAAAATGATATGTGTGTGCTATAATTGGGTATCATGAACATGCGGTGAAACGAAAAAATGATATTTTGTACATCTATTTTATATGAATATAATGTACATTTAAAACAAGCTGGGTTAATTACACCATTTATAACTCAAGATCGGCCGGATTATAATCTTTGATTTGTTTGTTGTTTGTTTGTTGTTTGTTTGTTGTATGTTTGTTGTTTGTTTGTTGCTTGTTTGTTTGTTGTTGTTTTTTTTGTTTGTTCTATTTCATTAAGTAAATTAATAAGCTCTGCTTAACCTGACTTCTGATTACGTGTATCGACTGTCAAAGATGACACGTAGGTACCTGCACGAATCTATCGTAGACTTTTGCACTCATCATTATATCATCTGGTCATGCAACATAAATGTACGGAGCAGTTGATATTTAGATTATAAAGGTATATAGATGGACATGCTCATTACTAGCACGAAAGCATGCTATTGATGAGCAATTGCTACTTAGTAGCATGTGTGTCAAAGCGTTTCTTGTATGCTTATTATGAGTATGCTCAAAAATCGACCGTCGTTCGATTTTCGATTTTCTACAGAACACGCTGCACTAGCAGAGAGATTGCTATTAAATGGCATGTGTGTGATTGCAGCACTCTGAGCGTCCTTATTCAATGGCATGCTTAAAACGAGTTTGCTTTTTTAAGCAAATAAATGTATATAGCTAAAGCATGCTCGTTTTAAGCTTGCTAATAAGCATACTTACTTTTTTAGTAGCATGTCTATCTGTATTTTTAAGGTCAGAGTTCGCGAAGCATTTACGTCCAAACGCCCTGGCCCACGCTTTTAACCTTTCACATTTTGGCAGACGTAGTAGTTCAGAGGAATCACGTACACATGGAGCAACATCCCAAGGCCCTCAGAGTTTATGATTTTCTGAATCACAAAATGCGTGGGATAGAGTAGTGTTAGTATGTATTTTGTATATAATGTCACCGGAACATTGCAAACGCCGTCAGATTTTAAAATATCGCGAGAAATTTTAAATTATTTTTTCTTATTAACTTCTCAACTATATCTCTCTTCCCAACTATATTGGGGTCGGCTCCCAGTCAAACCGGATTCAGCTGAGTACCAGTATTTTAATGGCGCGGCTGCTTACCAGACCTCCACAACCCATTAACTGGGTAACACGGTACTTCTTGGCAAGACTGGTGTCAGATTTTCTGGCTTCTGACAATCCGTAACGACTGGCAAAGATCTACAAATGACAGCCGGGACCAACGGCTTAACGTGCTTTCCGAGGCACGGAGGAGCCCCACCAACCGTGTCTCCACGTTGCCGTCGTGGTGGGGCTTGCGTGTCTCAATGATCTTGGGGGCTTTGCCGGTAGAGCCACTCATGCCGGAAGGTCCCAAGTGAGAGACCAGACCAAGAGAGACACAAGAGGGGCACACCGTTCGGAGACTTGAGCAGTGTTCGGGTCCTCGGACGGTGTGCGTCTCATTGGCTTGCTCGCTGCTCTCTGGTACGCGTCTGATCATCAGACGTGACTGTGAGGGCAGCGAGCAAGCAGTGAGAGAGAGGGAGAGAGGAGGGGAGAAAGGGACCGCACCCTCAAAAAGGAAATCATGGATAGCGCCCAAAAAAAGACACTACCCCAGGGCGGTTCGGACTGCACAGCAGTCCGGGAATCCGCCACGCTTTATGCGTCAAGCCCCTCGTATTCTGGGGGGGGCAACGGTGCTATCCACAACCCGATTGCCGATGGCAACAGTGGCCGAGGAGGCCCCCGATCCGACGTATCCTTCGAGGACCTGATCGGGTACAATTTCAGCTCGCCCGACAGAGTGTCGGTCGGGCAAAGCGCGGGCGGAGGCGCGCTGTGTTGGGAGGAGGGCTCGCTTGAGCGTCGCGCGGGTGTAGAGTCGGAGTCCGAGTTGGACTCCGACTCTACACCCTACACCTCTGGACCCCTGGACCTCCCCTGGATCTCCTCTGCAGAGCACCCCCCCGGGGTGCTCTGCAGAGGAGGTGAAGGCGGGCACCATCCGTCCTGACAACACGGGCATGCGAACCGTAGTGGTGAGCTGCCCCGTGTCGGCGGCCAAGAAAGTCTCGGAGGGCCGAAGGCTTTTGGTGGGCTGGGTCTCCGCGCAGGTAAAACTGCTGGAGCCCAGACCTCTGAGGTGCTTCCGTTGCCAAGTTGGCAACCACGTGGGAGCACGCTGCACCTCGGAGGTGGACCGCAGTGACCACTGCTTCCGCTGTGGTCAGCCCGGTCACAGGGCCGGCTCGTGCGACGCCGCGCCGCACTGCTTCGCATGTGCGGCAGCTGGCAAGCCGGCCGATCACTGGGCTGGGGGCAAAGCCTGCGGTCCACCCGCCAGGGCCGGGACGAGGAAGAAACCCTCCTCCACCGCCGCCGCCGCCGCCGTCGCTTCCGCCGCAGCCGCCGCCACCGTCGCCGCCGCTGCAACTGCTCGGGAGGGGGCTAGAATGGAGTGCCAGTAATGGCCCCATCTCGCCTCCTCCAGACGTACGTTAGTCGCTGCGCCTCTCAGGAACTGACGCTCCTGGGCAAGGCGCAGTGACTGACGCCTGCGGTCAGCGAGCAATGGGTAGCTCGCTGTCCGATCAGGTCAGGCCAGAGTCGACGGCGCGTTTTACTCCAAACGCGCCGTCAGCAACGAGCAGTCAGCAACGGAGACGGGGCCCGCCAGGGCCAGAGCCTGCCAGGGTTGCGGAATGTGTTCGAAAGAGTTACCGCGGCCCTGGGAAGAGGGGCACTAGGAGGACTAAAGGGTGGGTTTTAGTCAGTAAAAGTCTGACACTCCCTGCCGCTCCACCCAGAGCGGGAGGGGTCATTTGATGATTTCCCATCCTATAAAAAAAAAAAAAAAAAAAAAAAAAGGCACGGAGGAGTCTCGGTATGTTAATATGGTCACCCATCCACAGACCAACCAAGATTGGTCCGTGCGGCTATTATAATTTAGCCACGAGCTCCTTACGTAATATGCACATAAAAACTGTTTATTTCATAAAGGTCAAAGTTCACGAAGCATTTACGTCCAAACGCCCCTCGCCTACACGGCAGTCTTTTGTTTCAGCTAGATTTATATTTATTTAGTACAGAGGAATGTAAGTACGTAGGTGGCTGGCTCATTTTTCTTTGCAATAGTCCGTTTGTTTTAAATGCGAGGCTGACAATGCCAATGCAATGTACAGGCTGGCTGGTTGGCTGGCAATGGTCGCTGGCTGGCTGGCTGGTTGGTTGTATGAAATACACTCTTATGGTGTGACTTTTTTGTCTGTAATAGATGGATATTTAAAAGACTATTAATGCTATCGTTTCTTTTGTTTATATCTATTTTTATTTTTATAAATAAGGCTTTTCTACTAACGAAGTGGAATAAAAAAATGTTATTTTCATTGCTACTGGAGACGAAACGTGATCATGGAATGATAATAATTATTATTTATTATAACTTCATGCAACACAGGTACAAATGTGAACTTAACGCCTCAGTCATTATCTACCAGTCAACCAGGTCATAAAAATATTTAAAGTATTACTTTGAGCTTACTACATTGTAGATGTTGTTTTTATAAAGGTCGGGGTTCACGAGATATTACAACCAAAACTCCTCGCCTACGCTTTTAGCCTTTCGCATTTTGACAGCCTTTTAAAACAAAACGCTGTACCGTCCGTTTCGCGTCGTATTACTTTGTACAGTCCGTTATTTACCTCTGACAGCAACCATAGTGCCACTTCTACAAATTTTCAAGCTTACCATGTTGAAGGACATTACTAACATAACACAATTTTTATTCATTATAAAACATTATAATTTCGATTATTTTTTTATTTTTTAATCTTTTTAATTTCAATTTAATACAATTTTTATTCATATGTTTTCAAAATAATTTTAATTTAATACAATTTCAATCCTTATTTATTAAATACTAGCACTTCGCCCGCGACTTCGTCCGCGTGGGGATAGTAGGTACTCCACAAACTGCAACGCCCCTATACATATCCCCTTATAAAGGTTAGTTTTGGAAAATTAAGCACAACGATTCTCATTATTGGTTCAGCGCAACTGTTCACCCCGTTCAGCCCGTCAGAGGTTGATTATGCAAAAAATGTTAGGTACATGATCTGTTGCAATTATCCCACTTTTAGTTTATTCATAGAATTCCGACGTAAATTGAAGCAAGCTATAATTTCCTCCCCTAAAAACTTATTCACCCCTGCTTCACCCCTTATTATGTATGTACCTAGTTGATTTTCGAAAAATCCAAACATTTGATATTCTTATTGTTTTATCGAAAACATTTAAATGCCGTGGTGTTTCAACGTCATCGGACCAAGCATTGATACGATTCTCCCCAGTTCGCTCAAGCCGCGACATTTTTCTTACTCCGAGCATGTTTATTACCGTCGTAACTTTTGAACGAAAGGTCCGATTTGAATGATTTAAAGTGTAATTTACACGGACATAATCAACCTTAATTATCAAACCATTTAAATGGATAAGGATTAATATCATGGTACTATAATCACCATTTTTTATTTCACCATGGGATTTGCTTGACTAATATTAACAAAAAGCGGTCATGGTGACTTATCCATAATAGTTAGACATATGGTATCGCGGACTTTTTTGTAGATATTGATGACCTCTATAAAACTTTAGTACATCACTTTGCTCTATTGTCAATAGATTCCGCAGCGTACGCGATATAAGGATTTTTGCTCACACCTTGGGTCACATTATCGAAGTTTTCATACGGATCCCTAACTTTTTTGAAAATATTCTATAGCCTATGTCCATCTCTGATAATGTAGGATTCTACTGGTGAAAGAATTTTTCAAATCGGTCCAGTAGTTTCGGAGCCTATTCATTTCAAACAAACAAACAAACAAACAAACAAACAAACAAATCTTTCCTCTTTATAATATTAGTGTAGATTATAAATTCATATTGTATTCTCTGTCTCTATTTGTATTTTTATTAATAAATATTTACAATATACAGGAAAACCGTATTCCAAAGATATCGTTTGGAAATCTTGAATGACGCGGATTTTCCTCAAGTTTATATAACGAGTGTTGATAAGATAAGAAGTGCCGTCTTCCTTCTTTAATTTTACGAACCTCGGTCCTTTAAATAAAAAATAAAGATGATTTTTAATGGAACATACTTTATCATCCAAAAATATTTTGTTAATTTAAAAGCAAACACGAATGGGGAATATGCAATTTTTTAATTTACAAAATGAAATACTTATTAGCTTCAGAAAGCACTTATGAAATAATTTTTAAAATAACTTCATCGGCGATGAAGTAATAAAGCTTCAAAGTTGACACTTAGAAAGAGAAGTCTGATATGGACTTTGACGTCAAAGTCCATGACGCCTATACAGCTGCCTTAGAAAAAAGCGTTTTCGCGAGAGGGACAGACATATTTGTTTAGAATAGTTATATCTCGTTCGTTTTTCGATCAATTTTTATTCTATTTTCACTGTTAGTATTATATTTTTGTATATTTTGAGATAAACTGTTTAGATAACAAATATTTTTTTCATGCATAATATATTCCCTACTGATTTCATCTTGAAAATATAGTAGTTAAAAAAAAGTGTGAAAATTAAAAATCCTGCTCCTAAAAATATAATTTGCTATTTCCCAAGCTGTCGACCAACAGCGTAACGTTATTTCTGTGGCACGGAGGAGTCTCTGAATTTAATAAACGACCTTCAATAACGCAAAAAATATTTTCAAACAGATCGCCAATAATATTCCAAAACGAGAACAATAATTTCTTATGTCATCGTTTTAACTCTTTTTGCCTTTCAAAGAAAGACTTAGCTCTAGCACACCGCATAATTTGTCGAACCAAAATACTCTTCAATCTGTACACGCTTACAAAAGGGGGGTGAATTCCCCCTTACAACCCCAACACCCCCGGCCACTGGGGGTGGGGGCGTATGACGTCAGCGCCACGCCCCAGGGGTGGGGGAAGTGCGCAACTACGGACTATACCTACATACTCATAATGTAGGTATCTATATGCTCACGGAGTTTTTCTTTTCATGTACCTACTATGTAGTTTTGGGTTGGGTAAATATGTACATACGTTGGTAGTTAGATGGTCCTGTATTACCTACGCTTTGAACTAGGAGACCTATCTATATAGAGAAATTATCAGTAGAAATGATGAGGTACTAGAATAAAAACATATGAAAGCCGTTCTGTCCAACCGATTTGCTTATTTATTTTTTTATTTGAATGAAAGAGATTGATGCACCGATTTGTCATCAAGCATTGGAGATCACCTAACGTTCACCCTTCTCTAGTCATACTCAATCGCTGATTCCTCCTGTGTTTCTTCTGTATTTGATAAGAGTCCATAGCTTTCCATCTCTTTATCTTTTTCTGAACATATAACTTGACTTTCAGTGTACGGAGCAGATTATTATGAATGATTAAATTGAAAATGACTAGGGTAAGACTGGGATAGATACCCCAGTAGTATAGGTCCCCCAATTGTAATTTCTCTAGTTTTGAGAATGAATCGCGGCGTCAAGCAGCCTGCTGTGTTTCGTCGACGTGTGGGAGTACCAGTGCCTCATGGCATCTTCTGGGCACGCTCGCTTCATCATGGACCTCATCTATCGCTTTCCATCAGGCGTGATGGAGGTCAAGAGATAGCCGATTCATAGAAAAAAAAAATAATCGCGTGCTATTTTATTTATCGAGACACTTTCCAACTACCACTACGTGGACCGTGTCTCATGTATCTGTGCGATTGCATGGGGAGGCAAAGTGCGATCAAAGTTTTTTTAGGGATAGACTATCCCATAAATGAGATAGATGTCCCAAAATGAGGTCCGGAAAAATTCGCTAATACTCTAGAAATATCAAAGATTCTTTACTTTTCTTAAATATGTAGATAACAAACCAAAGTAGGTACCTACTTGCCAGTTTTGCAAATAAATTATTTTAATTTTGTACTGGGAGATGTAAATTAATGATTTCAAAAAGTGTGGCATATATCCCGGTTTTACCCTATTGCATATTTTTACTTGCCAAGCTATAGCTACTCTTATTTAAGTATGTTTTCCTGCACGGCGCGATAAAACGATGTCATTTTCAAAAGAGATGTGTCAATTTACCAAAATTGACACATTTTTGCGCTGAAATGAGCACTAAATATCGGTGACCGCCAGATTACTGATACTGTTATCAGTTAAAACCTTTTCGCGGGAAAGCTGCGCTCTAGATAACGTTATCACGAGTGATTAAGTGGTTATAGAGTAGTGTACCAGCGCAGAGGCTGCTGAGAATAACATTCTTTAAAAATTATTAAAGCGTGAATTTTTCTTTTAATGTTTACGTCCAAGAAAACCTCTAAATGATTGCCCTCAAATCGCAGCTGAGATTTTAAAGACGATTTGCCAAAAAAGGTGGCGACAACTGAGATGAGAAGTATGGAAGAAAAACCTTACTCTTTTCAAAGGGTGTCGTGTCACCCAGTTACTGTGTTATGGAGGGCAGATAGTCAGTCGCTCCATGTAAAATACTGGTACTCAACTGCTGCCGATCAGACTGGAAGCCGACCCGGCTTGGTTAGGAAAAGGCAGACAGATTTATTGATTAAAATGATAAGAGTTATCACTTCTATCGTGTATATTCACACACCTTCTTTTTAACCGACTTCTTCAAAAAAAAAGGAGGTTCTCAATTCGTCGGAACCTTTTTTTTGGTATTTATTTATTTATTGTATACTTTATTGTACACCGATAATAACATAAAATGAACATTAGGTAATAACTAAAACACATGTCCAATGGGCGGCCTTATCACATTCTGCGATCTCTTCCAGGCAACCTGGAATGGACAGTAATTGTCTGGACAACAAATGGGGCTGTCATCGGTGCGACATTACTTTAAATATAATGTATACACAGATAAATACATATTCTTAATAGTACATACAATTATAAGTATTATATATTTTGGCAATAAATAAATGACGAACATCGATATCACAGCGACAGGTAATGTTCCTTCACGAGCCTTTTGAACACAGGCAACGATTGAGCGCGTCTTACTGGAACCGGCAATGCATTCCACAAACGAGCAGCCAGGACAGTAAAGGATTTATCAACAAAAGTTGTGGAATGCATAGGCATATTAAGTCGGTATGTTCTCATTACTGGACCACACAGACCATGCAAAAAGTGTAACTTTGTGATTAATATTCCGCAAGCCTCTGTATGCACGCATTACTCTGTGACGCGCTCTTGAGACCGTGTTGGGACACCACGGAAGCTAAGTTTATAAAGCTTCATAAAGTGCCCCTGATAACACAACTGTGGACTGAGTAAGTTGCATTTATTATATACTAACTACTTTTTTTTCCATTTTTATTTACTGGTAACTGCCCTAAAAAACTTTTGACTGAGACAACCGATTTATCAGAGCTGGGGGTCTACTCTCTAAACCCGAAGTCTATATTTTCGGCCTTAGTGTCGGGCGCTTTCTACTCCGTATCACCTACGGACTTCCGATTAGTCCCGAACCCGAACTAAGAACAACTGTCAAATCGTGTTGTCATTCATTCTTAGTTCGGGTTCGTGACTAATCGTAAATCCGTAGGTGATACGGACTTCGGGTAAAGAGAGTAGACCCCCAGGTACGACGATTTGTTCCAAACGTTGGTTTTTAACGTGTCGACTTCCTTCAAAAAGGAGGAGGTTATATGTTCTACATGATTTTTTTAAATGTAGGTATGTTAACCGATTTCTCCACCAATTGTGGACCGATTTTTCCAAAATTCTTTTTTATTCGAAAGCCGATACTCCTGAGGTGGTCCCATTGTCACCGTGTCAGAATCTGATGATCCTAGGATCCTAGGGAAATCAAGGGCAACTCTCGAATTTTAAAGTCACGTGACACTTTTTAATATTATATTATAATTCAGATATTTGTGCCTGGTAATCATCATCTCATGTTACTGAGCTGATGATGGAAGGTAAAAGTCAGGATCTGATGATCGGAGCCCACGAGAAATGTTTGTTCAGCGATATATTCGCCAATTGTCAACCGATTTGGATGATTATTTTTGGTTTGGAAGAGTATTTTCCCGAACTGGTCCCATTTTATTACAGGAACAGGGGCCTAACCACCAACTCTTAAAGCAGTATTGCTTCAATATTACTTCCAGTCCAATCCATTCCAGGCCCAGATTCTCAGTACACAGTAATAGTGTTTCAATTTCCTTGCTTGTTAACTTCGTGGCAATGATCATACAATGCCTTCAAAATAGTTTAAAAATTAATCATGCCAAGACCAAGTTAAAACGCTTAGGGAATATTGTTATTTTGAGTAGGTACAGCTAAGGAGCGGAATTCCCTTCTGTGTTTCCTGGTAGCTTTAACCTGGGGGTCTTTAAGTCAAGAGTGAATAGGTTACTTCTAGGCCAGCGTGCTCCATCGTCGACCACATTATTGCAGCAAGTGAGATAGTGGTCACCTTAGCTTAATGTAGGTCTTTAACTACTGGTCTATACGATGGTCCCCAATCTAAGCGGTGCCTGTATCTTGGAGACCAGAATTTTTAAAATCCCTCGAATGAAAAGTGTCATAAGTACTTAAAATACGGAACTGTAGTTAGCCTGATTTCATCTTTAACAAACTATTTATTTATTTATTTAACAATTTTTGTACACACATTTAACAAATAGATAAGAATGAGGAGACAGATATATACAAATATATATAGGCACAAAGGTGATGTTTATTTCTAATGAAATCTCTCTCAGCATACCTGCGAAAGGAAAGTCGAATAAAAGAGATGTAGATGTCGCAGCCAACTAGCTGAATCCGCCGTTTCATTAAAAGTCTAGCCTTTTCATTGAACTGTGCCGTTTAATCAGCGACATAATTGACACAGTCAAGTCATCAAACGATATTGAACAAAAGATGTCACATAGGTGGTTGAAAAATCGGCGCATTTAAATGAAAAGGCTGGGCAACCAATTAAACGGCTGATTAATCTAATTGGCTGCGACATAGACACCGTGTGTAAAAGTTATAAAGTAAAAATAAAACAATAAACTTTAAATGTAGGTTAGAATATTACTAAAAAAAAGATACCATTCATCAAAAGCAATTCAAAATTCCAAAAGCACCACCCAAACTCCATTGCATACAAGCATTACGTTCCGTAATACACAAATACACAGATAGTACATAAAAATTAAACACAACTACACAAATCATAGTAGGTACATAACAGAGTTACATAACCTTCGGATCAATACCGGATGCTCCTTCTCTTTCGAACTATTCCCTGCTCTTTCTCGCAAAGGGTTTGTATATATACTCGTATATATGTATGTATGTGTTGTCTCTTTCTAGTGGAGGCTTTGCAGGGGGGTATAGATTTTCACTTAGACCAAAGTTTGACGTTATAATTCAGGTTGTATGATGAAGGAGGTGGACAAAACTGTTTGATTCAGTTGGTATAGCTGTGTTGAATAAGTACAGGTATTTTAGTTTTATTTGACTTTAATGTCTCGCTGATGGTGGTGCGTGTGTTGGATCATTCAGTTGCTTCAAAATGGCTGAGCTGAATGCTGATACACGCGTTCGAGAACGGGCGTCGTCAGAGGAGACTGTTCATCTCTTAAAGGCGAAGGCTTATTTTAATTTGTTTTCTTTACATTGTTCAGATAAAGAATGCTGGAGCAATGAGAATCATGTACTTGATCGAAATTGTGTATAATTACGTTAAATGAGTGTCTGTGGAGTCTTCTCCTCCATATGTATAATTATGTAGATCTGCTCTTTGGAACGTGTAACTTCACTGCGCTGTAACTTCATGTTTTTGACTGGACTTTGACAATTTAAAAGTGCTTATAAATGGTTTGAAAGCTGCTTTACGTGCTTTCCGTAGATACGGAGAAGTCTCGGTATGTAAATTATGGTCACCCATCCACAGACCGATCGTGCGGCTGTTTTTATGTAGCCATAGTTGCTAAGTCGCAGCTAGCAATCGATATTTTCTAGACACTTCACATTTTTGAAGTGACAACTTGTTTAGCGGCGTTGTGCACTTTTTGGGATGGGTAAAAAATGTTACACTCGCGTCAGGATACCTGATCGAAAATTCGTAAGACCGATAATGTAATATGTAATATAAATGGTCATGGTTTTGTACGATAGCGCAGTAAATGAAAATTGTATTAAACCACATAAATGATAGTACTTTTATACTGATAAATAAAGCAATTCGTGCGAAATTATTCCCTAACCATTTGAAAATATTTAAAAATGCACAACGTTAATGTTCAAGTTTTCACTTCTGCCGGCACTCCCGGAGTGCAACCCGTTGTTTTTTTTTACTATTGATAGTAACGCGTTTAAGCACTGTCTCACCTGATGGTAAGCGATGATGTGGACGAAGATGAAGCATGCTTGCCTAAAAGTAACATATTCACTCATGACTTAAAGACTCCCAGGTTGTAACTATCAGGACACACTCTGGCAGGGAATTCCACTCCTTAGCTGTACGCACAATGAATGTGTTCCCTAAACGTTTCGTGCGTGTGGGTGGGATGTCCACCATGTACCGGTTGCACATCGTTGTACTTCGTGTGGTCCGATGATGGAACGGGCCTCACTCTCCCCAAAATGCAGCCGATAGAAAACCGACAGGCTAGCAGCTCGGCGTCGATGCTCAAGACTCTGGAGCTTCAACTCGACGAGCCTATCATTGCCAATGATCCTCTTGGCTCGTTTCTCAATTGACTCAAGGGCATCAAGCTGATATGTGGCAGATCTGTCTCAAAGCCTTTTTCCCATGGGATTGGGCAGAAACAACAGAAAGCTACCTGCTACGTATGTATCGTTTATCTGAGAAGAATAAAATGGACGTCAGAGAATTGTTTTAACTGTCAAAGGTCCCTCGAATAACATATCTTGGTGTTGGTAAAATCAACCATAAATATTATTCAATTGTCTGTTCACATTTCTAATCCTCTAAACTCATCTATTGTGTGGGGTTTCATTTTCTTCGTGTTTCGTGGTACCCGCTAACAGTAACAGCAAACAAATCCAAGTAATCCCAGTAAACAAGGCCAAAAAATATAAAGCACTCGTCAGTAGGTACCTCAATTACGTTCCTGATAAAATGGCGTATTCTATCATAATCGAAAGGAATTCCAGATAGAGACAACGTAGAACACGCAATAAAAATAAATACTGTTGAGATGACAAAATGAAAGAATATGCATTGATTTCATTCATTTGTGTATAAGGCTAAATTAATAAGTTTTCAAAGGTTAGTTTCCAGGGTTCCGTACCAGGTAAAGTTGGGACCCTATTACTAAGACTCCGCTGTCCGTCTGTCTGTCTGTCACCAGGCTGTATCTCATGAACCGTGATAGATAGACAATTGAAATTTTCACAGATGATGTGATATATTTCTGTTGCCGCTAGAACAAAACATACTAAAAACAGAATAAAATGAATATTAAAGTGGGGCTCCCATACTACAAACGTGATTTTTTTGCCGTTTTTTTTATAAATAATGGTACGGGACCCTTCGTGCACGAGTCCGACTCGCACTTGGCCGGTTTTTTAATCATTTCTGGATTCGTCAATCCACGAGCTAATAGATATCGTCGAGCTCCCCTAAAAGCCTAAACATGTAGCGTTAATAATTAATCTGGGAGTATGTACGTAGTACCCAGTGCCTGCATGAGCATGGGAACAAAGCACTTCAGGGCACCTGTATCACTACAACAAGAGAACTACCCAGGAAACGGGGGAACTTACTAGGCATTACGTGTAAAAGTAATTCTAAAACCTTAGTTGCATTTTTTTTATTTAGTTTTATTTTTCTGTTTCACATTAACGATGAACATAAATAATTATTTAAACTCTGCAGACAGAAATAGGACGACGTCGGAGTAAGGTTTAATAAGGACACCATTTCATGAAGTGGCCGGCCATATCTAATACCTTTTTAAACGAGCAATTTTTTTTTTTTAAACGTTGCCCCACACTATGAATTACTCCTGTATCGTGGGTGCGTTTACAAACATACAAACTCACATACACGAACAGCTCGAATCTCGGAAACGGCTTCAATGATTTTCATGAAAAGTATGCAGGGGGATTCGGGGGCGATAAATCGATCTAGCTTTCATTTTCAGAAAACGTCGTTTTATCCGTTTTTAAAAAAAAAGAAACCGAGCTATGCTCGGTCATCCAGGTACTTCTATTTCTAAGGCGACGACCTACGAATAATCTTTTATTATTCGTAGGCGACGACACATAAAATGTAATGTATAAATTTTCGGTGATCAATTCATGGCGGTGAAGTTGTTGGCACACGATTTGACAAGACACGTTTCGGTCTAGTTTATGTTACCTACTTACCTAACTTGCAACAAAAGTAAGTTATGCGTGTTGTAAATAAGATACCTAGCTAATTTTCCATCAGGGCATTCAACAATAAATTGAAGGTCACCGCTGATTTGCTACCTAAAATTAGAAAAAAAAAACCGGATTAGTGCGAGTCTGACTCACGCACCGAGGGCTCCGTACAAACTCGTACAAGTTCGTCTATTAAGAGAATCGGAAACGGAAACCTACATAACCTACTGAAGTGTATAAACTATGACAGCACTCTCATAACTGACAAATATACGTCACTTGAAAAAATTGTTTTCCCATATATATAAATGTATATGTGTTCTTTTTTTGTTTATACATAATAAGAATGCCTGGAACGCTGTCGTCTCCCCTCTTGGAGGTGGGCGCTAATGACCGCGACACAGTATTCCTATACTAATGCGTTTATTAACGAACACAATATTTTGTAAAATTGTTTCTTGTTCCAATAAAATATTTTGTATATTTTTTTTTGTATTTGTTTATTAGTATAATATATGTAGGTCCATTACGGTCACGGTTGGTAGTAGTTGCCTTGGCTGGGGGCCTTAAATTCATTTAAGGCCACCACAGGTTATTCCGGTTAAGCAGTTAATATCCCAAGTGTGTTAACTTGCTAGTGGTCATACCTAATAAAAAAAAAAAATGTTGGTAGTAGTTTGTAATCGCAAAAGTGTTTTTTTTATGTAATAAAACTACAAATTTACATTTTCAGACTTTTTTCTTTACTTGTGCTGTAAAACCTTGCTTCTTGCTAAATGTCATGATTCTAGGTCAACGGACTACCCTATAGGTTTTGATTGACTTGCAATTATCAAATATGTCGCAAGAATTATTTATTTTTGGTATGCGTCATGCTTGGCGCAAATAAAGTCTTTTTCTTTCTATATTTTTATTACGTTGACTTAGAAGTTAGATTTTTCAGAGCTTCAAGGGGCACTAGAAGGAACGCGGATGGGTTTTAGTCAATAAGAGTTTGACACTCCCTTCCGCTCCGTCCAGAAATTCATTTGATGATTTCCATATATTTCCAAAGGGGCCATACATAAACTTACGTATAAGATATTAGTTTCAACAAGATACCTCCATTCGTTCCTGAGAAAAAGGTTCGTGACAGACCGACAGACGAACAACGAAACGATCCTGTAAGGGTTCCGCTTTTTTCCTTTTGAGTTGCGGAACCCTAAAAACGTTGATTTTATCAAGCATCAATAATACGAACAGCTCTCAATATGAATACAGCTAAATCAAAATGAAAGAGCTCGCTCTGCTACCTATCTCAGTCCATTAAAAATTAGGTCTCATAAAACCAACTCGAACCAAATTGAAAAACTTGAGAAGAATTGCTTCACCAACCATGAATACAAATCTCAACCAAAAACCTTTGATTTCAGATGGGCAAGATGAAATTACTCACCCTCATACTAGGCGTGGCTTTGGCAGGGGTAGCGAATGCCGCTCCCGGCCAATCAGAGGTAACCATCCCCGAAACTGAGCCAATGGAATCACAAGAGGTTGAAGACGAAAAGAGACGGGTAGACATCCCCGAAGTGGTTTTACAGTTAAAATATGATAAAGGGGAACTGAATAGGATATATCTGACTCAGTTTCGAAAGGATTCGACAACGTGGGTGCCGTCAGTGTCGGCTCGAAGCAACTTGTGTGCGGACTTGTGTCACGCAGGTGCGCGCTTGGCTGTATAGTTTTTGTCCTTTGCCTCGTAAAAACGACAGTTTGTTTACGCGGCCATTTTGATTTTGTGTTCGATGTGACGTTTGTGAGTGTTCTTGTGTTTTTCTTTTTCGTTTTTTTGTGTTGAATTATAGAGCTGTGATGGGTGAGTTCCTAAATATTGTTTTTTGTATTATGTAATAAATTTATAGCGATGACAACATTGTCTTTGGAAACCACATTTTGTGTTATTTAGGTAATTATTTTAAAGTTACGATGCTTTGGACGTGGTATAAATCAGCATCTCTTTTTTGTCTTTAACAAAGTAGATTTTTTAAATTATATAAGTAGGTCAAGATACTCCGTCTAATTTTTTTTTATTTTTTATTTATTTATAGCTAAGTAGATATTTACTGTTAATATACATATTACTATTAGTAATTAAACTTACAAACATTTTGCGGTTCCACATAATACGTTATATTATAGAAAACACTATTGAATCAAAAAAGATATAGTTACGTATGTAGAACTGTTGGAACGTTATGGTAGGATAAAACTAATTTGAAAACATCTTATAATTCACAGTATTTAGAATTGGCAATAAGCGGATCTTACGATTTGTTAAATTACGCGTTTATGGCTATTAAACATTACTATTATTTAGTAGGTATACTTACCTATTACCCAACCATCATAAAGTAGAAAAATAAACAAAAAACAACTTGCAAAGAAGCGACTAAGTGGGTATACATAGAGAAAACTATGTATTAGAGTATTTACATTAGGTATTTACTCTATTATGGGCCGTTTTCAATAATAACATACACATATTAATACCTGCCGTATTCATAAAAACTTTATAACGACTTAACTAAACTACTGATAAGTAAATCCTATCACATGGGGAATTTGAATTTAGATTTTTTTTTATTGATAGGCACGCGCTTGACCACTATCTCACCTGATGGTAAGCGATGATCTGGTCGAAGATAGAGCACGCTTGCCTAGAAGTAACCTATTCACTCTTGACTTAAAGACTCCCAGGTTGTAGCTATCAGGAAACACAGACTCCGGCAGGGAATTCCACTCCTTAGCTGTACGCATAATGAATGTATTCCCAAAACGCTTTGTGCGTGTGGGTGCTCATAAACAGTATGTTAAGTAAGTACTTATTGGTTAAAAAGTTTATATGAATAAGCCTGATAATAGATAAGTGTGTTGCGATTTCAACAAAATCGATAAAGACATGGAGAAATAATTTAAAAAAAAACAAGTGCAAGTCGGACTTGAGTGTAAAGAGTTTTCAAACGTTTTTTTTTCTAATTCTTAACGGTAAGACTTAATGACTTCAGAATGGAATATTTTAATAGTAGTTTATGCAACGACCATATAAAAAGGGTTATTAAAACACGAGTGTGGGTTTATCACACGAGGCGTAGCCGAGTGTGATAATAGCATCACACGAGTGTTTTAATACCTAATTATATGCCGTTGCATACACTATTTTATCTTCACTCATACAGTTGAAATAAAATAAGTGGAAAAATAGTTAATTCCAATATGGCGGATATTCTCATTGCGTATTCGAATGACTGCGCAGCGCGCTCAAACATAGACAAAGATAAAAGCTGGCTCATTGACTTAAGTCAATGAGCCCGCGCCAAAAATTAAAAAGAAAAAGTGTGCTATAAAAATTAAAAAGTTATTTTATGATGCAGTTGTTTAAAAATCGAAGGAAAATGTTGAACTGTAATGGTTTTTTTTTTAAATTTTACCTATCTACGAAAAAAAAGTATGTATTTATGCATTCGTTTTTGAACCCATATTTGGAACATTACGTTGTGAGTGTAGATAAAATTCTGATTAAAATTATGACGAGCCATTTCATTTGACGTCACAACTCACAAGTTGCAGTTGGATTTTTTTATTACTTTGTAATTTGTCCCCCGAAAAGCGATCCCGTTTTCAAAATGTATTATATTTTCGTTACACGTTACTTGCGTCATAGAAGTTCTTATGTGTACCAAATTTCGTTGAATCGATCCAGTAGATTCAGAGAAAAAAAACTTTTTAACAAAAAAATACAACCAACTTCGAAACAAAAAACACAACAAAGTATAAAACAACTATAATTTCGGAAGTCGGTGTTTTTGGTTGTTTCTTCGCCTATAAATCATTGTAGTAGCCCTGACTGTTGCGGAATTTGTTCGGAAGAGTCACCGCGGCCCTGGAACGCAAATAGCAATAGAAGGAACACGGATGGGTTTTAGTCAGTAAGAGTCTGAAACTCCCTTCCACTCCACCCAGAGCGGAAGAAGTCATTTGATGATAAGCCCTGACTGCATTTACTTATCGTACTTGCACGAACTAGACGATTCGATATTAATCATTGGGCTGCATTCACATAACAGTGAAACAGCAGAGCTGCTGATAAGGACATATTCAGTCTTCAATTAACGTATTTAGCCATAAAAAAAATACCACATGATAAAGTTTAAAAGGAAATTATAAAACGATCGAATAAAATAATAACGTAGCGACTGATAATGAGATACTGTTTTAATAACTTGAGCGGTATGAATTTGAGTAAGCGAAAAATTAACTAAACTAACGACGAATATTGATTAATAATAAAATCCAGAACAAGCTTACAAAAAGTGGGTTGTGATTAATCCATTTCAGATATTAAAATTCTACCCGTGCGACTAAATTACTAAGTGAGCGACTAGAAATACAGAAAGGGCAACTTCAATATTAAGATAGAGACGATTTTTCCAATTGAGGTTTTAACATTTTGCTCGCATCACTCGCTCTTGCGCACCAAATATGTTTTTGGTGCGCAAGAGCGAGTAATGCGAGCTCGGGATTTGGGGCCCCCGACTTGGACAGGTTAGGTTAGAAGGAGATGGCGGAGTCAAGTGAGCGAGCGAAGCGAGCGAACAGACCCCGCCAACCCTTTCGTGGTTATTTTTTTTTAAACCACCCAGAAATATCATTTGCCAAATATTTAAAAAAATGCAGGACGTAACGTTGACACTCAAACAAATATTAGGTCGCTCAAATATTATAAAGCTTCTCATTTATTAATGTTTGTAAGTTGCTGTTCTGTTGATTTCTCGTCACTCGCTGTCAGTCGCTCACTTAGTAATACTATAACGTAAATTAATTATTTTTGTCACTTAAAACATTAATTTACAGTCACTCGTTTAAATACTACCCAAGTTTAAATACTGGTAAACAGATTCTTTATTCAATAGCATATCACAAAGCCACCTTTCATTAATAGAATCAATATCAAGACTCGGGGATGTAGCCGCCTGAAGTTTATCGTTATCACACGTATCAGTCAAACGGGCCGCAAAGTTTTAAGCCCCCCGACATGTGGTAGGAAACATTCGTAGAATAACATCCACGACCTAAATTCCTATTAAAAAAAAAACCGGCCAAGGGCGAGTCGGACTCGCTCACGAAGGGTTCCGTACCATTATCTATACAAACGGCAAAAAAATCACATTTGTTGTATGTGAGCTCCCCTCAAATATTAATTTTATTTTAATTTAATTATTTATTTCTAAAGTGAATATCTAACTAAATATTCTGTGAATATTTCAAGCATCTACCTGTTGCCGTTATCAACATCGAGCAAAAACGAGCAAAAAAATCACGTTTGTTGTATGGGTGCCCCCTTAAATATTTATTTAATTCTGTTTTTTTAGTATTTGTTGTTATAGCGGCAACAGAAATACATCATCTGTGAAAATTTCAACTGTCTAACTATCACGGTTCAGGAGATACAGCCTGGTGACAGACGGACGGACGGACGGACCGACAGCGAAGTCTCCGTAATAGGGTCCCGTTTTATCCTTTGGGTTCGGAACCCTAAAAAGCGGGTGACGAATGAATTATGAAGATATGACATTAAAATAACTTAATTTCCGAGTTAGGATGCTCCAATAGGGAATTTTCCTGAACAAAATCTAATTTATTCATCAGTTATTAGTCAGCCAGTAAATATTGGACACGTTAAATAAATCGTTAAGACGCGTGACGTCACATTTTGATACACTTACAAGATCCACTTTTAGGGTTCCGTACTTGAAGGGTAACCAACGGAAGCCTATTACTAAGCCTCCGCGGTCCGACAGAGTGTGTATTTCTATCGCCGCTATAAAAACAAATAATAAAAATTAAAAGAGGCTCGTAGAAGAAAAGTTTTTTTTTTCAGTTTGTGGTGTGGCACGTTGACAATTTTTATTAATTGGAAAAGGCACAAAGAAACATGTTCAAAACTATCAGATCAAATAGTATTTTGTCATCCCGAAAAAATCGATTATCTAGCTGAAATTTAACCAATTTTGTATTACCTACACCACTGCCTAGACCTAACACGCTTCTCCCCCCAGGCCTGGGTGGCGAGGCCTGCGGCTTCTCGCTGTGCTCACAGCTGATCCCGGTGGGCCTGCAGACCGCCCTGAAGGACACTAACAAAACGGAGGAGGTGTACGGACACCCGCGCTACAACGTCTGCCCTGCGCTCTGTAGGAACCAGCTCGGTAAGTAACTATACGACTACTTAATCGCACATCAGATAAAAGTGACCTTACTTAAAAATTGCAATTTGTGGGGTGAGCAAGAGAGACTTGAAAACCAATAATAATAAAATCCAGCGCCCCGGCTCCACATGGGTCACTTTACCTAAATTCACAAACCTTTCTCGTTTACCCATTCTGATAAATAAGAAGTAATTAGCGATTGTATTTATGAAAAATAATACTACATGCATTTTTTTTTATTTGCAAAATAAAATACTTATTAGCTCTAGTCAACAATTCATCAGCGATGAAGTTATAAAGCTTCAACGTTGACAATAAGAAAGAGAAATCCGATACGAACTTTGACGTCAAATACCATGACGCTATATACACCTCTCATAGAAAAACAGTCACTTCGTGAGAGGGACAGATACATTTGATTGAAATCGTAATATCTCGTTTGTTTTTCAATCAACTTTTACTCTATCACTCTGTTAGTATTATATTTTTGTTTATGTTTAGATAAACTTTTTAGTTTAGATACTAATTATTTTTTCATGCATCCCCTATTGCACTGTACTGATTTGGCAAAAGGAGTAGATGATAATGATGGTCATACCTATTCATCTTTGTTCAGGTGCCCCGCTCTGCAGCTGTGCTTCTCGCGATGCTGATCACCCTGTGGACTGGAGTGCTGTCTGCACAGCCTTCTGCTACGATGGATACTCTCTTAGCGGTAAGTCTACCATTCACCAATATCCACCCATAAAAAGAGTTAAGAGTGATGTAATTGAGTAAGTGGCTAGTTTATGCACACACATACTCATAATTTGTATCAGTCACCGGAAAGTTGCGGACGCAGTAAGATTGTAAAATATCGCGTGAAATTGTAAACTCATTTTTCTCAATAAGGCACGGATATATTGGAAACCATTGAATTTTGATGGAATTTTTGTATTCAAAATAAAATGTTCACATTATATCTAAAAATTATAATCTAATAAAGTTATTACAATGCGGAGTTACGGTACGGAGTTTGCAATTCCTTGAAGGGACACTGATTTCCAAGATACAGGCATTTGCCTAGTTTAGAAGTCAGATATCATTGTTTTTTACCCGACTGCCAAGGAAGGGTTTATATAAGTTTATTTATACATATTATTACCACTTAAAACTTTCTGGTATGGCTTTACTGAATAAATGACTATTCTTATTCTATTTCAGTTTCTATAGAAAACTTATATCCGTGTCACTTCCTTTTTCACTTTTGTCTTATATCTTATTTATTTTATAAGCGCCCATTATGAAAACAGATATGACTATATTTTAAAAGGCGACTCCCTATCTCTGAAATAGAGGCGCATACAATACGCATTTATCACATATTATAATATTTCCCAAAAAAAAACTTTGCTATACGTAAAATTTGCGCACTCTCTCCGAAGTAACCCTGTATATCTTAAAGCTAAATCATGACTCAAAACGAACCTTCTCAATCTTAAATTAAAGGTTGCATAGCTACGTAAGATAATATTTTTGTTTTAACCAATTTTACCCTCCAGGCTGCCCAACCTGCGAGACGACATCTACCGAAGCATCCCCGAACTTTCAATCTTCTCGCTCTCTCTCCACCTACGAAGGCTGGTCGGCTTGGTGCAACGTACAATGCAGACAAGGCCAGGGTGGGGCAGCCTGCAACTGCGACCGCGCGCCATTCCAGTAACGTTAACCAATTTTACCCTTAACGTATTTTACCCTTGAAATGCTTCGACGACTGCAGCAGCGACTGGATCTTACGTATTTTTTGCTACTTTGTAAGTTTTATTGAATTGAATGGTTTTTACTCTTTTTTGTTGATTTTGCGTTTAAATGAAATACCTAGGTTTAGAAGTTCAAAGGTTTCATTGTTTCTGTGTTAGATTTTGTGTGTATGACACACTTATTGCCCGCAGCATCGCACAAATAATGGAAATGGAGTACCAAAAATTACTTAGCCTTTAAAAATTATTCTTATCGATCCTTATTTTTGTACTCTAAGGTAGGCATTTCAAAAGAAAATACTAGATCAGTAAAATACACATAATAATTACTATGTAAGCTTATAATCTTATTAATATACCACTTACATTTTTAATCACTTCCAATGATTTAATCGTACATTTAAATGCAAAGTACATGGCTTGATATTAAGTACATTATAACATAATTAAAATTTAGATACTAAGCATTTATTATTGTTTTAATTCTTAAATTCATTTAAATCTAAGTACTGTTTAACCAACATATTTTAAGACGTATTTAATCATTAAATAATAAATGTAATCATAAAAATAAGAAATGAAAATCTGCGCGCAAGACAATATTACGAGTAAAATTTAAATGTAACATTCCATTTAATGTGATTTACCTTTCATTTATTAAAGTTTATTTTTCATTTATTTTCGTTTTTATTTTGATTTTTCACCTTTTATTTTGAACCTACCAGTCAATTATTGATTTCGACTCCCTAAATTTTTCAATTTTAATAATTCGTGTTGTTAAAAATAGTAAAAAAATGTTTAGCATTACGTGGTGTAGTCTGTGTCGTAAGAATGTGTGTAGTCGTTCAAAATGGAGTTTTAATCATAGAATATCTTTACGACGGTTCTGCCTTTCAGGATTTGTACATTCAAACCAAACAATGACACTTTTAATGCATGCTTACGGATAGATTGAAGCTTCACAAAGCTTTGAAAAGATTAACACGGTGGTCATCATAAAAACTGTCGATAAGTACATTTATCGTACATACTTGTACTTATCGAAATGACTTCGATGCGAAAAGCTACCATCACAAGCATCCTGGGGGTCTACTCTCTAAACGCGAAGGCCGAAGTTTCGGCCTTAGTGTCGGGCGTTTTCTACTCCGTATCACCTACGGACTTACGATTAGTCCCGAACCCGAACTAAGAATGAATGACAACACGATTTGAAAGTTGTTCTTAGTTCGGGTTCGGGACTAATCGTAAGTTTTATTAAAAACATATGGATTTCGAATGGCGAGTCCTGTAAAGTTTATTTTAATGAGGCGTATCCATCGGGAGGTCGATAAAATATACAATATGATTAAAACGATATTTTGAATTTATTATTTTCTTATTTTCGTAAATAAGGCAAAAAACAACTGTTTTGTGTAGTTATAAAGCCAGCAATACTAGCCTAAAGTTATTCATAGACTTTTGAAATATAGTAAAATTTGAAATATGGTATAATTATGTAAATAGTAATTAATCAATCTTGATAACGGAAATGTTGTTCTATTACAAAAAGTCACAAGTTTTTATTAATGGATATTTCTTTGCTGTTTAGTATCTAGGTAGTATAGTAATTCAAATAACAGAGTGTCAAGACACTGTTCGATATTTCAAATAGACAATCCTGTACAGAAAAATCTATTTAAAAAAAAAATATAAGTCAATAGGGTAGATGACTAACAAAATATAATTAGTCCGTCAGATAGAGTTCCAAAAAATATTAGACACGTAATTTTTCTTTTTTCACGAAAACAAAAAAAATAAAACGATACAGTGCGTTGAAAAGTCGCGTGACGTTACATGTAAGTACACTTTTTACCTACACGTGACGTCCCAAGACACCACTCCTGATCTTTGATGCGTTTTGGTTCGTCTTTTTTTATAGATTTGATAAAGCAAAAAATACGTGTCCAATATTTTTCGATAATCTAACTGACGGACTAAATATAATCATGTATTATTAAACCATTATTCATCCCTATTAAGGAACCTGAAGTTAAGTAACAGCGTACTAAATTAAGTGTCAAAAACTTCGTTATAACTACTAATCAATCGCTTTGCACAATACACGTACCTACAGTACAACTATTTTTTAATAACCCTCGGCAATCATCGCATTTGCGAATACAAACGAATGCTAATTTCCATGTTCATCAAATATTAGATTTATCGCGTATAATAATTTGAATTCAGAACGAAGTTCTTCCCGTCACCCAAATGGCGGTCGTCAAACCATGTCAGAGGCCCTTGAGGCGGTTTAGAATCTCTGACACTAGGGTGTGTGGGGTCGTTAGACCTTACTACCCACACGAAGAAGAAGTACTTTATTGTTATAGTTCACATGGAAATCAAAACAAAACAACATTAAAGTAAGTACTTTATTGTTGTGCTGCAAGGGACATTAAGAAAATAGTTGTAGGTACTGTACATATTTCGAACTTACATAAATATATTACGATCAACTTTGCTAAAAAAATCTCATATGGTTATCAATTTTAAACACACCAATTTATAAACTTCATCCTAGTACTTTGCTAACATCCTTTAAAAAAAACTCAAAGTATTTATTTGAATTAACCCATTTACAGGCATTTTTGAATTGTTAAGGTCTAGGATGCAAGATGAAAAAATGTTATCTACATAAAGCACCTACCTTTCTTAAAAACCACTTAAAATTGAACATCACCAGTGTGCACTATAATATAAATATTTTTTGTATTTTGAAAAGTCAGTCACAGTCACACTTAAAAATCAAATCACAAAACGCCTAATTTTTTTACTGATCATAAAATACACGCAACGATTTTCATGGACCGAAATAATTCCCAAATGTTTAAATAAAGTTCTAATGTAACCTATAACCGTGCTATAGACACGAGGAATAATAAATAACTAAAGAAACAATAGTCCTAAGATTTGTTCGAAGATTTAAGAATGTAATAGAATGGGCATTTATTTTTTAATCGTATTATTAAGCTACTTCTTTGGCCAGTTTAGACAAGGCATCATAAATTCTTACTCACTAATATGAAGTAAATATTCATCTACTTTGAAAATGGATTTTTTTTCAACGTTGGTAATAATAAATTGTTCTTTCTTTTTTGTTCATTGATCTTTGGCAACAGCTGGGCTATAAAATAGCTCATATTAAAATTAAAAAGATCCTCTAGTCATCATTTCTGGTGCTTAGTGGCGAGGCTCAGAGGATTCCAAACTATTTTTTTACATCGTAACTCATCATCATATTCATCACGCTGCTGTGGATGCCTGAGAACAGGCGTTGTTATCGAGGCAGGCCAAAGAAACGCTAGTGCTAGGACGCGTTCCTGGCAGAAGGCAAAATACAAAGAACGTTGGAACATTATGAGGGAGACTTTTGCCCAGCAGTGCGACATATACTCGTAGATCTTCTTCTTCTTCTTCTGGCACGACAGCATCTCAGCTTTGAGTAGCAAAACATTGCCACGGCATCTTGGCAGCGGATGTAACGTCAATTTGACTGCACGTTTTGTGGCACAGTGGGCAGGATAGTTTGAGATTTGGGTACATACCCACACCAAGAAGCATTGGGACAGTATCTATAGGTTATTTTTTTTTTAATCCCAAAAAGTGTAGCCAATTATAAAAATATCTAGTTTCGACTCATTCGATTGAACAGTTGTTAAGCTTACAACAATTAATTTAATTAACCATATTTTAAAAAATATATATAAAAACGGAAGTTCTATGACAGTTCTATCTATTCTATAGACACTCGCATCTCAGATTCTAAATTGATTAATTAGAACGGCTCAATCAAGTTTGTGGTGTTTAATTATCTCTGGCTGCAGAGAGATTGCTCATCTTCAAGGAATTTATTTCGTGTACGGTGTTACTAGATGAACTGGCAAAATTTGGGAGTAGGTATATTTTGTATCAAGGTCTTTAAAGTTTCATTCAACAGTGGCTTGGTTAACCATTTTATTTAAAGTTCTTTCAGTCCATCTAAAGGTAGCCTGGTTGATATCGCTGCTGTAAAGACCGCCATTGTACCAATAAAATTAAGTTTAACAAAAAAAGAAAGAAAGAAAATAAAACAATTAGCGCCAGGCACGATGCTACCATAAAATAACAATGGAAACAAAGTCGGGAAGATATGCGTCGCGATCGCATCAAACGGCCATCACACACCATACAATTTTTGGTGTACCTACAATAATAATGAATATTACTAGGTATTATCTATCTATGAAAGAACTAGGATGAAGATCAATTTAAACAATAGGTAAGCTAAAAGACACGATCTTTTCTATTCATCTTAAATCTGTTAAAATAGGATAATAGTGATATCAAATGGGTTTAGTAGTTCCTGAATTTGTAACATCACAATAATGAATTTTAAAAAAAAACGTTCCAAATCAGATCCATTAATGCAGAAAGACTTCTTAGCATACTTGTTTGAAAATATGGTAATTGGTAACGATAAAAATTTCTTAATCCGCCTACAAGCTCTATCAATAAACGGGGCTGGCTTTTAGTCTAAACAGTAAAAGCTGAATTTCGGCCAACACAGATAGGTAGTATTTGTTGACTGAAATTCAGCTGCTCTTGCTCAGGCAATTTAGAAATAACAAAATCTTTGTTTAGTTACATATTTAAAGTATTTATTAGTATATCGCAAAATATTGCTTGCATTAGGTAGAAATATTACTAGTACATTTAAATATAAAGAGTACATTTAATTATAAAGAATACATTTAATTATTAAATATAAGAAATTTATAACTTTATCAAAAAATATCATAGGTTTAAGATCCAAAATAGTTAATAAGGAGTGAATGTGTCATGTGAAAATTTATTCATGCATTGATGGAAAAAAAGTGTGCGAGATTTCAGAATGCATGAATGATTCCTGGTTTCTGAAATTCAGGTCATTTTTGTGGTCAGTGAATCTGCCATCAAAAGTCAGCTTTTGTGATTGGTTGACTGAAATGGCAGAATCATTGACACCAATTTAAGTGATCATATTATTTTATTAGCACTTCGCCCGCGACTTTGTCTACGCAGATTTAGTACAAACTATTTCCACCCCCTATTTCACCCCTTTATGGGGGAATTTCCCAAAATCCTTTCTTTGCTAACGTCTCCTACTTATAATCTACCTCATAGGTAAAATATTTTCGAGATTTCCTGATTAATCAGTGAGTGACCTTTCGATTTTATACTTATAAATAATGTATAGATAAACATTTAACTTAAAATTATATTTGTTTTGTAAATATGTTAATAACACTAATAAAAGTTAATCTTTTTGGTCACCTTAAACCAAATGAGGCCGGTGTTACGTAGCTACTACTACTAGTAGACTACCTTGAGAAGGTACTTACATCAACACAAACTCAGAGGTCAAGATTAGTTTTTAATATCCTCTTTTTTCACCACTATCTCACCTGACGGTAAAAGCTGATGTGCTCGACGATGGAGCAGCGTCTTGACTTTAGTAAATTTGCTTCTGAAGAAATTGGACAGAACATAGCATACTTCATTTAGAACTACGAGTATATAAATAAAAGTTACTTTCCTCCGGATTCTGAAAAAAATCTACCCGTCACAAATTAAACGCGTCAAAAGATGCGATTGGCTGTTAAAAACTCACTCATGCAATCACAATTATACGTAACTCGTGTTTCACAATTTGTCGTAACAATTTAGTGATAATTAATTTATCGTTCAAGACCGGGCTCTCCCGGGAATTTTACTGGGAATCAAATGACAATGACATTTCTATGTCTTCAGAAGTCTACAAATATTTCTTTAAATAAAAAAAAACCGTTAATTTATATCGCCATCTTGATACGGTAACATTTGCATTGTATGTTTTAAGATAAGCATAACTGAAAACCTACATGCGTACATTCAACGCTAAATAAAACGTACAAAGTGATTTGTGGAAAATAAATCTGAACATGTGTAGGTGGAATTATATTGTATGCTAATTTCACTGTGTGAGTTTATCACCTAGTGTCTAAAAGGCTATTAAAGACATAAAATTGTCTATTATTTGCTGGGAGAAAACTCATCTTTCAATTTAGCTCGCCTTAAGTACATGTATAGTTTAATATCATCACCTAAGCATACCAATCATCTGCCTTGTTTTTCTCAACTGTTTTGGGGTCGGCTTCCATTCAAACCGGATTCATCTGAATCCATTTGCTCTCCACATACCAGTAACTGGGTAAAGGTCAGCGTGATAAAACACTGGGAAGTGGTGACGGGCGAGCTTAAGGGGAAGGACTGTCTTTATGTAAAACTTTGACGTTTATAAAGTGCTGGTACTTATGCCTGCAGATTTAGGCTGCAGGTATAAGGCTGAGTACCGGCTACCTGCAGACTGTTGATTTTTTTAACATTTCAGAAACCAGGTGATGGAGTGTGATGTGAAACCTGAACGAGGAATGGATAGTGTGAGTAGATCTTCATGTCTGAGAGCGGATTTCACCAATGAAACTGAACGCGATCAGTACCTACATCTAAACTGCGGTCAAGGGCTGTCAGTGTCAATATTCCATAGAAAAATAATGACACTGAGAGCTCATAAACGTGGTATAGTCGCTGGTCGCGTTGTTTCATTGGTGAAATTCACCCTGAATGTGTCTGTTGAACAGGGATAGAGTGAATGTTGGAACGGGATTGGAGAGATTAACGAGAGTGTATGTGTGAATGCTTAGTTTTAAATCAACCAAGAATAATCACAACAAACAATATCACAAAGGTCTTCCATTAGTTAAGCGTTAGTTTGTAAAATAATGTGTAAATTAATTATAATCAATTAATATTATATCTTCTTGTAAATATAAAATTAAAAAATATATTTTTTCGAAATAAATACTTCGATATCCTCGTTACTTTATAAAAATAAATGTGAGGTTGTATAATTATCCATTTATTGCATAGGGTAAAATTATATAGTTAGGGTAACAATATATTGTTAGGGTAATTTACATTAATAGGTAATTGTAATACTTATTACACCCGTTAGTCGTACATCGGCCTATTAGAAAATACCTAAATAACAGATTTTAAAATGATATTGTTTTTAATGAATTTCCATTAACATTCGTCAAAAATCTTCTAATAAGAGTGTTCAACGCAGGCGTTTGAAGAAAATAAATAGAAATTAGAGATTATTTTAAGTAGGTACCGACTTTGTTTTAAAAATCCTCCTTATTTTATTTAATAAAAAAACATAGAGTAAAAGCGCGCTTTATGTACATACAATTTAAAAAGTAACGCACAATAACTACTTACCTAGTTTGTTAGGTTAGATAGAAATATAATACTCCTAAACTTTAGAGTGCGTATTTTCAGCGCAAGGCTATGTAAATGACACCTGATTATTGCAACACCGTAAGATTGTAATAAATCTTTCTTATATTATATTATTACTCTCGATAAATTATGAACAGATAATTTTAATATAATCAGTCCCATTCCAATTTATAGTTTCCAATATATTTTCGTGTCTTATTATGAACTAAGATTTGACGCGATCTCAAGCGATTTATTGTAAACTTACGGAGTTTGCAATAACCCAGTGACATAGCCATTGGGATTGCATTATGAGACACACGGCACGGCACATCTCATTTGCGTTGCTTCCACGCTAAAATGCATTCGAATAGCGTAGACTTGACGTTATTTCAGTTATTTATTGACTAGGGAATAGCAAAATACAGTCCGCGGGCCAACTCCGGCCCATAAAGTGTCCTAATCGGCGCACCAGCTTCATTTCTACCGAAAAAAATCTTCGTGATTTTGGCCCTGGGTGATAAAATATGCAGCAGTTATTTGGATTTTTCGTGTAGGTACCTATAATAATTTGAATTCAGAACTAAGTACTTTATTGTTATATAGTTCACACGGAAATCAAAATAAAACAATTATAAAGTAGGTACTTAGTTCTGAATTCAAATTATTATACACGATAAATCTAATAATTGATGGACATGGAAATTACCATTCGTTTGTATAAGGAAATCAGATTATTGCCGAAGGATATTTAGAAAATATTTGTACCGTACCTGGTCTACATACGCTATGCTTCACTTCATTTGGCGTATTTAGGTCCAAAAGTTTAATTTTGTCGTGAATATTTTGAAAATTGCGCTAAGTGAAGTGCCAGCAGTAGGCTCTAGCCAAAGTGACATTTGATTAATGCTAACGAGAGTCGAAAAGTCATAATGGGAGGTTTGACCTCGCGACATTTACGGTTTATACCTAAATGTCACCAGAAAATTGCAAACGCCGTATGATTGTAAAATATCGCGTGAAATTGTAAACTTATTTTTTAGAATTCCGTACTCAAAGGGTAAAAACGGGACCCTCCGTCTGTCACCAGGCTGTATCTATGACATGACTCGTGATAGCTGGACAGTTGAATTTTTTTCTTAATATGACACGGATATATCGGAAAATATTGAATTTGGATGGGATATAGAGAAATTGTAAACTAATAAAGATTCTTAAGGAGTCGGCAATTTGCCAGTAACATATACCTACTTATAATTTATTTCTCAAAGATGTATTTCTTCAGCTCGTGTCAATCTTTTTGAACATTTTGAGAGTATTTATCGCTGAAAGAATATCACCTTGTCTGGGCCTCTTGGGGCGAATTTTTTTAACATTGTGGGTCAATCTTTAGTTTTTAACTGATCGTTATTATTTTGACTACAGGGTCAAGCTAACAATTGATCGTTAAATGTATTTGAACATTTGAATATTGGTTGAGTTCACTACTGATCTCGCCTTTAGTATATGCATTTTAATAAATGTGCGTGTAAGTATTATTAAATGTATTGTAAAATGCGAGTTGTAAAATGCGAGATAAGATTTTGTGAAAAAATAAATTAAGTACTTATAATAATAATATTGTAAAATACCTAACACGTTTTCGAAATGTAAACTTCACTATCGCGGTTGTAAATTCAATCTGTCTATAATATGTATATTAGTGTTACATAACTTATAATATTATGTAGGTATTATTTCACACATAAATTAAGTTAATACGAGGTATTTTTGTTGTCTTCCAATATATAATTATTTTTAAATGTAGGTAGATATTGTATATTTATCTTATGTATCTACCTATTGAAATGAATCTGTTTGTAACTGCTCTATATAATTAATTCAAGCTGTAATAAATGTTGTGGTTTCTGTGTATTTTAGCATTGTTGAATGGAGGAATAAAATTGCTTTGAATTATAGCTTTCGTTGGGCACTCAATAACGGTTTTCAGGGAAATTCACGGCACCAGGTGGCGCCACTTATGCGGGAAGTCCAAGACAATGGTTGTCAGTAACGATGACCACAGTGGTTGTAGTAAATAAAAACTAAATTGCAAACAAGCAAGATGCTTATTAATTAACTCGACTATTCCACAAATTTTCAATCATAGGGAAGTGATTTTTATTGAGATTTCGAGAAAACACGTTGCTGTTACCAGCAACCAACGACGACGTAACAAAGTAGGTAGATACAGAAGAGAAAAAATGCGCAGATCATCGTTGATTTGAGTTAGAGACGAACATCACGCGCCTTTCTGTCAATATCTCACTGTTTAGACTCCTATTCTATTTTTGTGTATGGCAATGATGCCAATGTCAGAACAATATTATTATGGAAAAACGTGTGAGACCAAAGACAACAAACAAAGTTTTTTTTTTAATTTTGAAGAATAAAAACCTTGTTGTACAAAATAAACAATAAAACAGATATAAATAAAAGGACCGTGTAAAATTAGGTGGAGTGCATGTGGAGTGATTAAGTAAGTAGCTGTTATTCCATCTTGTTTGTTTGCATTGACAGCTTATAATAGTTCATTATCACGTCATGTTCCTAACCTTACGGGGTGAGAGGTTGACAGAATTTGTACGTTGTAATTTCCAATATTATCGATCGTATTACGTATTATAATAAAACATTAATTTCCAAATGATTAGCAAAACATTTCTACAAGTGGCGCCATCCAGCGGTGAGTAGCTATTCTGACTCTTACAGTAATGCCGTATTCTTATATTTGACTCGTACTATTTCCATGCATAGATTTCTATTGTCATTGAAGATCATACAAACAGGCCGATACACAAAGAGAAGTGCAATAAGTTAAAAACCTTTATATTTGGATTTTGTTCTTAAGAATCTCCGGCTAGGTACTATAAATATTTTTGTATTATAATGTTACTACTGCTATCCGAGGAATAATAAGTTAATAATTAATAAATCGATAGGTACATAGATGTAACTCGATATAAACTGTTGTGATGACAATAAGCAACATTTTATAAACCAATCTATGTGTATTTAACTAATTTAATAATTATGAAATAGATTTAGAAGCAGTAGATACTAATCTTTGTTGTTAAACGTTTTCCATTAAACGTTTCTGTAATTAAATTAGTTTTTAAGTCATTTAGTAGTCAGTCAATGTATCATAGAGTTCTAAATAAGGTGTCAAAATGGATAATGTAAGTAAAGAACCTAAGTACTTATTAATTCCATGTGTAAATATAATAGCTACGTGTTTTAGCAATGTGCAATGTTGTACCTATGTAAATAATTTAAAATTATATTATTGGTGTTAGTCCATTTTGTTTTATAAAATCCTGTGATATTTCTGTTCAAGTTATTTTTTTCTTGTGTTATTGTTGTCTAGTCTATAGTATTAGAGGTGTCGAAAAGGCGGAAGAAGAAAAAATGGCGCGAAGAATAACAAAAAAACTGCTGATGGATGAAAATCTAGTTGTGGTTTTACCTTTTAATGGTTCTGGTCTTACAAAAAATTATGTAGATATCAAATTATGCTTTAGTGTGCCAAGTGCTCAAAACGCCTAGTATCTAAACGCAGGCTTATAGAATGCGTAGGTACCTACTTAGAAATCTAAATGTTTGATCTCAATTTAAAAAAAAATGCTATAGTCAAAGTGTAACGCTGTTTAGTTTAATTGGTAAATAAATGTGTATTGTTAATATGCAGTTTCATTGTTAAACCCAATTTCAAGACTGCCAACAAGAGTTCTGCTCAAATTCGTAGTGTCACCAGTACATGACCAGCACACCTTTAAATATCACCTTTCATATACAGAGAACCTGCATAACCAAGAACTGTCCTTAATAACATAATCAACGGCATAAAAGGTTTCCAGTAGGTATAGACACAGACAACGTTTCCAATATGGACACAGACCTTCAGTGAAAACCAGCATAATGCTGTAGGTAACACACATGCGAGAATTCAAATTCAATTCAAATTCAAATTCAAATTATTTATTTCAAATAAACCATTCACAGGCACTTTTGAATTGTCAAGGTCGGTCAGTCAAAAAGATGAAGCTATTTGCACGTTCCAAAGCGTAGATCTCTATGGAGAAGAACGTGCAAGAAACTCCACGGACACTCTTTTAAATTATTTTTCTTTACAATTTTATGGTTACATCATTCCTGTTGAAATTATACAAACATATATGTGAGAACGATGTAAAAAGAAATGCACGTTAAAGTATCCGGAGTAAAAAAATAAAAATCAACAACAAATTAAAATAACAAATCATTAAAATAAACCGTGGCAGCCGAGAGATGACCAGTCCAAACTGACGGCGTCCGTTCACGAACATGACGCACGTGTTAGGTATATAAGTATATATGTAGATATATAACTAGGTATATATATCTAATACATCTAGATTATGTAAATATTTGTTAGATATTATGTATATATGTAGATATATAACTAGGTATATATATCTAATACATCTACACCTATGTAAATATATAATTGTATCAAAGGGAAAATATAAACAATAGGATTCAATTCTTAATAACTTTATATTTATCTTTTAGTATATAACAACTACATAACTATCGTAGTAGTGTATATGACACAAAAGTCAAAGCCAAAGTCAAAGTCAAAACGTTTATTTTAAGGTGACTCTACTGTCCGTTCGCAAGGGTAGATTCTTATGGAGAAGAACGGACAAGAAACTCCATAGTTACTACATACACAACGTTACGTTATAATATATCAACCATAATGAATAAACACGTTATCATTACCCGTATTTAAAATACACCAGTCATCATAATAACATTACATAACACTTACATAACCATAATATTACATAGTATTACATTATTCATAAGAACTTCATATTTAGAATTATAATACACAATAATAGCAGCAATAAAGTTACTTAACTTTTACCTCGACGTCTCGAACAAGAATGGGGGCTGAGCCACTCGGAGCTCCCCCTTTTATAGTCGTGAACAAACAACTTGAATATTTCTATCTACCGTCATCAAAAATATCAACAACATAAAAGGTGGGTATCCGTTTGGAATATTTTATATGTTTTCTACATTATTCCTTAATATTTTTACTAATGTAGGTACTTTTACAGACATACTGAAATAATGAAAGCAGAATTGAATAATGTAAATTAGGTATTACATACTTGTTACAAGTTTAAGGTTATGCAAAACATTACCTACTATTTTATCAAGTTTTAACAGTAAAAGGAATACTCATGATAACAATAACAATACCTATAGTTAGGATTATCTATTACGGCCATACTGACAGTACTTCGTCCTCGAAGTATTGCAAGGTTAATTTTACAATGAAAAAAAAGTGTATATAATTATATTCTTATATAAAGTATTTACATAGACATGGAGGTCCACATTCAATTCGCTGCCATTGAGATAGACCAACCACAAAACAAATGGGTAAACCAGCGAACATTAGCCAACTACATAGACATGCCAGTCACATTCACCCGCTGTCAGTGAGATAACTCGGCACCAAATAGGAGGCTCCCAGCGTATAATAAATATTAGCCAACTACATAGACATGCCAGTCACATTCACCCGCTGTCAGTGAGATAACTCGGCACCAAATAGGAGGCTCCCAGCGGATAAATAATATTAGCCAACTACATAGACATGCCAGTCACATTCACCCGCTGTCAGTGAGATAACTCGGCACCAAATAGGAGGCTCCCAGCGTATAATAAATATTAGCCAACTACATAGACATGCCAGTCACATTCACCCGCTGTCAGTGAGATAACTCGGCACCAAATAGGAGGCTCCCAGCGGATAAATAATATTAGCCAACTACATAGACATGCCAGTCACATTCACCCGCTGTCAGTGAGATAACTCGGCACCAAATAGGAGGCTCCCAGCGTATAATAAATATTAGCCAACTACATAGACATGCCAGTCACATTCACCCGCTGTCAGTGAGATAACTCGGCACCAAATAGGAGGCTACCAGCGGATAATATAATATAGGTACATGACATTATATTGGTAATAGATATTTTAAAAAATAAATTTTAAACAAATACCCTCAATATTATCTCTACAGCACAATCAACAACTAGAGATCACATAAAACAAAATGCTTAACAGAATGTTATGAACCACATTTCACTGTGATTACGATCAAAGACTATATACAACAAAGAAAGAAAATAAAGAAAAACATGGTATAATCTATAATTATGCTTGATTTTAAATTACACAATATACATCATCATCAACAATAAACCAAAAACAATCAGAATAATCTCATACCTTAGATGTTAACGCCTTGAAAATCGAAGAGAAACTGGGCTGCTCCAATGTAGCTCCACTCTTTTATACCCGTTAACAAACAAGTATGACAGTTGAGTCAAATCAGTTTTTGAAATAAGTTTGTTATAAAATCATAACATATTAAACAGTTAATAATCACATTTGACATTAATACATAAATTCATATCATAATAAAGAGTATTCTATTCTATTCTATTGTATTTTATTTTTGTTTTGCCAATTGCCTAGACGTGTCAAGTCCCCTCCACCCGCTGCTAGTGGGATAGACTTGCACCAAGCAAATGACCGACCAGCGGAAACAATGTATTTTACTTTTGTTTTGCCAATTGCCTAGACGTGTCAAGTCCCCTCCACCCGCTGCTAGTGGGATAGACTTGCACCAAGCAAATGACCGACCAGCGGAAACAAATATATCTTACTTTTTTTTTGAAATACACGTTATTATGTCAAGTATTTATTTATATCTCTTCAACAGTACAATAATATACATGTAGGAACAATGGATGAGTTTTCCCTGAGCGGTGGGTAAGGTATAGTGCCAGTATATTGGCGTCCCAATTTTATTGGGATAAACAAGACAGTATATCAATAACACAGTCTTATTACACTTTAAAAAAAACACACACACACACACACACAATGAAAACAATAAGTAATAGAAATACAGTCATTCGAACAGACCTTGAAGGTCACAGTTCGTACAGAGGCCTAAGCCACCCAAGTACAAAGTGTATCAGCAAGCCAATACAGCTATGTAGATATACAGCAGTGCTGTACCAGGTAAACTGACAGTAATTGATATTAAAATCACTTAAATTAAATAACACAAACAAAACAATTCAGTTTGCATAATATAACACGTTTTGACAACTACCCACAGTTGTATTTAATAAGATTTGACAACTACCCGTAGTTGTATTTGATAACCGTCTCCGACATATAAATATGTAATTAGGTAAAGTTTCCGTTGTAATATCTTAAGGACCTCCTTAAGATATTACACACTTTACATTACACTTAGACACTTACATTTTCAACAATTAATTCATCTGGCCAGAATCTTAATTTTTCTTGGGCTACATTTCCTACGTTAGAATTTACTTTCTTACGACGAGTGGCGTCGAAACATTTGATATTTTCCGCTATTTGTAATAGGCGTAATCTAGCTATTTCTCGGTCAGCCTCTAAGTTATTTGGATTTTGTCCATCATTTTTGTCAAGTACGTCGTCTAACCGAGCTTGGAAAGACGAAATATTTGCATCTAAGTTAATAGTAATCGCAAAGGGGGCCTGTGGATTTTTGTACAGTTGTATTAATTGATTATTGTACATTCCACGGAACGTTCGGCCAATCTGACTATTTATTGCACATAGTTTTAAGCGTATCAGTTACAGTGGACACGTAACGTTCTACTTGATCATTACTTCTGGAAGTACCCGTGGAAATCAAGTGATGTTCTATATTTAGTTCACCAAAAAATTACCTGATCGGACAACTACTAAAATTAGTTCCTCGATGCTTTTACACCAGTCTTCCGCACCGCTGTCACTAGTTGTTGGGTCGAAGACCGGGAATGCCACGTCGTTATCAGCATGGCGACGACCAGAAAAAGCAACGCTGATTGCTTTGAGAAGACTTTCCAAGACAGTAGAATCCATTCTGAAACTTAGAAATAAAGTCTTAATAGGGGTGCAGTGAATCCCACTTCTGATGTTAGGTATATAAGTATATATGTAGATATATAACTAGGTATATATATCTAATACATCTAGATTATGTAAATATTTGTTAGATATTATGTATATATGTAGATATATAACTAGGTATATATATCTAATACATCTACACCTATGTAAATATATAATTGTATCAAAGGGAAAATATAAACAATAGGATTCAATTCTTAATAACTTTATATTTATCTTTTAGTATATAACAACTACATAACTATCGTAGTAGTGTATATGACACAAAAGTCAAAGCCAAAGTCAAAGTCAAAACGTTTATTTCAAGGTGACTCTACTGTCCGTTCGCAAGGGTAGATTCTTATGGAGAAGAACGGACAAGAAACTCCATAGTTACTACATACACAACGTTACGTTATAATATATCAACCATAATGAATAAACACGTTATCATTACCCGTATTTAAAATACACCAGTCATCATAATAACATTACATAACACTTACATAACCATAATATTACATAGTATTACATTATTCATAAGAACTTCATATTTAGAATTATAATACACAATAATAGCAGCAATAAAGTTACTTAACTTTTACCTCGACGTCTCGAACAAGAATGGGGGCTGAGCCACTCGGAGCTCCCCCTTTTATAGTCGTGAACAAACAACTTGAATATTTCTATCTACCGTCATCAAAAATATCAACAACATAAAAGGTGGGTATCCGTTTGGAATATTTTATATGTTTTCTACATTATTCCTTAATATTTTTACTAATGTAGGTACTTTTACAGACATACTGAAATAATGAAAGCAGAATTGAATAATGTAAATTAGGTATTACATACTTGTTACAAGTTTAAGGTTATGCAAAACATTACCTACTATTTTATCAAGTTTTAACAGTAAAAGGAATACTCATGATAACAATAACAATACCTATAGTTAGGATTATCTATTACACGCGCTAGCACCATTCGGCTCAACCATATTTAAGGGTAAGACAGACCCATAGGCTTCCACTGAAGGAGGTCTGTCATCTGTGTCTATAATGACAGATGTCCGATAAACGCAGATGAAACGGGAGTTATATTTTCCCAACCTGTCAAAGTCATAGTTCACTTTTTCTTTCATAATCCTTCACTCGGACACAGTGCGGATAGGTAGTTTGAATGTACGATGCGTTATGCGCTATGATATTGTCATGATTTTTTAGTTGTATCTATGACGTGCTGGTTCCCACGTTTTCCTTTACCATTTTAGAGCAGAGGTGATGAAATTACTAATTAGTTCGAATCCAGGTATAGGTATCAACAACGGTCACTTAAACGGATGTCCTATTACTTTATTTGTTTACTGATAAAAAATATGGCGCTGATCACTTTACTGTACAAAATAGTTTTTTTTTACTATCCATAGAGTTGACGCTGTTGATATAGCTTAATAGTCTCGTAAGTAATTCGCCATAAAAAATACAGATGGCGCTGTTCACAATGCATATTTTCTCGTAAGTAATTCGCCATAACAAATACACATGGCACTGTTCTTGATGCATAGATCTCGGAAGTAGTTCGCTATAACAAATACAAGCGGTGCTGTTCTTGACGCATAGGTTCTCGTAAGTAAATTGAGATAACAAATACAGATGTCACTGTTTTTGATGAATAGTATCTCGTAAGTAGTTTGCAAAAACGAATACAGATGGCGCTGTTCATGATGCATAGTTTCTCGTAAGAAATTCGCTACAGAAAATATAGATGGCGCTGTTTATGGTGCATAGTTTCTCGCAAGTAGTTCTCTACAAAAAATATAGATGGCGCTGTTTATGATTTATGGTGGTTTCACAAGCTGTTTCCTGTGAAACATAGGCCGAGGTCAATGTGAATTTTATCAGGAAACCGAATCATTCACTAAAGCTCTTTTCAGTTTTTTTTTTTTTTTCACTTCATTCATTCAGCCAAGTCATACCGAAGGCCAATCTACTAATTTCATCAGTCGCAATCAGTTAAAATGTAGGGAAATTAGAAGTGTCTTTGACAGATTGCGAATGAGATGGGAATGCGATCGTAAACAACGTTCGTATAAACGTTTCAAACTTCCTTTCCTTTCGAACTCCTGAGGGACAATTATTGTCCCTCAGGAGTTACTGCGGACTTCGCCGCTGAAAAGTTGTGTGCGGATAAACCCAAAAAGCCCGCTCATACAATTTTTATAACCCAGAATAAAACAAATATTTCGTATAAAGTGTAAAACTGTTTTGTGCAAGCGGGCCTAACTATTGTTGCGCGCTATATTTGATACTGGGTACACAGTGGCGGTAAGTAACTACTATCCCCATCTAGTATTAAGTAGCAGAACTAGTAGAGTCAAGATCCTTCTAGACTTTTCTATGCTAGAACATTCTGGAGTTCTTGACATCTGGTCAGTCGGGACCGGTATGTACGCGTACTTTCTATTGTATGTTTCTACGGTAGAAGGTTCTAGAATTAACTAGGTACTGCCCTTTATAAGGCCCGCATAGCGTACCTATTGAATTTGCGATACAAGCGTTTCAACGGCGAATTAAATTGTTTACTAGTGAATTAGAATAACTAGAAATAAGACAAGTGTTTCCATGTTTCCAACTAGAAATAAGACATGTGTTATAATTTGTGAGTTTTAAGTTGCAATTAGTGTTGTTAATTAAAGTGTCTATTCTTGGTTATATAATCGGCTGTTTTTATTGTCACGAACCCAAAGCTCGTAACAAGTAGGTATGCTTTTTCAACAAGTTTTTGATATTGAAGTGCTGTTTGTAATCCTACAGGATTTTTTAATAAAACAATCAAAATCACACTCTTAATGTTTTATAATCAGAAAAGATATACCTAACCTATAATTATCTTACAAACTAAAGTTAAATCAAACTATCACAGAACAAATAATTAAGTACTACCTACATGCAAAGAAAGTTAAACTGTCCTTAACAGCAAAATAAAACATTTCTAGACCATTCGAGTAAAGCATCACAGTATTTCAAAGTTTATAATTTTAAAGCTTTTAATATACAACACGTAACAGAATAAACGAAATACCTCTAAAGGGGTGATTGTACTCATCATTATGAACAACTTTTACTTTTACTATCATTACATACTACCCCCAAAATCACGAAAAATAATCAGCTGTTCAGTAGGTTGATTTTGTCGATATAAGCGCACATAATGTGTTCAGGGGCAAGCCCGCCACACCACATTCCCAAGCCACTGCAACTTCTGAAAGCCAGAATCAACATTGGCGACCACCAGAAAAAACGCCGAGTCAATGAAGCTCGACGAGTCCCAGAGAAATGATTCAACTGTCTTGGATCCCGCAACGAAATTAATCAGAAAATAACAGCGGAGTAGGAAAAAAAAAAAAAATCCACTTCCCTCCTTATTAAGCAGGAGACAGAACAGAGCTAGGCCAAATAGGCACCAAGGGACTTATACAACTGGGTTAAGCCCAGTTGCCAAGCACCACGGATTATACATTAACACTAATAATAATGGGTCCTAAATTGTGAGCTACTTTTGATTCCAGTAATAGGTATGGCAAAATCGCTTGAATGCACGGAAATTTGTTCTGGTTTCTACAAGGTCCGTATAGTATACAATTTTATTCTTTCTTTCTTTCTTTCTTTCATATGATGTGCGGATTGTTCGTGTTCAAGGTCAGATGTAGAACATTGACAGAAAGGAGAAGACAAGCTTAAAAGAAAATAATTTACTCTTAAAGTTGCCATGACCTGTAAGAAATTTGGCAACACAGTGGTCCACCTCCAGCCATGTCCTATCCAGCCGCTCACAAACGGATGGAAAGAACTGGTAAAAGTGACGGCCTTTGATGGAATTTTCCCACCTACACTGCCATTCGGATAAAAGTTCCTCCCAGACGTCAGTCTAAGGTTTAAATAATCTAGAGATCTTAGCACGGTCGCGTTGCGGTAAGGACTCTGGGTCCGTGATCTTTCGAGCGTAGTAGGTAGTAGTACATATTCTCGTCAAGGCGTAGAAGTTCTTTTTCGCTTTTTCACATACTGTTTTTATATGATCAATAAATGGAAAAAAGTATTCAGGGGCAGTCGATATTCTTTTCTGCTGATCCCATAGTAAAAGTCGTTCATAATGAACGACTTTTACTATGGTACAATGACCCCTTTTCATGTTGATTCTGTTACACGTTGTATAATAATGTGTTTTAAACAAGCTCTTATATAATAATACTATCACGCCTGTATTAGCTAAGGGGTAAGTCAGACGTGCACCTACAAACGGGGTGAATTAAATCTTGTTTGCAGCATTTGCGGTCTCCAATTTTATTAAATTGATTTATGTAAATAAAATAAAGTTGCTTTGTTAAAAACCAAAAATATGATACTTAATAAAGTGAAAAACCTTATCAAAGTTTTGTTTCTATTCACCCCTCCGTTCCTATTCACCCCGTTTGTATTCGGTCGGTCTATGTAACATACAGGTGTTCTAAAAGTGCGTGGTCAGATATAAGGTGGTGTTTTGTAGCTGCTGGTAGACACAATATTAAAATAAAAAATAGTTGTGTAGCATGGCGTTATTAACTCCTTACTCGAACGTGCTCTATGCGCGACGACGATGGCGAGAATATACGCCCCGCCAGCGATTCCAACTTTAGTGGGCTCGTGACCGTGAAAAGCAAACTGCTTTTCCGCGAGACGTTTTGTGTTTATGTCAAATTGTTTTAGTTTTAACCCTGTTTGTGCCTTTTTACTGTTTTACTTTTACATCTGTTACGTATTTTTACCTCCTGATAACGTGCCGAACTCATTCAATAGCCCATAAATTCACCCCTGAGAACCTTTCATACAAGGGGTGCCCAACGTGGAGCCACGTTATTCAATAAATAGTTAAAAGTGACAATCTCCAAACAGTGAAAAAACAATAGACAAAAATTTTGGGCGAGTCCATTCTTCCCGCCAAAATTGTAACCGACGCCGACGCGCGAACGGGCAAGTCGCAAGTTTTTGGCGCGAGCATAAAATTATTTAAACTGTGCTTCGAAAATTGCAAATACGTGTTCGTCAATATTAATTCCACCCATTCAACCATCACCCGCACAGTTCGAGCGAGTAGGTAACAGCAGAGCTAGTGCCGTTACCATGCCGCCGAAAACAACAAGAAAACGTGCAGGAAGAGGTGGTGGGTCGGGCTCAGACACAGATCTGGAACAGGATCGGACGGTGGTACCAAGTTACCAACGTTATCATAATCACCGAACATAACCATAACTGAAGAGATGTTGCAGTCATTGGTAAACAATATCACCAGATAAGCGAAGGCCAAGCGGAGGCGAAGTGCATCCTTATAGAAAATATTCTGGCGAACAAAGACGACCCTCGACCTCTTCACTACGAATACCCGATGCGCGACGGTCGTGTAACTTCGCGAAGTGCACGGCGCGCTTTGATGGGTTGTCGAAGAATGCGGAGGAGCTCGAGGCGTTCATCGACGCGATCGACGTCTACCGCGACTGCACCATCAGCGACGAGAACGCGCTACGTGGACTGCCTATGCTGCTAGTCGGCGAAGCCGCTGTCTGGTGGCAGGGCGTGAAGTCATCGATAACGTCGTGGTCCGACGCACTGCGACGACTTCGAGCGAGGTACGACGAGCCGCGACCCGGCTACAAAATATTTCGCGACGTGTTCCGTGACGAACAAACAAGTGAACGGGCCGATGTGTTTATTAGTAAAGTGCGCGCAAATATATCGAAGTTGCCATATGATGTGCAGGAAGTGATGAAGTTGGACATGGTTTATAGATTATTAGATCGTAGAATAAGAAAACGAGTGTCGACGAAGTGAATGACCTGGAACAGCTGATTGCGAAGGCCATCAGGCCAGGTCAGGCCAGGCCAGGTTAGTCGAGGAGTCGTTGGCTCACTGCGGGTGGCGAGGGCCTACCGCTCGGTGGGCTCCTCGGCGGCGTGCGCTCTGGCCGGCACCCCTCCCCCCCTTGGGAGTTGGAGGCGGGGTGCTCGCCAGAGTCTATGAATGAACGGCGCGACGGAAAGCGCTCGGGGAGCGCCCCGTCGCGGAGGAGCGGGAGGCGAGAGATGCCATCATTGTCCATTGGATGGAGGACCTCGCCTCCGCCACCTTTGGCCGCCGAACTCTGGACGCGCTCGGGCCAGTCCTGCGGGACTGGCTCGAGCGCCCACACGGTTTCCTCTCATTCTGTCTGGTGTAGGTGCTGTCAGGCCACGGCTGTTTCGGCACGCACCTGCACCGGATCGGAAGGGAGGAGACTCCGGAGGCGAGGAAGAGGTCGGAGAAGACGTCGTCTTCTCCCTCCTCATGGTGGTGATAGGCGGGCGACAGGCGGGCGACAGGCGCGGGGGCGCCTCCGCCCGCATTGCACTCTACACCACCTCCGCCAGTCATTCCCGGCCCTCCCCCCACGGGGAGGACGTGAAGGGCCCGCCGTGAAGGCGGGCGGACGTCGGAGGAGGACTGGACGCCAAGGCTAAGCCGATCTCTCAGTCCCCCTCCACTCAGACGATGCGGGAATGCCGCTGGGTTGTTTTAGTGGGTATACCGGGTCAGCCCGGGGAGTTCCACATAGCCCCTGATTCCCCCAATGGGAGGGTATGCGTATTGCATTTTTTCCCAGCGCAAACATAAAAAAAAAGGAGTCGTTGGCGGAGGTAAGTACTACTTATGTAAACAACATCCCTCCCGTCGTCGCACAGGAGCGTTCGAGCACGGATGCTAATCCCGCAAATGCCCTAGGTGACCCGCAGTTACAAAGTAAATAAATGTTAAGTTCATCTAACCCGTAAAAGTCAAACGATGGAAACAATACTGAATTCGACGGCCATAGACGCATTAGACCAAAATGTTCGCATTGCAAGTTTTTAGGTCGGCAGACGATTGCCGTAACTAACTGAAGGACAGTCAGGTCATCGACCCTTCTGATGATCCGAGTGAAAACACCGAGTTACATTGTTATGGATGTGGTCAACTGGGTGTGGTACGTTCAAAATGTGATATTTGCAAAGCCGCGTCGACTACAAATAAATCAGTTTTGTAGCGCGCAGATAGGCGATTTTGACGACCCGCAGCCGCTAGTAGAGATTCAGGTCGTTAACCGCAAGGGGGTAGCCATATTAGATACGGGGGCAACACATTGCATCGCGGGCCCCTTGCTGTACGATTTACTTCGAAAAACTGGCGTAGTTTTTAGAAAATGTTCGCGTACCATTGGGCTTGCTGACGGCTCGTAGCTATGTAGGGAGTTACGCCAGTTAAATAAAGAATAACGGTCATTGACCTTTCCTTAATATCTTTTCGTAGGTACCCCCAGACAGTAAATTATGAATCGTTTTTCATTACTAGAACAGTATGGATTACAATAGATTTCGATTCAGGACAGCTTTATGTCATTTTTTCTATTTTTGAAATTCAAGTGTGTCAATAAATGTAAGTGGGTCAATGACCTTTATTCTTCATTTATCTGGGGCAAACTATAGTACGTATTACGCTCGAGTGCAATGTTAAAGAAAATTGAAAGACCGCGTTGTACCTACCACGTTTCTAGTACTACCGGACGCGCAAACACGGACCATATTAGGTAGAGATTTTATCATCAGGGCGGCTATTCTGTTCGACTTACCACAGAGTAGCTGGCGTTTTAACGATGAACCGGAACGCTGGCACCCTTTCATTACCAGCTTTGAATTATCTACCGGCGGCCAGATGGGGCTGATGAAGGTAGGAATATCTAGCCTTGTGCTGAGCAATGATTAAGTCTCCAAGGTAAGAGCAGTTCAAGGGGCCGAACTGAACGCTTTACTAGTGAAGAAAACCTAAACACCGCTCTGCTCGTTGTTGCGTCGGAGCAGAGCCAATGCAGGGGCCTCCTAAGAATGTTTGTAAGAACCAACTCGACAACTTGCGCAAGTTCGTCAGGAATTTAGAGTTAACCGACGAACCGATTAGGGGAAGGGGTTGTTACGGCCGCGGACGTATCAAAGGATCCGCGAGCCTCACCACGGAGGTAGGCAGGTACGACACGTTAGGGACGTACCACGTCTCTGAGTTGACCACATGCGTAGGTGACGTACCGCCAGACCTAGACTATTAAAAGCGTAGCCACGGAAGACTCAAACGCTTTCTGAACTAACCCAGACGCGTGGACGCATGCCTGGATTAGATGGGGAGGATGTAGCATGGCGTTATTAACTCCTTACTCGAACGTGCTCTATGCGCGGCGACGATGGCGAGAATATACGCCCAGCCAGCGATTCCCGCCAACTTTAGTGGGCTCGTGACCGCGAAAAGCAAACTGCTTTTCCGCGAGACGTTTTGTGTTTTTGTCAAATTGTTTTAGTTTTAACTCTGTTTGTAACTTTTTACTGTTTTACTTTTACATCTATTACGTATTTTTACCTCCTGATAACGTGCCGAACTCATTCTATAGCCCATAAATTCACCCCTGAGAACCTTAGTTGTTTTTTTATAATTTCGACCGCATAAAACGATTAAAATGTTCCAAAAAAAATCACTTTTCAAGCAATCTGATGCAGTGGTGGCGTCTATTTTTTTAGTTCAATGATAGAAACGATGCCAGCAACTGCATGAAACTGTTTGAAGTGTTTTTTTTATACTTTATAGCCGTTTTTCGAGGTCGGGTTTTTTGAAAAAGGCAACATAATTATTTTTCTTTGAAATTATTTCTTTACTGTATAGTAGCTACAACTTTAAATATGACCACGCACTTCTGGAACAGCCTGTATAGGTAGAATATACTTTATTTTAAGTACACCAAAAATAGATAAATTGGGGCAATTATAGCCTATTACTATCAACCGGACGTACAATTGCTACCACAATACTAAAGTGGCCAACATACAAATCTTAAATAATTTATTTAATTTAAACTGTTCGGTCACCAAAATATTCAATATTTTTTCTGTTTTTTTTTATACCTTATAACTAGTCCTAGTAATATTCATCAAAGATAAAAACAAACAATGAAGGTGTCTGAGGCAGGTTATGCTGCATAACCTGCCTCAGACACCTTCATTGTTTGATAAGCAACTTATTCCTTGTTTTATCATTCACTGCATAACTTATTCAGTGAATGATAAAACAAGGAATAAGCTACCAGACCATTCTCTCCACAAATTGCCTCGAGAGGAGATAGCGCTGAAGCACTACTCTTGAGGACTGTTGCGGGTAGGTATTCAGTCCGCGATCCGCTGACATAGTTCAGAGCTATCATCAAAAACATGTCTATTTCGTTTCTCCATTCCTTACTCTTTAGTTGACAGTAACAATCTACTTACATACATTGAACACTTAACATTTAAACATCAATGATAAATAGACAATATGTATTCTAAACATCAATAAAATAAACAGTCCAAGACTGTTTTACAAATTGCTTAATATAATTATTAGTTTTAAATATATATATCTCTTTATGATATAGTGTTCATCCTACAAGAACCTAATTCATAGATTCTTTGATCTTCAAACAAATATATATCTCTCGCTGAATACGCTAATGTCTTCTGAGACTCATAATTTAAGAAACACCACTTTGCTTGGTTTCAAAGAAGGGCAACCATAAGTGGGATCATTGAGACCATCAAACTTACAGATCTACTACGCATGAAACAAATTGTTAAGTATCTACACAGTTTATCTCAAAACATACAAAAATATAATACTAAGAGTGAAAATAGAATCAATAGAAATATATACAACTTCATCGCTGATGAAGTAACTTTAAAAAATATTTCCTATGTGCTTTCTAAAGCTAATAAATAAGTATTAATTTTGTAAATAAAAAAGTTGCACGCATATTCCCTATTCCAACAAACACCTACGAAGACTATTGGCCCCAGCCTGACCACAGACAACATTCACTGCTTTAAAATGGCATAGGGTGACATGCACACTCATTCAATTAGCTCCCGAAAACGGTCGCTAGCTCAAAGTTACGTAGCGTTAAAGAGGCAGCATATCCTGAGGTGCTGAAGGAGTGGAGGTATACCACGGCTATCAAGACAATACTCGAAGTACGGTCAAGATCTCTACCGGCTTGTTACTGGATTATACATCCTTCTTCCGAGCATGTTTGCTCTTACGAATCTCCACTCAGACCGGTCAATTTGCCACTGCAACTTCTGAAAGCCAGAATCAACATTGGCGAACACCAGAAAAAACGCCGAGTCAATGAAGCTCGACGAATCCCCGAGAAATGATTCAACTGTCTTGGATCCCGCAACGAAATTAATCAGAAAATAACAACGGAGGAGTAGGAAAAAAAGAAGATCACATTAAGATCACTGAAGAGACAATTTAGGCAAGAAAGAGGTGGGAGTTCTGCTCCTCGCCAGTGTACGCTCCTGTTCTGACTGGTCAGCCAATGAAGGCAAGCCGGAGATGAGGAACAAGAATTCCCCCGGGACATCAGGTCCGTGGGCTCGCTACTACGCAACAGTTTGCAACAAAACTGCCCTGAGGATTGTATCTCTCTTCATCTGGCCCCTGGCCTGACCTGAGTGTTATTATTGTGTGAAAGTAGCCAATAAAGCCTCAAAGGCTAAACAAATATGACACACAAGAAAACCCATGACCTGGATAAGGAAATAGGATACCAGTTACCCCGTGTGTCATATTTCCTGTTGACTCTAGCGGAGTAGAGTATTCGGGTACACAAAAAGAAACCAAGTTCGGCATTCAAGTATTACGATACTTAAGTTTTGTTAATTTCAACGCACCTAGGTCGGCCGCTACAAACGCAAAAAAAAAAGTTACGTGGCCACTTACTAGGCCCAAATAATCGAAGGAATTTTAACCATCGACTCAAAAAAATAGAAGATTTGAAGATAGAAGAATTGAGAACCATGGAGATGAAAATTGATAGAAAATTTTGGGCGAACTTAGTAGGCAGGTATTTTAGATTTTAATTTCGATAATAATACATAGAAGTATTTTTTATTATAAAGACTCTAAATCCCTGTAGATCTTTTCAAAAAGTCTTCAGTTACCTAAGCTCTAGAGGTACTATATCAAAGATTTTTTTTCTCTATTTATAATACTTTGTCCTGACTGATGAATCAAAGAACACCCTAAACCGTTGGTCGTAGGGACTTGAAAGGAGAACGTATTCCTTACATGATGTAGGCACTCCGATAAGACGTCAGCTGTCGTCGTTTCGAAATGACGACAGCCGACGTCAACCTTCAGTTTACAATTACTTCAAAAGATCTTTTTAGGGTGTAACAATGGCCGGTCTTATCGCTAAAAGCGAAACACACTTAACCACCTAAAATCGGATGGACTTGAGAAAAAGAAGAAAAATTTACAACGAGTAACAGAATAAACGCAATACCTCTTAAGGGGTCATTGTAATCATCATTATGAACAACTTTTACTATGGGACCAACACTGAAATAGCAAAAAAAAAATCGACTGCCGACAAAATGTACTGAACAGCTGATTTTTTTTTTATCGGGGTTTATCTCAAAGTAACAGCTGTTGTTCATAGTGATGAGTTGGACCCCATAAGAGGTATTGCGTTTATTCTGTTACGCGTTGTATATAAGGCAGTTTATTAGAGATGTTAAATTTTGTCTCTTCTCAACAACATACATAGATAATGTCATGTTAGCGTTCGGCTTCCAGCGACTAGAGTGTACATCTATCTACTCTTTGGTAATCATAAAGCAAATTCAAAAGTCACAGCTTTTCTTATCGGAGTAGCCAGAAACTATAGAATGTCAATAGTCTATAGTCTCTTATCTTTACTCACATTCTAAATGTGAATGTTTGTGACGACATATTTCCAGACAGACCTATCTTATATTTGAATTCGGAATTCGAGATTATTATTCACATTTTGGAACAACAAACTCTGTCATACAAGACAAAGTTCATATTTTTTAAACACTTTTTTTTTAGGGCCTTATATAGATTAGCACATACAATATAAATATTATTTTCTATAGGTACAACAAAAAAAACATGGGCAGCGGCCCATCATCATCTGCCTAGTCTTTTCGGCTAGGCAGAGCTATAAATTTGGGGTCGGCTTCTAGTCTTACCTATGTAGCTGAATACCAATATTCTGCACGGGGCGACTGCCTGTCCTCCATAACCCAGTTAGTGAGTAACACGATAAAACAACTTTAATTCTTACAATAATCAATCAAATCTAGATATATCTTAAATACTAAAATGTATAAATACCTAAAGGTGCATGATTGCACTTACATGATTATGGTTAATGCAGACATGTGTGTATATATATAGGTATATAAAGAGATTCGTTCTACCAACACGATTCAATCTACAAGATCTCAATTATTGTATTATTTACTTAGAACTTATCTAGTACATACCCCAAGTGTGGGGGTTCCATTCATTTGGTATAATAAGAATAACTATCTCGACTTCCAGGGCGGGAAGTCTCGACCGCCTAAAGACTGAATACGGTAAATAACTCTATAACTCTCTATAACTAAAAACAAACATAAAGCTGCCCGTACACTGCCAATCTAGAATGCGATCCACAGATCAGCGACCCTACCATGACGTTGACCCTACCATGACTATGTCGTTCGAGCGAGAAGGAGTGATGGAGCTATACACCCTATATAGCTCCATCCCTCCTTCTCGCTCGAACGACTCACGCTTTAACACGTCATGGTAGGGCCGCAGATCATTGATTTTGATCCTGGATCGCGGTCAAGTTTTTTCTGTGTACGGGCGGCCTTAGGACTTAACGACTGAATTCGGTCGTTATGCGATCGTTAAGTATGCTGAGACTTCTCACCCAGAAGATATAATTTTGACTTAGCCTAACAATACATAATTTAAAAGTTATCGTTGTGCAGTAAACAAATACATATTGTTTACTTATAAATATAATAAATATATTTTTGTCCAATGTTCGTTTAATATGTTGTATAAGTAGCGTTCTTTTAATAAGTATAGGTATATATCTCAAGTGTCTTTAAAGATCAAGCATCACCAGTATATTTATAGTCATCACTTGATCATAAAACGGACCATAAACCGCTAACATTTATTTTTGGTCCGAAGTTAGGGTTGCCGCAAACAGCAGCCAGCAGGTTGCCACCAGGCTGGCGTCTTAGAGAGGCCGCAGATTAACAATTATAAGTTGCCCGACTAAATCGATTACCAAGAGTGACATATGCTAGCCCGCACTTCTTGTACAACTAAATCGTCCAACTAATTAATTGGATACCAATCGTATCAGAATCGAGATTCCCTTCCGATTATGCACAATTAAAGAGTTGGGATTTAGTCGTTCGATAGTCGGCCAACTTACAATTGTATGTCTGCGGGCTCTCTTACGATTGTCAGATTGAATTTGTTAAGTCGAGTGCTAACTGCAACGTCGATGCACTGTCGCGACTGCCGTTGCCTTATTAACAGATTTTTTGTGATGACAAGGTTTCGGTATCACGAAAGTAAATTATGATTGTCGTAGAATCTGTCCGACAATATCAAACTCATGTGAACCCATGATCTTTCCTGTCATACCCCCGCCCCACCGCGCCACAAAATGACAAACGACAAAAGTCAGCAAGAAGCTGTCCATAGCATACGAAACATATAAGTCAATCGTACTTTTGCAATAATTGCTTCCCTAATTCATCGTTATTTTTCAGTCACTTTCGCTCCCGACTTTCCATTTTTATTCTCCAATTCATCCTTTTCATCTTTGATGGCTAAATGGATTTCAGCCCAGTCGTCCAATATGGACTGGATATCTTTATGTCTTTTTGCCTCAGTTAATTGGCTAAGCGGTTTATCTACCGCCAATTGAGAATGATGCCTGCGACGATCTGTTTGCGACGGTCCATTCATATGCATTAGCATGTGACTCCTCAGATGGCCAGGGAGCCGGAAACGTCTAGAACAGCGATTGCACTTCAAAGGTTTATCATGAAGATACTGGTGTTTTGTTAACTGTTCGAACGTCATAAACCGTTTATTGCAGAGCTTGCATATATTAGAACTTATTTTATGATCTTTGAATGCATGATCATCCAAACTGCTCTTTTGGTAAAATATTTTTCCGCAATGGTTGCAGCCATAATGCTTCGTCTTGGTATGGGTGGTTGTTTTGTGCCTACGCAGGGTTGTGGCCCTGGGAAATGATAATTCACAAAACTCACAAGTATAGTCTCCGACTTTGCGTTTTTCTTCGGGCTCCAGATGCTCCAGAGTCCTCATTTTGGACTGGGGGCCAGAAAACATATATTGATGGGCTTTTAACTCGGACATGTCAAGGAAAAACTCACCACAATTTTGACATTTATAGTCCTTATTGTGTCCGGACATATGGCTGATGTATTGATCGCGGTCGGTTACTGCCAAGTCGCAGTATTCGCATCTCAATCTGGAAATAACAAATTAATTCTAAGTATATGACATGTTTTCACAAGCCAAAAATAACAGATGAACGCCAAACTACTACGTGAAGTTAACATCTGTGAACTCCTCGGCTCACAGATGTTGGTTTAAACAACAAGTTTGACAAACTACTTCAATGCTATAGTTTTTTTCAGGTTTTCAGGACTAGTAATGTTAGTAACTATAGAGAAAAAAATACTCACCCTAGTTGAGGCATGTGTTGACGCACGTGCCTTATAAATGTATCGAATTTTTTTGAAACCTTAGTGCAGTCAATGCACCGGAAACCAAAGCATCACCTGTGGTTTTCCTTGAGATGATGTCTGAGCGCTGTCTGATTTGCAGATCTTTTCCCACAGATCTGGCAAAACCAAGGGTAGTTTTGCCAGCTGGTGATTTCCTTGCGTCCCGTGCGAGCATAACTTTCACTGGAAGGTAAAAACAGGAACTTACATTTGAGATTTTAAGACTGAAGATTATATATAGCCTTCTCTTAAGGAGTTGGCAGTTATAAGTAGTTGGTAGTACTTAGAAGTGTGATTTGTGAATATTTATTTGTACGAAATGAAATGCTAAACGGATAATTATAATCACTATCACTACATAGTATAAAACAAAGTCGCTGTCGTCACTACATAGTATAAAACAAAGTCGTTGTCGCTGTCTGTCCGTCCCTATGTATGCTTAAATCTTTGAAACTACGCAACGGATTTTGAAGCGTTTTTTTAATAGATAGAGTGATTCAAGAGGAAGGTTTATATGTATTAGGTTGGGGAAAAAGTCTTTTCGCATTATAGTATGTATGAACTTGTAATAAAATCTCTTTGGCTATACTATTTGTATCTGGCTGGTTTTGGTATCATTGAAAGTTTAAATTTTATAGAACATAATTCCAAATTCAAATTAGGAAAATGTGTGATTTTCATTTGTTTTTCGTACTGTCAAGATGAGTGAATCTAATGAAGAAATTTAATATATCTGAAAATTTTACTACAAAAAAGGTAAAAGTGCAACGCAAACCGCGAAAAAAATTTCCGATGTTTATGGACCTAGTGCAGTGTCTGTGAGAGTAGCACGAATTTGGTTTATGCGTTTTCAATCCGGAAATTTTGATGTCAAAGATGCACGTCGCTCTGGTCGCCCTGTTACGGATAAAATGGATGCCATTTTTGAAAAAGTGGAGCAAGATCGGCATATCAGTAGTTACCGACGTTGCTGAAGAACTGGGAATTGATCACAAAACAGTTTTGGCGCATTTGAAAAAAACTGGGTACACAAAAAAGATCGATGTTTGGGTACCTCACGAGCTCACTGAAAGAAACCTAATGAACCGTGTACTCATTTGTGATTCTTTATTACGACGTAATGAAACCGAACCATTTTTGAAGAAGCTGATAACTGGTGATGAAAAGTGGATCACGTATTCACGTACGACAAGAACGTGCGAAAAAGGTCGTGGTCAAAGGCGGTCAGGCTTACCAGACTGTGGCGAAACCCGGGTTAACTCGCAACAAGGTGATGCTGTGTGTGTGGTGGGATTGGAAGGGCATTATTCATTATGAGCTGTTATCACCAGGCAAGGCCATCGATTCTGAACTCTACTGCGAACAACTGATGAGATTAAAGCAAGAAGTTGAGAGAAAGCGGCCGGAATTAATCAACAGAAGGGGTGTGGTTTTTCATCATGATAACGCTAGACCTCACACATCTTTAGCCACTCAACAAAAATTAAGAGAGTTTGGCTGGGAGGTGTTAATGCATCCGCCGTATAGTCCTGACCTTGCACCTTCAGATTTCCACCTGTTTCGGTCTCTTCAGAATTCTTTAGGCAGTGTCAGGTTAACATCACGAGAGGACTGCCAAAACCACTTGTCGCGGTATTTTGATCAGAAGTCCCAAAATTTCTATAGCAATGGGATCATGTCCCAACCTACAAGATGGCAAAAAGTTATCGACCAAATGGTACCTACATACTTTAGTTAAATGTAAATAAACTATATTAAAAAATGTTTTGAATTGTCTTAAAAATGCGAAGAAATTTTTTCCCCTACCTATTATAATACATGCATAACATTGTAGAGTACACTGATCAATTTAGAGGTTTCTAATGTGATGTCGTAATAAATACATTTTTTTGCGCTTACATTGCAATCGCTGGCTGAACCCCACGAGATAAATCAAAATAATGTACTACAGTATTGTACACCTTAAAAAGGTATATCTCTTAAGAGTACACATGCCGCCCGGTCGAACTCAACGGTGGGCGTGGCCTAAACGCTTGCTATTTCATCAAGCGGCGCGCGAGAAAGGGAAATGCACAATCATTGTTGTTAGAAACGGGCGCGTAAAAATTGATGAGTAGGCTTCTAGAATTAGTGTTCTTATGACAAAATAACTGAATTTTTTTATTCGAAGTTAAGTTATATAAATTTTTGAATAAATAAACTAGAGATTTCATACTCCTTCTGTTATTTAATTACGTCCAAAGTTGCGTTAAATTACGGGTTAAAATATGGAAATTTTGAGGCTGATAACTTTAAAATGATTAAATATTTTTAAATTCTGTTTTGGTACAGGCATAGATCACAACAAAACAAAACAGTATTATGCCCGTCTTGGAACAAAAAATGTCAAACAATGGAGTAATCATCCTAAAAAAATTGTATGGAGAAATGCGTGGCTTGTGCAGCCTTAAGGATAACCCACAATAACCATTTTTATCCTTTACATTTTACGGGAAAAAATGGCTTTTTTACGAAGTGATTTTAAGCAATACAGCATTAATCCTTATCCAATTCAGTACCTTAAATACATTGTCCATTTAATATAGATCAATATAAATATGTTGCTTGTTACTCAAAAATCTTTAAAAATACTTGTAAGGCAGCAAAGGCCTTATACATAGCAACAAGGTTAAATCGGCAGATAACAAAATTAAAACAGTTTGGAAAATTATCAATAATGAAACAAACAGGAACAAAAACATATTAATGATTATACACTGCGGACTTCACGTGGACTCATAAGCGATAGTAAAGAAGTCGCTGAAGAATTTGTAAATTTCTTTACTAGTATCCCAATCAAAACTACTGAAACCTTAAACTCCTCGCCCTCGCTTTCTATTGAATTATTAAAGGCGAACGTTTCAGCTTGTCCGATTGAATTTAACTTTAAGCACATAACCCCCATCTATACTTATATATAATAATATTATAAAGAGGAAAGATTTATTTGTTTGTTTGTTTGAAATGAATAGGCTCCGAAACTACTGGACCGATTTGAAAAATTCTTTCACCAGTAGTATCGTACATTATCGATGATGGACATAGGCTATAGAATATTTTCAAGAAAGTTACGGATCCGTATGAAAACTTCGATAATGTAACCCAAGGTGTGAGAAAAAATCCTTATATCGCGAACGCTGCGGAATCTTATTTATTTATTTTATTTATTTATTCCTCAAACAATTTACATTGTGTTAGAATTCTACAAAAGTACATTACACAATTACAGAAGCAATAATTAAACATAAATATAAAGCAATCAGAATAAATACAAAAACCGTTTCAAGTACATGTCAAACGATAAAAAGCACAATAACAACCATTACTATTCCAATTAACGTGAATCAACTGAGAATTTAATGTCAATTTAGTTTACTGTTTACAGATGTCCAAACCATAATAAGATCAAAACCCAAATTTAATTAAATAAAAATTAAATGTCATATAAACTCTTTTGCAAAAAAAACGGGCACTTTAGATTTTTTTCTCTACTTCAATGAAGAAGAACAAGAAAAAGGTTTTGTTAATTTGACGATGTATTGCCATGTTTTTTAAAGCATCCTGGCATGATTCTTTACGTTCCAAATTTAAAATTTGAAAAGAAAAATAATGATTATTGTGGATTATTCTAAAATTGCTTTACTAATGGCGCGAATTGCTGAAACGATTTTTAACTGATTACGATATTTTAAAACTTTTTGGATATTTTCTGCAAATTAAACAATTTAATCTTTCTTTTTACATTAAATACCACTTTTTGATATGAGTGATAAAGCGATAAGGACCGGTAAAATTATAGCCCTACTTGAAGAAGGTTGTTCGCAAACTTACGTGTCTCAGCGGCTAAATGTGAGTCGTTCAACTGTCCAGAGGACTTGGCAACGGTATCTAGAGACTGGTTCGGTCAAAAGAAGACCCGGTTCGGGAAGAAAACGATGCACAGAACCAAGAGATGACCGCTTTTTGGTGAGTCAGGCGTTGCGTAATCGTAAGGCGTCAAGTGTGGACCTGAAGAAGAGCCTTGAACAAGTAAGAGGAGTAGAAGTTAGCTTGTGGACGGTCAGGAGGAGGCTTTTGGCTGCCAATATCAAGAGTTACCGCCCAGCTCGGGGCCCTAAATTACTCCGTGAGCACCGTGTTGCTCGACTTCAGTTTTCTCGGAACTGCGCTTCATGGACTCTGGAGGACTGGAATAAAGTATTGTTTTCTGATGAAGCTAGAATCTCTTTGTGTGGAGAGGACCGACGCCGGCGAGTGCTGCGAAGACCACGGGAACGCTATGCGGAAGTGTGTTTCGAAGAAATCACTCCTTATGGCGGAGGCTCCGTTATGGTTTGGGCAGCAATTAATTCGACGGAGCGTACGGAGTTAATTTTCATAGAAAATGGAACATTAAATGCACACCGGTACATAATGGAAGTCCTAATTCCATATGCACAACCCACATTGACTGCACTTGGGGAAGATTCCATTTTTATGGACGATAATTCTCGCCCGCACCGTTCTGGCGACGTGGAAGCGTACATGCAAGAAGTTGGGATCCGTCGTTTAGATTGGTCAGCTCGAAGTCCTGACCTCAATCCAATCGAGCATGTGTGGGATGTTCTAAAAAGACGGGTAAGATCAGTTTAACCTGCTCCACAAAACATCAGGGAGCTAAAAAGAGTCATTGCAGAAGAGTGGGAACGTATTCCTCAAAACGTTATTAAAAACATCGTGGAAAGCATGCCCAGAAGGATTCAAACTGTGATTTTGGCAAGAGGAGGTCACACTCGTTATTAGGTTTTTACATTTGTAACTTTATTTAATTAAAAAAAGTAAAAAAAAAACGTCTTTATTGCCGACCACTTCTTATTGTTTGGGCGTGTACGTCGATTTTAAAGAATCCATCGTTTTTTTTTTCTTTTAATTGCTTTGAAGTGCGCGTGAAGTGAAAAATTCAGAAAGAGGATGTGCCAAAATTTCTATGTTCTCCTTGATAATTGTTATCGGTAAGTCGTCATATCCGCAAGATTTTTTGTTAGCCATGTGACTCACAATCTTTTTTATCTCAATTGGTGTAGTCGGCTTGAAAGACAAGTTACTCTCAACTCTCACCGTTGTTTCTCTCAGAAGGGACATAGCTTTATCCTTGTTTAGTGCCAATAATGGTTTGAAGCTATCAACGAATTTATTAGCAATATCCTGGGGATCGTTATAGAATTTGTTGTCTATATTTAGGACAAGTTTCCGACTAAGCTTGTTTTTTGTTTTCTTCGTATGTTCATTTACTAGTTTCCACGTTTCTTTGGGTATATTTTTAGCATTACTAAGATGAACTGATATGGCTAGCTTTCTAGCTTGCTTTATCACCCTTCTGTAAATTCGAATATAGTTTATTTTGTAATTCGAGATACTACCATTTTTTGGAGTGCCACTGCATAAAACTCTTTTCATTTTACTTGAAACTTTGATTCCCTTGGTTACCCACTTTATTATTTTATTTTTCGGAGGCTTTATTTTAATAGTCTTCTTTCGGTAACAGCTACGAAAAATTTTGCCAAAATTGTCTAAGAAATTATTTATTCCCATATTACTGAAATTTACATTTAAAGAAAGAAAGAAAGAAAGAAAAATAATTTATTTGGTACAGCATAAGGCACAAACACAAAAGCTCGGTAACACGTAAAATGGATAAAAATAACAAAAAAGTTTCAAAAACAGCACAAACAAAAAAGATAACAATAAAAGTTGCGTGCCTCATGACTGCATCAAAACAGGCTCAGTTCAGCATGAATGCCAGACAACTAGTGCCTGACGCTGGTTTTCAACTGACCTGTGTTGTGTTGTGTTGTGTTGTTTTTGAACGCAGCATTATTTTTTGTGTTAAATGATCTTTTCTGAATTGTTATGGTATTTTCAGATCTGTTCGTTTTCTCATAGATTTTATCAAGAACCATATCGCAAAAAAGTCCACCTTGACCATCTGCTAAGCCATTGTGATCGACCAAACAACGCTCTATACAATCCTCATCAACATTTGTGATTATATTATCAATACAAGAGTATGATTTATTTCGAATGAAAGTAGGAGTTTTTATAAGGTATCTAAAATTATAACATCTTAATAAACTTATGAACTCTGAAGCTTTTCTACTTTCAACCAGTACGTCAATATTAAAATCGCCACAAACTAAGCACTTCCTATCACGAAAATGTTCTAATAATTTTTCTAAGCTTTCCATGAAGCTTTCAAAATTTTTTTCCACTGGACTTCTATAACAACAGCATATGTGTAATCCCGTTTCAAGATCTTTAACACCACAAATCTCAAAACTTTCTGATCTATATAACTTTTTAATTGCGTCAATGTTTTCACATTGTTTATTTTTATGTGCTAAAATAAGGCTACCTCCCCTCTTTTTTTTTTCCTTGTGTTGTATGATGCCAAATTATAATTGGACATAAAGAACACATGTGCCGATTTATCATTTAAGAAATGTTCTGATATGCATAAGTAATCTAAATCACTTTCATGTGTTTCAATATATAATTCAAGTTCTGTTTTTTTATTACTTATGCCACATACATTTTGATGAAATATTTTAAGACAGTTTGTTTTCGATAGTAAAAGAACTGTAGAATTAATATGTAACCTGTTTTGAGCATCTCTTTTAGTCACGAAAAAGATCATTTCCATCGGTGGTTATTAGTGAACTATTTAATTCTGTTTGTGTAGCAGAATTTACCAACACTTTCGGTCTCGTATTATTGTTCCCTCTATTGTCAAATTTAAAATTTGTTTGTGTATAAACATTCCTACATTGCACATTTGACGAGTAATGTTGATTTACAATCATATTCTGCACATAATCTAAAAATTTTGTTTTGTACTTTATACATAGTATTTCCCTGTGTATCAATTGGCATGCAATCAACTTGTTGTAATAACCATCTGTGTCAGTATAGTAATTGTTGTCAAGTGGAATAAAACTTGAATTTTCACAATTTTTACAAACATATTCTAACGTACAATTCAATTCATCTATTGACAATAGAGCAAAGTGATGTACTACAGTTTTATAGAGGTCATTAATGTCTACAAAAAAGTCCGCGATACCATATGTCTAACTATTATGGTTAAGTCACCATGACCGCTTTTTGTTCAAATTATTCAAGCAAATCCTTGGTGATATGAAAAAAAGGTGATTTCGGTATCATGATATTAATCCTTATCCCTTTAAATGGTTTGATAATTAAGGTTGATTATGTCCGTGTAAATTACACTTTAAATTATTCAAATCGGACCTTTCGTTCAAAAGTTACGACGGTAATAAACATGCTCGGAGTAAGAAAAATGTCGCGGCTTGAGCGAACTGGGAAGAATCATAACAATGCTTGGTCTGGTGAAGTTGCAAATGATTTCGATAAAACAATAAGAATAACAAATGTTTGGATTTTTCGCAAATAAACTACATACATAATAAGGGGTGAAGCAGGGGTTGCAGCAAGTTTTTAGGGGAGGACATTATTGCTTGCTTTAATTTACGTCGGAATGCTATGAACGAACTAAAAATGGGATTATTGAAACAGATGTACCTAACAATTTTTGCATAATCAACTCCTGACGGGGTGAACGGGGTGAACAGTTGCGCTGAACCTGAGACCATTGAATAAGTAGAAATGGCTAAGTAATAAATTTAATTAATGAAAATCATTGTGCTTAATTTTCCAAAACTAACCTTTATAAGGGGGTATAGGGGGCGTTGAAGTTTGTGGAGTACCTACTAAATCCGCGCGGACGAAGTCGCGGGCGAAGTGCTAGTTGCAATAATAAAAGCATTTAAGCAAATCAAGATCAAATTGACCGAAGATCTTTGGGGTATGTCTGTAAAGGTTTGTACCTCCATTATTGACACTATCGCGCCGTGTTTAGCTTTTATATTCAATCTGTGTGTGGATCAAGGGACCTTATGAAATACAGTAAAGTAATTCCTTTATTCAAATCCGGGGACAGTAAAGATACCAATAACTATAGACCCGTATCTGTGTTGCCAGTTTTCAGCAAGGTGTTTGAAAAGGTAATGCTTAATCAACTGTTCAGTCACTTTAACGCGAATAAGATCTTACACGATAAACAATGCGGTTTCACCAGGGGACGTTGTACAACTGACGCTGGTGTTACGTTACTAAAACATATCTATAATGCGTGGGAAGAGGCGCAAGATGCCATAGGTATCTTCTGCGACCTGTCGAAGGCGTTTGATTGTGTGTGCCATGAAACATTACTCCTGAAACTGAAGCATTTCGGACTAGGCAAAACAGCCTTGAACTTAGTAAAGTCGTATTTGAATGATAGACAGCAGCTAGTTCATATAAACGGCAACAATTCAACAGGATTAAGTGAAAATGGGGGTACCTCAGGGCTCAATTTTGGGTCCTTTTTTGTTTCTAGTTTATATAAATGATTTGCCCTATATTTTACAAAATAAACTTAATATGGTGTTATTTGCTGACGACACATCTTTAATTTCTAGAATAAATAGACATGCTAACAATCTTGACGATATAAATAACGCCCTACTGCAGGTACATGATTGGTTCACTGCTAATAATTTAGTATTAAATGGAAAAAAACGAAGTGCATTCGATTTACTTTACCAAATGTCAAAGGTAGTGATTGTGACATAGTATTGAACAGGGAGAAACTAGAATTCGTCGATGAAGCAGTTTTCCTGGGGATTACGCTTGACTCAAGGCTACAATGGGGTCCCCATTTAACATCTCTTGCAGGAAGGCTAAGTTCAGCAGCATATGCTGTTAGGAAAATCCGCCAGTATACAGATGTTGATACCGCGAGACTAGTCTATTTTAGTTACTTTCATAGTATAATGTCTTACGGTATCTTACTATGGGGACGGGCTGCTGATATCGAGTCTATTAATTTTATTCAACAGAAAAGAGCCATAAGAGCCATTTACAATCTTCGCCGGCGCGATTCTCTAAGAGAACTGTTTAAAGAAATTAACATCATGACGGTGCCTTGTCAATATATCTATTAAAATATCATGTACGTTAGAAAGAATCTACATCTTTTTAGTAAACGAGGTGACAGACACAACTATGTCACTAGAAATAGGAACGAATTAGTTCAACCAGGTTTCAGACTTGCCAAAGTAGCAACATCTTTCATGGGGTACTGTTTAAAATGTTACAATAAAATACCTCCCCATATTTTAGAATTAAATAAGACAAAATTTAAATCTTGTATTAAACGCACACTATGCAGGCAAGCATATTATAAGTTAGGGGAGTATATTGAGGATGGAAATGCGTGGCTCAATGCTGGTCCTGCTCCACAACGCCACTAGGTAGCCACTAAGGGCTCAAAGTAATCTGTTAGCATTTCGTGATATTGTTGGACCGGCTGAAGATTGTAAGAATGCAAATCTTTTTCATTGTATAGACTCAACTTATTTAACATTGTATAATTTCATGCACATGTGTGAGTACTATGTAGCTTTAAACTATAATGATCTTTTTGGGTAGGTCTTTGACTTGAATGTACCCTGGCGATTGGGGATGGTGCTAGCGTATGCGTCATGTTCGTGAACGGGCGCCGTCAGCTGAGACTGGTCATCTCTCGGCTGCCATGGTTTATTTTAATTATTTCTTTGAATTGTTTCTTTTTTTACTCCGGACTCTTTTATCCTGCACGTCTTTTACATCGTTCTCACATATATGTATAATTTCAATATGAATGATGTAACCATAATTTTGTAACAAAATATCATTTTTAAAAGAGTGTCCTTGGATTTTCTTGCACGTTCTTCTCCATAGAGATCTACGCTTTGGAACGTGCAAATAGCTTCATCTTTTTTGACCGACCGTCCTTGACAATTCAAAAGTGCCTGTAAATGGTCTAATTGAAATAAATGCTTTGACTTTGACTTTGAATTTCAATGAAAGAAAAGGCTAATCGGCACTATCTAATCATAAGGGACGAAAAAGGCGAACTAGTGTGTTTGTAGGGAAGTAAAACAACCGTCTCGCTCGCTAGCTAGTTTAATACTCCAAATGTTACAACACAAGATGGCGCGCGGGCGCGCACACATAGACACATACACATCAGTAGTACATACAGTTCATCCCTCCAACATTAATTTGGGAACCTGTAACAATACAAAATCCTCCTCACTACATAATACAATTATTTACCATAGTAAAACACTTATTAGCTTAATTACCTAAAAATATTTCCTATAACAAACAGGTTTTCGGAGTCTCTTAGAGCGCTCAACCGGGGTAGTGTTTACAGTACTTGGTATAGTATGCTCATTTGAAACGGAACATTGTTCAACCGGTTGAGTCTCTTCATCCATCACCTCGCCCGCCTCCGCCCACTCGTCATTATCGGTATCCCTCTCTTCCATTACTTTATCATGGCCACATTCTACGGTGTCAGACGCGGCCTGCAACTCTCTCTCCTCAGCACTAGCTGACGGAAACGACAAAGGTGGCTGTGGCGCCGGTCTCCCGGGGGATTGTACATCGGGTTCCGACGTAGGGAGCGGGGGCTGCGGCGGCGGTGCTGCGCCCCGCGCCGGCACTCGGTCGCATAATACCGAACTGTCGACGCCGGACGTGTTTCCACTAATATCTACATCAGTATCTTTGCTCGAATTAGTATACTTCCTCATTTGATCTATGTGTCTATTATGACTAGTTCCGTAATCCTTAAAATAAATTTCAAACATTCTTGTGCCTATAATCTTTTTTACAATACCTATACTCCAAGTACTTCTCCTTGCAATAAACCATTTAGCCCATACAGTCTCACCTATTTGAAAACATCTGTTACATTGTAATGCCGATTGTTCGGTGCCCTTATCAATAGATTTAGCCTGTGGTAGAATTAAATCTAATCTGCATCTTAAATTACGACCAAACATTAACATCGCCGGGGTGACGCCTGTGGCGCAGTGAACAGTGTTCCTAAAATTAAATAAAAAACTCTGTAGTTTTTCATAAATATCTTTTTGACTTCTACCCTCTGCTAATATACATTTAATCATCTTTTTACATGTTTTTACCGAGTTTTCCGCCTGCCCGTTGCTGGCTGGGTGATAAATAGGCGAGTTAAGGTGTTCAATACCATTCACTTGGCAAAAGCTATGAAATTCTGATGAACTGATTTTCACATCATTGTCCGATACAATAACATTAGGCACACCGAACCTACAAAACATACCCTTTAATGTTTGAATAAGCGCATTGCTCGAAGTACCACGGTCCATTTGAACACATTCCAGCCATTTAGAATACGCGTCTACGACGACAAGATATACCACCTGACCTATGGACATGTAGTCTATGTGAATGCGGTGCCACGGGCCCGGTGGCCGCGGCCATGGCGCGGGGGCAGCTCGCGGCGGCGCGGCTCGCTGCGCAGCGCACGCGCGGCATGCTCCTACCCACCGTAATATATCTCTGTCAATTCCAGGCCACCACATTCTACTACGTGCGGCGCTTTTAGTTTTAACGACGCCAAAATGAGCCGAATGCAATTCTTCCAACATCCTATCTCTGTAGACAGGCGGAATTACTACCCTATGGCCGCGAAACAAACAACCATCGATTAATTCTAAATCCGATTTGCATTGAAAATACGGCACTATAGATTTACATTTTATTTTCCTAGGCCAGCCATTAGACATATACTTAGTTACAGTTTTCAGCACCCTGTCGGCGGCGACCGCTCGCTTGATATCGTCGAACAAAACTGGTTTTACGTTAGCCTCTAAAAACAGAAAATACTTTGAACTCTTTTCATCTTCCTTATCACTGGCTACGACTGATAACGGTGACCGTGAAAAATAATCCGCGACCTCATTATTTTTGCCGTTTACGTATTGCACCGTATAATTGTACGCGGATAAAATGATTGCATATCTTTGTAAACGTAGGGCGGCCGTAACGGAAATACCATTTGCTTTACCAAAAATTGATAACAGAGGCCTGTGATCAGTTTTCAAGATAAAGGGGGTTTGACGACCATATAAATATTGGTGGAAATGTTTTACACCAAAGATAATAGCCGTTGCCTCTTTCTGAATTTGGCTATAATTCTTTTCACTAACCGTCAGCGACCTTGAGGCGTAAGCTATCGGTCTCTCATGGCCCGGGCCGCTCGCGGGGCCGTGCGCGAGCACGGCGCCGAGCCCGCACGGTCCCGCGTCCACTGTTAGTACCAGCGGCGCTTCCGGGTCGAAATGTGCCAATACGCGTTCACTGGCCAGCTCGCGCTTCACGCTCTCGAATGCCGCTTGCTGTCGCTCACCCCACTGCCATTTCGTTCCCGCGCGCAGTAGTTCATGTAGCGGACTCAGCATAGCGGACGCGCTCGGAATAAAATTCCTGTAGTAATTAACTACACCTATAAACCTTTTAACCTCTGATACATTTGTGGGAGTAGGTGCACCTAGGATAGCCTCGACTTTTGTTGGACAAGTCCTTAACCCGTTCTTGTCTATTACGTATCCTAAGTAGGTAACCTTACTTTCGAAAAACACACATTTTTCCTTTTGCAGGCGCAATCCGGCATCTTGCAACCTACATAAAACCTCGCGCAGTCTTGACAAGTGTATTTCTTTTGTTGATCCGGTTATACAGATATCATCAAGCCATATACTAACTCCTTCTAAGCCTGACAACAGAGTTTCCATTGCTTTCTGGAATATAGCTGGAGCGTTAGCTAATCCGTAGACGAGTCGGCTGTAAGAAAATAACCCTTTTTGTGTATTTATTGTAGTTAACTTCTGCGATGATTTGCTTAATTTAAACTGATTATAAGCATTGCTCAAGTCTAACTTCGTATAATGTTCCCCACCCCCCAACTTGGAAAATACTTCCTCTATACGAGGTAGGGGGTACTTGTCTATTTTTAGATCTTTATTTAGTGTACATGAAAAATCACCTGCTAACTTTAACTTCCCATTTTCCTTTAATACCGGTACTATTGGTGTGGCGTATTCAGAATAATTAACCGGAACTAGTATACCTAAACTCACTAACCTATCAAGTTCTGCGCTGACTTTGTCTTTCAAGGCAAAAGGGACGGAACGCGGCTTAAAAAATTTTGGTGTGGCATTATCTTTTAATTGTAATTCGACTTCGAACTTATTAAAACATCCTAGTTCATCCTTCCAAACGTCCGGGTATTCATTCAACAACCGCTGTACTTCGAGAATGTTCTTACTCGCGCAAACTAGGTTGTTATTGTTTGTCGCAAAATACATACTAAATTTTGTCATGAAATCACGTCCCAGTAAAGGTGGACCGCCGTTTGCTATGACATACATTTTTATATCTTTAGTTAAGTTATCATATGTTATTTTAGCAACAAAATATCCTAAGGGCGTGATTTTATGACCGTTGTACAGACACATTGTTAGATCACTCTTATCCAAACTTAAACTAGAAAAATGAAGCCGATACAATTTATCCGAAATCACAGTAGTTCCCGAACCCGTATCTAACTCCATACACAAATCAATTTTATTTACATTTACGTTAATTTTTATAGGCATTTGGTCAACATACCTCATGTTATATAGTTCACACTCTTTGCAGTCACTTTCTTGAACCGCTCCCCGCTCCGTATCCTCCGCACCGATATTATTAAGATTTGACTTCCTAACTGCGCATAACTTTTTTAGATGGCCTTTTTGCCCACAAATAAGACACTTGTAGTTCTTAAATCTACACTGAGCTGCATTATGTTTTTTTAAACCGCACACTGTGCAACGCACTTGATCGCCGTCGTCGGGTCCGCGACGGCCCGCGCCGCCGGCGGCAGCGGAGCCCCGCGCGTCGCGTCGGCTGCCAGCATGCACGTGGAACACCGGCTCCTCCTTGACAACAAGCTCGGCGCGCGCTTGCCGCGCACACGCCGCTTTCTGGGCCACCTCCAGCGCCTGTCCAAAAGTCAGGCTCTTGGAGTCACACTCGAACAATCTATCACGCTCCGGGCCCGTTTTGAAGCCAAGCACAAAGCGGTCACGCAAAAGTATGTCCAACTCCGAGCCAAAATCGCAGTACACGGCCAACCCTCGCAGCCGCGCAGCCCACTCCTCGATGCTTTCACCGTCGGATTTGATAGCTTCATAGAACTTCGCCCTGTCGGCGAACGTTGATCTTTTTGGCGTGAAATGTTTGTTGAGTACGTTCACTAGCTCACTAAAGGCGATTCCTTCGAGCTTATTCGGATGCACTAAGTTCCGAATCAGACGGTAGGATTCATCCGACAAATAAGTTAAAAGCACTGCACTTTGATTATCGTCAGTAATTTTGTTTAACTTGATAAACTGTTTTAATTTACTTTGAAACACGTCCCACTCGTGGATTTTGTGATCGAATACATTTAAATTTCCTAAGAAATTCGCCATCCTCGTCGCCAAATAGTGTGTTTGTAGGGAAGTAAAACAACCGTCTCGCTCGCTAGCTAGTTTAATACTCCAAATGTTACAACACAAGATGGCGCGCGGGCGCGCACACATAGACACATACACATCAGTAGTACATACAGTTCACGAACACAATTTTATTGTAAACGTGTGATGTTTTTTAAATAAAACGGTTTAAACCACTATTGTTTATTTACGATAATTATTATTGTACAATTTGATTAATTTGCAATGCAAGTCTTATTAGATTATGCTAATTTTAGTGATTCGTATCAAGTAAACACGTGACGCACTTCCGTGTGGCATCGGACAGAGTTGTTGTGGAGGGAGAACATGGTATTATAAAAGAGCGTGCACTCTGTGTGCCAGTACAGGATTAGCCAGTGTTCGCGAAATTCCTTTGTCTTGAAAGTTTTTGCCGACTACCCACATCCGCACGGACCGCGCTCCCCATCTACCCTACGACTGTGTGTTCGGACCTTGGTTCGCTCGCACAGCCGCAGGAGGGAGCTAATTTTTCGCCTCCGGGTTTTTCGAAAACTCAACGGTCGCGGAGAAACACTTTCACGCAAGAAACCGCCGAAACCAAGATGCCGAAGCCCGGCGCCCACGGCCCTCCAGGCCGTGGCGGCGCCAGAGAAGAGGACCCGCCGCCCGAACGGGCGAGCCGCCCGGCGCTGGACCGGTCGACGTCGCTGCCGAACATCGGCACCGCGTTGGCCGGTTCCGCGACGGCCGGCCCACCGAGGAAGCAGCAACCGCCGCAGCCAGCTCAGCAATCGCCAGCATCGCCACCAACATCGTCGGCAGCGAGCCGACGCCAAGCTGGGCCAGCGCCCCCCGCGGCAGTGAGACCGGGGCCCGCTCAAGCCCCACACCCCGCCGCCGCCTACCAGGTACGAGCGCCGCCGCCGCGCGCCACCGCGTCTCGTGCGCCTGCGCCCGCGCGCAGTGCTGCGCCACCGGCCCGCGACGCGGCACCCGCCGCGCGCCCCGCGGCGCCGCCAGCGCGCACCTACGCGCAGACCGCGTCGCCTACCCACATCTCGGCGCACCCGCACGCAGCGCCCCGCGCGTCACCACCCGCGCCCGCGCCTACCGCCGCGCAGCACGCGCACGCAACTCGCGCAGCCCCGCGCACCACGTCGGCCGCGCCCCGCAGCTTGCTGGCGGGCGCAGCGGCACCCGCGCTTAGAGGGTCCCCGAGAGACCCACGGGTACAGAGGGGCGCCGCGCCGCCCGTGACCCCCTCAACACCCGCCTCACCCGCACCCCCGCGCGCCTCTGCATACGATGCGCCAGCGACTTACTCGTCCCTATCGTCGCGCGCGGGCTCGAATGTGTCGCTGGCGTCCCTGGAAGAGGAGGCGCACGCGCACCCAGACCAGGAGGATGAAGACGACGACGACGACGGCGGCGACCTTATGGACTACGAGCAGCAGGAGGTCCGAGCCCAGCGACGTCGCCGCAGTACCGACGAGGAAGAAGAGGAGGAAGCGAAGCGTTACTGTCTCGACCCGCCATCGCGGGGCCGAGACGGTCGCTCGCCACCTGGTGACCCGTCGCCGTCACAAAACATGGAAAGGGGGGTAAGTCGTAAAAACGTTATTTTTACTACTACCCTCAATAACGAGGCAGCCCCCACACCGGGTACGGCCGCGCCTAACGCGCCCCCGGCTCCCAATAAGGCCACGAAGAGGCCACGCTACCCTCCGCTGGTAGTGGAGAAACTTCCAAACTGGGCCCACCATTTTCGGGCCCTCGCCGCCAAGCTGGGCCGGCCGCCTAACGCCCGCCCTTACGGCTCCGGCGTCCGCTTCTCGCCGGAGTCCGAGGACGAATACCGGCTGGTCCAGCGATACTTAACAAACCTGGAGAAAGAGGAAGGCATCTCCTGGTTTGCTTACTCCTTACCAGCGGAGAAGCAGATGAAGGTGGCCATAAGGGGGCTACCCTCAGACACTGATCCCCAGGAGATAGAGGAGGAGCTCCGCCATTTAGGCTACGAGCCAACGTACGTGCGCCACATACGCGCACGTCAAGGAAGACCCGGCTGCGTGTTCTACGCCATGCTGAAGAGGACAGCAGACGCAAGAGGCATATTTGACACCTCTGAATTTATGCTGATGAGAGGTGTCAAAATCGAGGCATGGCGTGGAAAACGTGGGCCCGCTCAGTGCCACCGGTGCCAGAAATTCAGGCACTCGTCGCACCAGTGCCACCGCCCGCTCGCCTGTGTCCGCTGCGGAGAAGGGCACACGGCAAGAGACTGCCCACGCCCACGCGAAGAGCCCGCCACCTGCGCAAACTGCGGGGGCGCGCACCCGGCGTGCCACATTAAGTGCCCCGTGTTCCAGAGGGAACTTCGGAACAGGCGCGCGGGGACTGTCGTCATCACGACAAACTCCTCGCGCCGCCCAGCAAACCAAAACCAAGACGGTGAGAGGCCGCAGGAAGAGGCCATGGGCGGCGCAACCTTGATGGCGGCAGCCAACGGGCCCACCACACGCGGCGGAGCAACCTCCTCCACAAAGCGGAGGAAGAGGAAGAGGGGGGGCCAAAGGAAGAGGATGACGGGCGCCCCCCCTGCGACCAAGGGAGAAGAAATTCCCCAGGCCGCCCCTGCCCAGAGCAAGGCGCAGGCACAAAACGCCGAGAAGCGCGCGACCGCTGGCGCCGGCACAGCGCAACAGTCGCGCAACAATCGCGCAATTAAAGAAGCCGCGCCTGTTCAAAAACAACGGCAACAAGTAGCAGTAACAAAACTACAAATGAAGAGCGTCGACACTCGTGCCGGCGCCGGCAACAGGAAAGACTTCAGTGCCTGCGCCATCCAACTGCTGATGGACCTTATCAAGGCCATCAGGCAGGGGCAAGACGTAGAGCAGGTCATCCTTGACGGCCTGGCCTCCCTCCTAACCCTCTACCATGGCTAGGCCGTTAAGGATTCTCCACTGGAATGCTCGCGGCCTGAGGGAAAAGGTCGCCCCACTCCGCCACCTTCTGAGGGATCAGAATATCGACGTGGCGCTCCTAAACGAGACGCACCTGGGACCCGAAGATAGGGTAAGGTTCCCAGGATACCTCGTTTATAGGAAGGACGAACGGTCGGCACAAAACTACAGATACCGTGGTCTGGCGGTACTAGTGAAACGAAGAGTCGTCCATCAAGAGCTCCCTCCGCCGACGACACTACAGCAAATGTACGCCCTGGGCGTGCAGCTGCACGTAGCCGGCGAGGATGTGGAACTATATGCCGTGTATAGGCCGCCCGCACCGAGTTTCGATGCGTCAGAGGTGCGGGCGCTACTAACAAGAACTGAGAACGCAACCATCCTCGCCGGTGACTTGAACTGTAAACACCAGGCGTGGAACTCACAGCGACCAAACCCCGGGGGGAGACGGCTCTTCGCAGACGCGGAGGCCTTCGGCTACTCGGTGTCTGGCCCTGAGACGCCTACCCACTATCCAGAGAACCAAAATTGCCTACCCGACGTGCTGGACATCGTGGTACACCGAGGGCTAAACTGCCAGATCACGCAGCAAGTGATCGACGACGAGCTGCAGTCTGACCATCAGCCTGTACTCGTCGTCCTATCGGGGATGCCGACCCGACTGAAGCCACCAGCGCCACGTCGCAAACTGGACTGGACGCAGTTCGCGGAAAAGATTGACGCCACAACACCGACTCGGCCAATTAAAACCGCCGCGGACGTTGACCTCCTGGCAAATGACGTCACTGCTTGCGTGCAAAGCGCCTTGAACGAGGCCACTACAAACCTACCAACGGAGGGGAGAGTGCTCCAGCCGCCCCTGCCGCCACGGATACGCGCGATGGTTGCCGAGAAGAGGCGCCTACGCAAGCAGTGGCAGCAATTACGCTGCCCGACGCTAAAGCGTCAATTAAATCGTCTAGCGGAGAGGGTTAAGGCCGAGTTGAGGGACTTGGCCGCCGCGAGCTGGGAGGAACGCATAGATGACGCAGTGGGAGACTGGACATCTGTGCACAAACTCTGCCGCCAGCTGTCAAACACCCCAGCTCCGGTGCGCCCAATACAGGACAGCAACGGGGCGCTGAAATATGCAGCAGAGGACCGCGCGGAGGTCTTCGCTGAGCACCTGGAGCGTCAGTTCCGACCGAACCCGACCACCGAGCACGCCCATGTCGCAGCGGTCGAGCAACACCTTGGGGACTACTTCGCCACGCCGATAGCTCCCGAGGAGGACGCCATCTATTTCTCGCCGGGCGCAGTCAGACGCGCCATCCGACGCACGAAACCACGCAAAGCCCCCGGAGCCGACGGTATCTCCAATACAGCGCTGCGCCACCTGCCGCACAAAATGGTCGCGGCCTTGGCGCGCCTGTTCACGGGGATACTGCGCACGGGGGTGTTCCCAGCCGCCTGGAAGGAGGGGCGCGTCATTCTGCTGCCCAAGGCGGGGAAGAACACTTTGAAACCGGAGAGCTATCGGCCGATCACGCTGCTGCCCACCATCTCCAAGGTGTTCGAGTCTTTACTGCTGCGACACCTCAACCCGCACATCACCCCACGACCGGAACAGTTTGGGTTTCGGTCGGAGCATAGCACGACGCTCCAATTGTCGAGGGTACTGCACCTGCTGTTGTCAACAATGAATAAGAAGGAGTACGCGGTAGCAGTATTCCTCGACATGGATAAGGCCTTCGACCGCGTGTGGCACGACGGTCTTATCTACAAGCTGGCCACATCCAACGCGCCCCGTCGCGTGGTCAAAGTGGTGCAATCTTTTCTGTCCAACAGGAGCTTCAGAGTGGTGGTCGACGGAGCGCTGTCCGCCCCCCGCCCGCCTGCCCGCGCTGTACGCTGACGACGCCGCGTACATCACAACGTCACTCAACGGGAAGCACGCGGCGTTGAAAATGCAGCGCGCGCTCGACCTCCTCCCCGACTGGCTCGCTAAGTGGCGACTGTCGGTTAACGTGGGTAAGACTCAGGCGATTGTTACGGGCTCCGCGCCCCTTCCGCCCCCTCTGAAGTTCCAAGGAGTCGACGTCGCGTGGTCGCCCCGGGCCAAGTACCTGGGTGTGACCATCGACCGCCGGCTCACGATGGGGCCGCACGTCCACCAGGTCGCTGCGCAGGCGAGATCCGCCCGCGCCCGACTCAAACCAGTGCTCTCGTCCCGCCTCCCGGTGCGCGTCAAGCTGGGCGTGTATAAAACCTATATACGCCCGGTTCTGACGTACGCCGCCCCCGCCTGGTTCGTTCTCCCATGCGAGGCGAACAAGAAGAAGCTCCGCGCGCAGCAACACCTCGCGCTGCGGACCATCGTAGCTGCCCCTCGCATGGTGAGGAACGACGTCATCCAGCGGGACCTCGGGATTGAGAGCCTGGATGAGTATGCAAGGTGCCTCGCGAAGGTAATGTTCGCGCGTGCCGACGCATCCGCTTGGCCCCACGTCAAGCACCTTGCGCCCTGCACGCGCGCCCACCTGACGCGAGGCGCTTGCCCCGAGACCTGGTCGGGGACGTCGACGGCCCCGTCGCACCGGACTGACGCCGAGTAGGCCGCCCCAGTCTACACGCGGCCTACTCAAACAGTAACACTGCCCACCCCACACGCATCTCGGCGCGCAACTTGTGCTAAGTTAATATAGGCAAGTTGCGTACCGAACTCACACATGCATTTCTCCACAGGCGCTTAAACATAACGCACCGAATATGGCAGCGTGGGCTCGCTATTCGGTGCACAAGCACTGGACGGTAGTACACACACTTCATAACCGCCCACACACACACATTGAACGGCTCTGCGGTCCGCGCCGCGACCGGCTAGCTCTGGAAAACGGGGCGGACGGGAGCCTCACAATAGCCGCAGGTGCGCCCACAAGTCGGCGTTCTCGTCGCTGGTCGTTCTCGCTGGGCCTCCCCCAGTGAGCTGGGGGTCTCACCGCCAGGGGACTGACCGCCGAGGCGCCGTGAAGAGGCGACACGGAGCTTGCTCGCTAGTCGCCGTGGCGCGCCTGCGGTATACATGCATCTAACACACGGGCGTGCGTTGCTATTCGTTTTCGAGTAGGCGCGCGCCCGACGAAGCTCCGCTCACTAGGAGAAACACAATGACGGGCCCGTCGTTACGGGCCGAGGGGTGCCCCCGCGGGCAGGGGGCCTAGCCCTGTGACCGCTCGCCACGTCCCCTTGCGGGGACGTAGCGACTGCCAACGAGTGCCAGTACACTTTTTAGTCTTATCTTGGATTCGACTCACTATAGAGCTCCTGCTCCCGACACAACTGTCGGTTTATCTGGTACAGCACTGCTGTATATTTACATAGCTGTATTGGCTTGCTGATACACTTTGTACTTGGGTGGCTTAGGCCTCTGTACGAACTGTGACCTTAAAGGTCTGTTCGAATGACTGTATTTCTATTACTTATTGTTTTTATTGTGTGTGTGTTTTTAAAGTGTAATTAGACTCTGTTATTGATATACTGTCTTGTTTATCCCAATAAAATGGGGACGCCAATATCCTGACACTATACCTTACCCACCGGAGGAAAACTCATCCATTGTTCCTACATATGTATTTTATGCTTATCATAAAGTAGTACATACACCGTCTACCTATCAGTAACGAGTGTCAAAGATCTTCATTACCGCCGGGACCAACGGCCTAACGTGCTTTCCGAGACACGGAGAGGTCTCGGTATTGAATGGATGATCCCCGATCTACGGAACAACCTCGGTAAGAGTCGCTTAACCTCGAAGTTCGACCACGAGCGGCTAATATAATTTGTCCACAAAGAACTCCCCAAGAGCACTGCCAAGTCCAGGGATCTGATCGGACCCTGAGACTCCTAGCTCAGCAATTCAAGGAGATCGTTGCAAATAAATAATATTCTTGTTCTTATTCTCCCTTATTAATTGTTCAGTAGGTACATATGAATAACATTTTTAAATATTTCTACAAAAAATAATAAAAAACATTTAAAAACATTTATTCTTATTCTTATCGTACTGTATCCATATCTGTCCTCCATCAACCTGATGGCCGTTGCTCTCTGAGGCCTTCGCGGGATTGCAACATATTGCGGGCCGTCAGGGTTTCCGCCCATAGAGCCATGGACCGTACGATCCCCACATTGAGCCTCCTGCAGGCGGTATTACGCCCCCCAGACAGAGCAGCAACCGCGAGAGTACGTTTGCGATGCCCATTAACCAAGGAACTCTGTTTATAGCTATGAAAGCGGTAATGCGTTATGAGCCCTCATACTCGTACATCTTGATTCTACACCGCTCGAGCACTCACACACGCACATGTGAAAATTCCAAAATAAAAAATTAATCTTACGTAATAGTAATAATAAACATTAAAATCGCGAAAATCTCGCGGCACACCGATGTGCCAGCAGCAAAGACTACAATATAAATAAGGATGGCCAGTAGTGCTCGAGCGGACCCAAGTGACTTAGCGACGCAACACGGAGTTTTTGCTCCATTCTTGTTTATGGTTTAAGTTATGTGTTTGTAAATGTCAGAACTCAGATTATGGTAACTGTCATAGAGTTCCCGCCAATATGTGTATTCTGCATCTAGAAGATCCCTGATCTTTGGCATAGTATAAAGTGGTCTTTGGTCTGTAAAATGAAGATAGTAATATAACGAAGTTACGAATTAGGTACCGTGTAGTGTTTAATTACAATACAAAAACAATTCTGTCCTGTCTACCGTCATGCTATCACTAACTCCGTTTTCTTTCGTATTAAGTACTTACCTACCTACCACACACAATCAATCCATCTATCTCTATTAATTCCAAAAACGTATATACCTACCTTATACCTACTTTCTTGCTATGTCGGTACTTTATAGCTATTCGGGGAAGCAGCAATTTTTTGTTAATTTACAGACAAATCTAAAATATTTCCCAATTATGAATTGTCAAAGACCATCTTTGACAATTCAAAAAGTAGTCAAAAAGATGTATCTAGCTTGCTCTGCCACGCTAGCGACAAGAGCATGCAAGAGTTACCGCGGCCCTGGAAAGCAAAGGTAGCACGAATGAGTTTTAGTCACTAAGAGTCTGACACTCCCTCTCGCTCCGCCCAGAGCGGGCGTAGTCATATGATTTCCTATCCATAAAAAAGCGACAAGCGCAGCAAAAATGTTCCTAGCAAAACGTACTCATTGCCCTTATCTCCAGCGAGGGAGAGTTACACGTTCTAAAGCGTAGATCTCAGACCAACAAAAAAAGGTAGACAGCGCACCGCGAACATCAAAAGTGAAGCCTCAAAACCGTGCTCATTCAAGTAAATACACAAGCTCACCCACACACCTACACTAAAACCATGCTCATCGCTCTTAGTACGTTACGAGCCGTCGTCTAGAAAACATTAATAGAAAAATATAATTATGCCTTCCTGTGTAGTAAAAATTTGTAAAAACAATAGCAAATCACAAAAAAGGTCTCACAGAATCACTTTTCACTTGTGAGTACTTGAAATAACATCGTTTTTATTATAAATTAACTATGAATTTTTAGGTTACTTGGAACAAAAACGTCAACAAACGAAAGCAGTGACATTAAGTGTGAGGGTTGCCATAATACGATTTAATATTTCCCCATTCGATTAAACAAATATATATGATTTCTTTCTTCGAGTTATTTTCTTATTTTATAATGTATAAAATATTTTAGATTTGAAGTTTTTCAACGCATTTGCGAGAAAACAGTACAATAGGTAATGAAAAAAACTTTTTGTTTTTAGATAGTCGGAAAGTCGCAACAATCTTTGACGTTTGTAGTATGAAAATTTGCAAATGGAACTACATCTTTCGTCTCTTTTCCTCTCATTAAATTGAGAAGAAAGTATTGTGCAAAAGCGCTTCCAAGTAGGTTCAATCATTCAGCTATATTTTATTCTCGTACTTATTTATAAGTACTCCTATAAGTAAATAAAAAAAAAACTGTAAAGGATACGTAGAACAATGACGTGTAAATGTTACACGTCATTGTTCTGTTGTTATGTTTTATCTTGATATTACCTACTTTTTCTTTAGTCAGTGATTTTGTTATGGTGGTCTTTTTAATATATTAAAGTTGATTAAAAATATGATTACCTATATTATTTTAAAACAATTTACATAATGACTTACGCTTGTTACGCTTCGACAACCTTTTATAACTTATCTTACATAATTGAATGTAGGCATGTGATGTAAAAAATTGGTTTTAGGTATAGATCTTTCTAAAAATTAAGTTACAATACCATACTCAACAATATCTTACTTGTGCTGACTTGCACAACATTAGCTTACCCATAAAATATTATTTCCCAAGTTATAGGGAAAAAAAATAAAAAATGGCAACCCTTCGAGACACACATAGATAAAAAGATGGCTTCATCTTTGATGTTCGCAGTGCGCCGTCTACCTTTTTTTGTTGGTCTGAGGCGTAGATCCTATGGAGAAGAGTGTGCAAAAAACTACATGGATACACTCTTTGTCTAAGGTACTTACGTTAACTCCGGTCGTCTTGCGTCATACACATGCTTTTGCCCGAAAGGTAGAAGGGCTAGAGTTTTGACGGCCTCTGAAAAGAAACACTGAATGCAGAGGCAGTAGGGCATCGGATTAGCAGAAAGTTCTAAGTTCAGTTCCAAACTCCACACAGATTTCCATAAAAATAACCCATTTAAATATGAAACCATAATATATCCAAAAAAAAACAAGGAAAGTTTACCAAAACCAAACAAAAGCCAACCAACAAAAGCAATCAAAATCCATTACTTATGATTAAAACTTTTAATTTATTTATTTGGATCTCCAACAAAGAATAAAGAAATTCTTTATAAACTAACAAGTATATAAAGAGGTAAAATTGTTTGACCTCACAACATAGGTAACAAATAATCAAATTCTCGGTAATACCTACTTATAAAAAGAAAGCTACTAAGACTTGTCACCATGTAAAACTCTCTAGCTAATGTCATGTGCTAGGTACTTATAATCCCAAAATAAATCTATTGGAATAGGCTACAAAAGGGAAAAGCTATTCAATATGCCAAGTACTTTCCCATTGATTTGGGGACGGCTTTCAATATAAACGGATGCAGCTGGGTGCCAGTATTTTTTAGGGTTCCGTACCCAAAGGGTAAAAATGGGACCCTATTACTAAAACTCCGTTGTCCGTCTGTCTGTCACCAGGCTGTATCTCGTGAACCGTGATAGCTAGACAGTTGAGGTTTTCACAGATGATGTATTTCTATAGTCACTATAAAAACACTAAAAACAGAATAAAATAAATATTTAAGTGGGGCTCCCATACAACAAACGTGTTTTTTTGCCGTTTTTTATAGATAATGGTACGGAACCCTTCGGACGGAGTCCAACTCGCACTTGGCCGGTTTTTTTTTAAGCTAGTACGTACATAATAATAAAAAAATAAAAACCAATGTTAATTTAGGCTTGCAGCACTTGGTATCTTCCGAAATCATAGGCCATAATTTCTTTGTACCCTGAAAGTTAACATCAGATTTTAATATCTTTAACTACCTAGCCTATTTGCTGGAAGACTTAGGTACTTACATATTTTTTTCAACACAAGTAATAAATAAAAAATAAACATTTTTAACAAATTACTTTTAAGTTATTTTTTCAACTTAGATGGCTTGCTTTGGACCGAAATCTCACCTGACTGAAAGCGATGATGTGATATCATGAAGCAAGCTTGCCAAGAAATAAACTTTTCCTTGACTTGAAAGACAACCAGGTTATAGCTATCAGGACACACAGACTCCGACAAGGAACTCCATTCCTTGGCTGTATGAAAAATTAAAATATTCCCATAGTTGGTGTACCAAGATAAGTATCCATATTGACAGCATTAGGCAGGGTAGATACTTTGTCTGTCCACGGTCTATGCAATGAAGTGATCCAATTAGCTTGAATTCGCATAAATTTTAGCTTTGCAAATCGCTATTGCTGAATGTCTTATTCGCAAAATGCAGTTCCAATTTGCCAAAAGAATTTTCAAAAGGCTATAGCAATTATATTTTATGCAGGATTGACATGTTTTAATGGGTTTAATTTAACCATCTTTATGACCTACCTACTACAGAAATTATAATTTCTAATAAATATTCAAAATAAAGGTAAAATTTTTAATTACCTATATAATTGCCTAAAGCAAAGTTTCCAAATTGCAAATTCTGCATACAAACCAACAGAATACCTAAGAACTAACTAGCTAGAAACTACCCTAGAATTTGATTATGTAATCAGTTGAAGGAGATCTTTATCAAAAAAGTTTTTTATAAAATGGATAAGTATTAGGTATATTATTCAGATCATTTACTTACAGGAAAAAAAAAAGTCCAAGCAAGCATGTACTTACCTCTGGTAGACTCGTCCATATTGATAAGACTGGGACAGTCAAAATCAAAAGGAAAATCTTTTCCTTGTGTAACAATCTCAGAGTCAGGTATCTGCTTATCAATAGTACCCTCATTTGTTGAGAACAAACCTCTCAAAAATGTCTGAGAATCTTTAATTCGTTCGAAAACATTGCAGCAGTTTTTCAAATTATGATAACAGCTTGCACATATAGATTTTGGTAAATCTTCCTCATAAAAATTCACAAAATTAATGCCTAGAAGTTTCAGTCTCTTTTTAACATCTTCAAAGTGTGCTAAGCTGGAGGTGAGGTCAAGTAATTCTTTAGAAGATTTTGATAACGCACAAAAACGACAGAAATTTGGTGAATTATTCATTTTGAAAAAAAAAATACTATTTGTTATCAAATGATTATTTTTAAGTGATTGAATATTTTATTTTTATAGGTAGGTAGACTCAAATAAACAAAACCACATATAAATATCAAGTTCACAACGCAAATTCTACTAAAACATTGTATACGAATATTTCTTTGTCTTGAATCCCAAAATCGATGGAGACTAGTCTAGTGCACCCTGCACCTCAGTAGGTACCTACTTCAGTGAAAGTGTAGGCCATAACGTAGTGCTAACAGACTTGAAACTATAACCGACTTTTTGCAGTTAGTTACCTATCATTCACCAAACAAGTAGGCGAACAAGATTTCAGCCAACAAATAACCGTATATATTTAACCGAAATTTTCCGAAAATTCATTGACATCAAAAATCCCTAGAGAATTGTCTATCATTCACTTGTTTGACAAAAGGACGAAAACCTGAGTTTGACGGCTAAGGCTACTTTTTCTTATTTATTTTACGAAAACCAAAGTTAGTAATGGGTTAATTACAATTTAAAACATGGAAAACTTGTACTGCCGTTTTTGTGCAGAGCCCAAAAGCTCTGAAAAGCTTCTGAACTTACAGAACGACGCCGAAAAACACGAAGAAATCATCTTAAAACTTGCATTTGTAAACGCTGTCTATGTAAATGTAACTAGCGATGATATGTTGCCGAAAACTGTTTGTTTTATATGCTACAACAGTTTAAGCAAAGCTTATGAGTTCCTGGATAATGTGAAGCGAGCACAAGACGTTCTATCAAACATATTTACAGCAGCCGAAGAGAGTAAATGTGATCTTTCAGACGACGACAGAATTCCAGCTTTTGACGATTTCCTTTCCAATGACGACTCTACCGCCGTGAAATTGGAGGATAGTACCAGTAATAAGTACTCAGAAACGCCGCAAGTAGACATAAGATTGGAAGTAAAACATGAATTAAAGGAGGAACCAGATTTGGACGAGCAGAGTTACGATGATTCGTTGAACGTACAGGATATTCTCGATGCGGCAATGTGTAACCCGTCCTTCAACTCCAACGTCACGATATACGCTAAAGAGCTATCAGATTTGAGTAAAAAGAGTGTTAAATCCTGGAAAGATTACCCGTGGGTGTGCGGGTATTGTAATATAGAGTTTTTAAACATAGATATGTTGAGATCCCACTGTAAGGTGGTCCACGGGAAATGTTCTGCATTCATGTGCATTGACTGTAAGGCGGGGAGGAATGAGGACTTCACGAGTTTTATTAAACACGTGAGGAAACACAGGAAGATTTTAAGGTAAATGTTTTACTCTAAAATAATAATATACAGAGATGATCTTTCTAACTTAATATTATACTCACAGAGCTACAATAGCATGTTTATTTATTGATAAGGATCGTCAACACTGCATACACTCTGAAATCAACTTGGCATTCCTAATAAATTGTTCTAGTGCTGCAACATTTACAGACACAACATTAGTTTAGAACTTTGAATAAGAAAAAATGTAAACAAAAGATAATATAAATATGGATTAACAATATTATGTGTAAAAGTATAATGTAAAATATGATTTAAAATTAAATGTAAACAATGTCAGTTAAAAAAGTAAAATAAATTAGAAATGTCAAAGATGTAAAACACAACAAAAAGTAAATTAAACAAACACAGTTCAAAAACAAAATAAATAATTAGAATTTACAATTAGAATTAGATTTAGAAATTACAAAACAAAACAAAACAAAATTATTATTATTATTACAAAAGAACACAAAAAAGAATATAAAACAATAATTAATCACATCAGATTCAGTTACATGTTCATAAAAGACAAATCTCTGGAAGTTCTGAATTATTACAAAAATTCTTTCACTGATAGAAAGCTACACTACAGTGTCATTTTCCTATATAACATGCATGGTGTTGACTAGCCATCCCTTGGCATGCCTGGTGGCAAAATGTGTGTAACATTTTGCCACCAGGCATGTAAGCCTGGTAGGGTCTGTAAGACCCGAATTTAAAAATACTATTTCTCGTACCTACTAGTTGTGGTAATTGGTGTATTGGTGTTGGTGGGATATATACTAGGGGTAAAAATGAAAAAAATAAGAATCCACTATGTTAACTAAATTAAAAAATAATTATTGGGGGTTATGTTTTTAGCAAAAAAGCAGGCCTTTTTAGGGTTCCGTGGCCAAATGGCAAAAAATGGAACCCTTATAGATTCCTCATGGCTGTCTGTCCGTCCGTATGTCAAAGCCACTTTTTTCCGAAACTATAAGAACTATACCTACTGTTGAAACTTGGTAAGTAGATGTATTCTGTGAACCGCATTAAGATTTTCACACAAAAATAGAAAAAAATCAGTAAATTTTCCCCATACTTAAAACTGAAACTCAAATTTTTTTTTTTTCATCAAACTCATATGTGTGGGGTATCTGTGGATAGGTCTTCAAAAATGATATTGAGGTTTCTAATATGATTTTAGCTAGCTAGATCGATTTATCGCCCCCGAAACCCGCTGCATACTAAACATAAAAATCGTTGGAGCCGTTTCTGAGATTCTGATGTATATACATAAATATACAAGAACTGCTTGTTTAAAGGTATTAGATAACACAATCAGTCCCTGACACTCAACTCCCATCTAAGAGTGTAGGCAGAGGTGTAAGGTATAACCTCCGAATTTGACACCAATGCTCGGGGTTTATTGTGTTTTTTCACCATCTCATTTGACTCTGGATTGAAGAAGTGCCCATAAGGCTTCCATGGGTTGAAAATGCTCAGCTACTGAGAGTTTTGGCACAGAAACAATTTTTTAATTAAATGCAACAGTTAAAGTAACAGGGTAGGTCTCAAAGACCCTACTAGGCATGCTGAGGGCTAGTGTGGCCATATTCGAAACTTTAACGTTGAAAATAATTGACGTTGACGCTTCTGTTCTGCCACCTGAATGCATAGTTTAGGGAAATGTTCAGGAAGTAGACTGTTTTTTGACTTTGACTTTTGACTTTGACTTTGACATTCCCTATTGCCGTTACAAAGCCATGTCAAGCTCGGCTTCCAGTCTAATACTAGTATGTAACTGCCTATTTGATCCGATCTGCTTAACCTGACTGACTGAACTAAGAACCTCCTACAAAAGACAATTGTGTCTGTTTTTTTTTAGATACCTAATTCTAGTTTAGATGATAATAAAATTATTATATTTTTCGCAATTTCGTCTGCATCTGTTCACAATTCAATGAGTTTTCTTTTGCGCGGAATGTTTAATATTTTTCTAAAGTAAAAGTAGCTTAAGTAACTCTTTATAACTTCAGCAGGTCCAACCGTTTTGGAGATTAGCCGGTACAAACTGACAAAAGATTTAAAAAAATCAAACTTCTAAGTCAATGCAATCTAAAGATAAGATCGTTTATGCTCCATTTATGACGCATCTTTTGACGCTCGCAAGGGAATCAAAACTTATAGGGTACTTCCTGTTGACTTAATGTCTTGAAATTTAGCAAGAAAATAGTTATAACAGGAGTGGAATTCCCTGCCAGAGTCTGTGTTTCCTGATAGCTACAACCTGGGAGTCTTTAAGTCAAGAGTGAATAGGTTACTTCTAGGCAAGCGTGCTCTATTTTCGACCACATCATCGCTTACCATCAGGTGGGATTGTGGTCAAGCGCGTGCCTATCAATAATAAAAAAATAAGTAAAAACCTGGTATGAGAGTGTTTTCATTTTAAAATCCCGGAGGTAATTTATAGGTACTCGGAAAAAATTGAGACAAAACAAACAGAAAAAACAATCAATATTTATTTCTGAACATAACACAGCAGTAGGAGTAAAAGTAATTCTCAATCATTTTATTTGAAACCAATAGTGACCAAGGGAAATTGGGATTCAGTTTTATATAAATCTAGATAATTTTCATTTAATAGCGGATAAAAGTTTGAGTTTATTAGTTTCTACCTAAGTCAGTGAACACTGAAATATTTTAAATCTTCATAAAAGTCTTTTTTTTTTCATCCTATACTGACCCACTGCTGTGCAAAAGCCTCCCCTAAATCTTTCCAGGTATTATTTCCCCGGGCCACCTCGAACCAGCTCATGCAGTACTGATAGTCTTTACTTACAATAACCTTTTCTCTATTCCAGAAACCATTGCTACTACTGCGGCTTAGTGCTAGACAAAACGGAAAGCTTAAGCACCCACCTAAAGGAACACTTCTCAAAGTCGCAAATACCCTGCCCCCTCTGTGGCGAAATACTGAAAAACGAGGACTCCTTAAAGTTACATTTACAAGATTATAACATAACCAAACAAAAACGGAGACCGAGACGAAAACCTGGGACCCCCATCACTATAGAAGACCTCACTTGTGGGTTGTGCAAGAAAGTGTATAAGAATCCGAACAGTCTTCGGGACCACATGAAACTTCACACCATTGATCGAAAAAGGAACTACACCTGTGACCGATGCGGTAAGATGTTCTACAACAAAGGTACACTTACATCACACATTCTTTCTCACGATAAGAACCGTCCACATGTTTGTAGAATATGTAATAAGTCTTTTTTGTACCCTAATATGTTAAGGCGACACGTCGAAATGCATTCCGGAGTGAAACCGTTCTCTTGTGAGCAATGCGGGAGATGTTTTAGGCTACAATATCAGCTGAACGCCCACAAAATCATACATACGGATTCCATGCCTTACGTTTGCTCTTATTGCAACAAAGCGTTTAGGTTTAAGCAGATTTTAAAGAACCATGAACGACAGCACACGGGCGCAAAGCCATATTCCTGCCAACATTGTGGAATGGAGTTTACCAACTGGTCGAATTATAACAAGCATATGAAAAGGAGGCATAATACGGACACTTCAAAGAAAAAGATAACTCCTGAGGGCGTGTTTCCTATCAATCCGGAGACTGGTCAGATCATTCAGGTCCAGGATCCAGTTGGTACAGAAGAGTGGAAGACTAAAATCATGATTCCTGGTAAGAGAGGGAAGAAGAAGGTTATTAAGCAGGAAGATGTATAGCTAATGTGGTCTAAAGGCTTGTCCTATGTATTTGAACAGGGATGCAAAATTCAATACCAGCGCCAACACTCGCCTATGTTCATCAATGGGTTAGGCAAAGGTGTACCTATAGTACACCCATGTTTCGCCAGTTGTTAAGTACCGTGTGTTAGGGAGCGGGCATACATCCAGACTGTCACTGAGACATTTCTGTTGAAAGAGCCCTTAAAATAGTTCTTCCTACTTGAAAATCAAACATCGCACTTCATGCTGAGATAGCGCTTCCGACACTTAGATCTTTTGATTATTTGAATTAAGGCTGTTTTTTTTAACTAAAATGACATGTAAGCTAAAGAGACAGGGTCCTTTTCACAATTCAAAATCATTTCTTCCGAAAGACGTCCACTGCTGGGATAAAACTGTCCGTTTTGCATCAGTGAAAAAGACTTATTAGAATATTTGTTGGTAAACTCCATACGGTGACAGATTTTTACACGAAATGTGAACCTTAGTAGTATATTCAATAAAGTTCATATTACATTGCTGAGTAATGGTACGACAGGACATTCTTTTGCATACAAAAGCGGTAATAGGTTGTGCATTTTCATATAATAATGACTAAGCATATAGCTCTTCTAATATAACGCAGACCCCTTTAAAGGTACACACTCATCGGGAGCATTCGACTGTAATGTAACAAGATTCGATTCTGAGCACTAAGTGGATTAGGAGGCGTGCAGAAACGCAACGCTAGATGGCATGGTTTACACCTTACACGTTCCCTACACTGCCTCACTGACTGTCGAGACTGAAAAGCAATCGTATCCCAGTCTATACTAAAATGTAAACATATTTTACCACTTGTAACGCTCGGGTCTCCTCACTCACTGACTTGATGACAGAATTGAAGTCTGATTCAGTTTCTACCATTAAGGTCGAAACTGAATCGGACTTCGATTCTGTCAGCATATTACCGTGTAAACTTGTGTGGTGTGAGCATGAAGTGAATTGTCAATCCATGCATACAAAGTGGAATGACAGTTTCCTACCAAAAAAAAGACAGTTTACTTCATGCTAACAGAATAGACCCGCTGTTATGTGATAGTATCCGGTGAGGTATAGAATGAAACATTTGTCCCACCTGCACGCAATATACGAGCTTGGTCTTGGAGTTGTGAAAACCAGCCCGATTTACATACATACAAGTATAGAAAAGAATCATGCTTGCTAAATGATGTTTATTTATGGAACTCTGTCTATGTTTTTTTTATAAAGCTACTTGAGGTCAATATTGCCCAGACACAAGTCCAAGCACTATAGACAGATCATGGTGGATCTATTGTGGTAAAAATGATCTTTTGAAGAAAGTTCAACTTACATTTGAATACCCAATGCCTGCATTTCCGAGTGACCATAGAGCTCAATTCAGAAAATTAGAAGCTTAATAGCCCTTTTGCTCACAGCTTGTTGATGATTTTAGTCTGTTATAAGTTCAAGTCAAAAGCAATAAATGTTATTACAGTAGTCGTGACTTATCCGACACTAAGGCACATACATACGTACGATCTCCTGATTCAGATTGGGAATTCTGTGTGACTAGCGTAGAAGTTCGATTTTCCGTTCTTCCGAGCACATAGCTTATTTTTGAAGGGACCGTTAGGTTTTTTCCCATTCGGAACGCGTGTTGAACATTTTGTACGTAAAGCAAGCATTCAGGTCTCTGAATCTGAGTTCCTTATCAGGATACCGTACGTATGCAGCCGGCCTATCAAAAACCAGGAGGTGTCTAATTATTGGCATGTTCGGATAACTGGATTATTGAGAAAATACCAAGATACATTAAGTAAAGCCTTTCAGAATGTACTAATTTGAATAAGGCATAAGTCGAGTAAGAGGGTGCCGAAATACTGAAGTGCCGTGTGTGTGATTGATTAGTGACCCTCTACTTTATATTCAGTCAGCTTCTATAAAAGTGTTCCAGTTACAAATTTAATGCAATAATTTTAAAATGGCGTATTTTTTTACCGTTGACGAGCTTTAACGTAATAAAACTGTAAAAAAAGTATTAGCTAGTAGGTATTATTTGTACAACGTGTAACAGAATAAACGCAATTCCTGAAAAGGAGTCATTGGTACAACTTTTACTATGGGACCAACAATGAAATCGCAAAAAAAAATTATCAACTGCCCCATACATTTGTGTGCACATTACTCGAAAAAAGGTACTGAATAGCTGATTTTTTTTTGCAATTTCGAGATTAGTCCCATAGTAAAAGTTGTTCATAATGATGAGTACAGTGGCCCCTTTTCAGGTATTGCGTTTATTCTGTTACACGTTGTATACAGTCGTCTGCCAATCAGTGGGGCAATTCTCGCACTTATGGACGTTCACATTCGCACCTTTGTCGTAATCTGTCAAAAGTTCAAAACACCTCTGACAACATTTTGACAGATTGCGTCTGCGATGCGAATACGCACGTTCATTAATAGTATTTACAGAGCCTGCTCCGTTTTTGGAGTCGTTTAATAATAAATAAAAACGATGAAAAATTTAGAAGTACTAGAATTGCCCCTCAGTTGTAACAATGAGAGCTTCCTTAAATGACGTACACCAGGTGGGAGCACTGAGCCGTCAGGACCAGGCATCTGGCAAAACGCCTTTGTTTTCCGACATGAGTTTTATTGACGTCAATAAACTCTTTTTCTTTCTTTCTTTCTTTCTTCTTTCAACGTCATGTTTACGTCAAAATTACGGTTTCAAAAAAGAGGACCCCTCAGCCCCTCACGTCTGTGGCGCCAACTGGTGGCGTAAATTTTCCGGGAAACCCTCATTTGCCCCACGCAACGTCAACCGGTCGGACAATGATTTGGCTCTTACCTAGATTTTCTCAATCGAAAATAATCGCAAAAATGAATCTGTAAAATGGTCATGCGCAAATCAAAGTAGTTCAAACCGCTTCTTTTACCCTACTACAGAAAATAAAGGCTAATAATGATTATAATTGTAAAAAAATATTTTATACGAAATAGTGATTTATTTATGAATAGTTTGTATGTACAATAACCGTAATTTAAGTTGCACATGGCTTTGAAATACGAAATGCAATATTATATTTTTATTTTTAAACGAAGAATGTGAAGCACAATGTTTAGTGTTAATAAAAGATTTAGTAAAATACTTGGATTTTATAGAGGTTTTGTTTTTTTTTTAATCTTGAACCCTGATCTACATAATAATATGGTCGCGTGCTACACACTTGTTCAGGAAATCATTAATTCAAAATCAAATGAAAAGCAAAAAAAAAACAGATATGTTATGGAGCTCCGTAGCCGTAACCGAAACTGTCGGATAACAGAAAGAAAAATCTATCCGTAATCGGATCCGGTTTAAAAATTTCGGCTAGGTCGAAGGATAGGAGGATAGGAGTCCAAATGAGGCAGCTGTCATAACATAACCTTTTTTTGCACGGCGAGCCGGGACTAGCCGATTTTGTGTTTACTTTTACAATTTCAAAAAAATCTAATATCCGAAAGTAAGGGATGAGTAATCCGAAATAATTTTATATCCGAAACCGGTTTAATATTATTTCTATAACCTTATCCAGATCCGAAACTTCATATCCATTACATCGCTTATAATAAATATTTAATTATGGCTGAGAATCAGCACTTAATCAACGTCAAAATACAAAGGTTGACTGGTAGAGAATGCCTTGTTGCATTAAGGCCGGCCATGTACCACTATTGTACATAATAATATAGTCAAAATAAATCTAAGTAATATATAAAACAAAGTCGGATTAGTTACAACATTATAAATTAAACTCAATAACGGCAAGACCAACTTTTATGATCTTCGATTTTTTAAATTTGTCTATATCTCGTAACAATAAAAACATCGGGAAAAAAACATACTCTAAGGGCGCTAACGCACTAGCGGTCAACCGCGGGGACGGCTAACCGCGCGGCTAGCCGCTTCTCAATATTAATATCGAACCGCTTATGATCGTACGCACATAACCGCCAGCGGTTACATATTAATATTGAGAAGCGGCTAGCCACGCGGTTGACCGCTAGTGCGTTTGGGCGCTAAGCGTCTGATACAAGACAGAAACAAAACACGAACAAAAATTAATTCTGAGGCGGTACGAAGTTCGCCAGGTCAGCTAGTAAATAATAAAATTCACACAAAGACAGTCCTCAAAACACCCGCGCGCCACCTTCTTTTTGTTTACGCTAGGAGGAAGAAGTTGCGCAACAAACTCCCAAGCAATACATCTGGCTTTGTTGTTCGACACGTACTGCAATTGGAATCTGCCGCCCCAAACAAGTGTGTAACACTCCTTAGGCCAGACTCCACCGAAGGCGTAGGAGGCGGAGAGATGTGTTGGACAACCTGGAAATGTACCCGCGCGGCTGCAACCGGTGCCTGTAATGTAAGTGTCGTTCTTAGGCAGCTTCTAAATTTCGCTGCTAGAGGCGCGTTCGTAATCTACGTAGGTACCTACTTAGATTACGAACGCGCCTCTATACGTACGTGCAGCCCAGCTGTAAAACAGTAGGTGCTATGCGGTTCGTTGCTTAGTCTGTATCTTGCGAAAATAAAAAAGGCGAATGTTGATTTCCAGAAAAGTTTGGCTTTACTCGTGTTCGGTTGTTGATGCCCGGTGCATATATAGGAAATCCTCGAATAGATTTTTATTACAGTTTCACGCATCGTTTCTTTCATCGGGAGCAGCTTCTTAGGCTAGCATAACTAAAATTTAGATTACCTTTGTACTGCGGAACAAGCAAGCCATTTTATAGCCGTAACACACGCTCGGATTTGGTTCGGCGGACTAACTCCGCCTACGACCGGATAGGAGTTGCTTCACGTACGCCTTCATTGTACATCGCGGGTTGTCATCATGTCGTTAGACAAAAATTATGGTGGTAGCGGCAACAATAGCAGCAACGTTACGGACACCACGTAAAAAGCGGAACAAAGAAGAGAATGGGCTAAATTGAATAGGAGACGCGACCAATTTAGTCACATGAGAATTTTAGTCTGTAGGTAGAGGTACGCCATCGCCAGTATCATGTTTTCTATTTTCTTCTTTACATATTCCGTCCTCTTCAAATTTTGATTACTTACCTAACACTCTTTCAGGATTGTTTAAATTGCTTGCTTCCGAGCATCTCGGTTACAATAAGTACGGCCCAACCGTACTTACATATCCGTATTTGGTACAGAGCAGACTATATCCGAGAATAAGAATAAGAATATTTTATTTGCATAAAATATTCTTATTCCGATGTCCAAACAAGCGGACCACGGCGGATTCAATTAAGCGGCCGGATGTGGTTCGGAAGCATACCAAATCCGTGGTCTGACCGTACCGAATCCGAGCGTGTGTGCATGTCTCTTTCATACTTATAGTAAAGTAATGTTCGTTCCTGCTATAAAAACGGACCTTTTATTTTTTGACAACTTTAGATTGACTCGAATTGCTTATTCAACACTATATAACTTGGACTTAGGTACTTAATCATTTCAGCCAAAAAATTCCTTAGTTGGACATAGACCTCCCCTAGACAGTCGACACCTATAACCGCCTTCAGGAAACAGGCATCAAACATGGCCCTATGAAAGTGTGAATGTGTTGAGTAAGTAGTTCAGGGAAAATATTCGCCCCAAAAGCTTATAAAATCATCTTCATCATCTTCTTTGTTAATATTAGTCTCTTCAAAGCACAGAATACTTATAAAGCCTGCGACTCAAGAAAAGTATATTGTAGTCGGGGTGAGTCAGTTATTAAAAGGAGGGCTTTGTTATTGGCATAAACTTTAATTTAATGTAAAAAATATCACATTACACGTGACTATCACACACAGAGCAGAATTCCCAATGCTGCCATATTTAACATAATAGTTCAACCAAAACTTATAAAATGGTGCCAACCTAACCAACGGCCAATCAGTGGCTAGTATTCGCGCCGGCTAGGCTATTATTGGTCGGCGCGAAGCGCATGAGCGAAAGTGCGTTCGGATACCAACTACGGCGAGTACCGCTCAGGTGCTTTACCTCGACCTATGCGACCAGGGAGACGTTTAGTTACATCCGCTATACACTCCCCCTCGGGTTCGTGAAGGCGTCCTCGCTCAGGAACCCGCTCATTGACGACAGAAACAGGCTGAAAATGACGAGGGCGACCTCGGTTACGCTTTGGCATAACTGGACAAAGAGGCGCATCGTCTCTATTAACAAAAGGCGTAAGTTGGGACGCGTGGAACTTGCCTAGGATCGCGTTGGGATCACTAGCATGCGACACAAGATAAGTAGTAGGACTAACTTTTTTAACGACCGTATAGGGACCGTCCCTCTTTGGTACAAACTTAGCTGACAATCCTTTAGCAGCGTTACTCAATACGTGCGACTTTACCAAAACTTGATCACCAACATCAAATTCCTCAAGTTTACGACCCTTATCTGCGTAATCTTTACGTCTGTCCTGTTCCTTCTCTACTTTATCCCTAATAGAAACTAATGAATCTAAGAACTTCTTTAGGTAGGGCGTGATTTGGGGAACAAAATTATCTTTTTCCAGGACGGCCCTGATATCAAAATGAGCGTCGACGGGTGAACGGAGCTCTCTTGCTAAGGTGAGAAAAGCCGGAGAAACACCGGTTGTTTGGCATAATGCCGAGTTCATTGCGAAGCGAACCGAAGGTAAGTGGTTAGGCCACGACGAATGCTGTGTGTCCACCAACTGGGCTAGCTGCACCTTAAGATCTCTATTTTTCCGCTCGGCCGGGTTTGCCTCGGGGTGATATAAAGGTAACAAGTCCTGTTTAATTCCTAATATATATGTACACTGTTGCATGACAGAGGACACAAATTGTACGCCATTGTCTGATATAATGCGGCGAGGTAAGCCATATCTTAGGAAGTACTCCTCTATCAATGTACGAGCACAGACTACTGAAGTGGCGTCTACGAGAGCAAAGAGCTCGACCCATCGAGTAGCTGTATCTTCTATTAGCAAAACGTACTTCTCCCCCTTCTCTCCAGGAGGGAGCGGGCCAAACAAGTCGATTGCCAATACTTCTCCCCTTTGATTTAAGACCGGGGTCTGTAGAAGACCTGAAGGCTTCACGTTTGATGACTTGTACCGTTGGCACGTCGCGCAAGACTTAATAAAATCGGCGACAAATCGTCTCATGCCAGGGAAGAAAAATCGCTGTGACAGCTTATGCAAGGTCCGATCAATACCTTGATGCCCAGCAATGGGAGTGTCATGGCATTCCCTCAAGACGTCAAGCCGTAAACTCACAGGAAGTACAAGCTGTGGTTCCTCAACGTCGACATCGGGGTTGTACCTATAAAGGACTCCTTGCTGCATGAAGTATCCTCGTTCGGACCAGCGTTTTTCTTCTACTGCATCATTACTTTCAAGACCACTTATTATTTTTTTTATTTCAGGGTCATCTAACTGAGCAAGTCGGAGATCAGCAGGACTTCTAGTGGGCAAGTCAACGACGACGGAACAAATACCACACTGACTTTTACAGTTTTCCTCGCAAGTAGGCCGACTAAGTGTGTCGGCGACCACATTGGCCTTGCCTGGAGTGTACTCGAACTGAATATTAAACTCCTGTAACTTCAGTGCCCACCGAACTAATCTACCTGACGGTGACTTCAAGCTCAACAACCATTTTAGAGGTTGATGGTCGCTACCTACAATAATTTGTTGACCTTCTATATATCCTCTAAATCGTTCAACTGACCATACTACCGCAAGAGCTTCCCTTTCGGTAGTGCTGTAATTACGCTCGGCAGGGTTCAGAAGGCGGCTCGCATACTCGATCGGGCGTTCGTCCTTGCCTTCACCCTGTAACAATACTGCACCGAGAGCGTAATTACTTGCGTCAGTACGCAAGATAAACGGTTTACTATAATCAGCTTGGACAAGTATGGGCGCGGACGTTAAGCGATTTTTAAGCTCCTGAAACGCCTGATTTTGTTCTGGGCCCCATACCCAAGTCTGATTCTTTTTTAAAAGACGTGTAAGGGGTTCAGCTACATCTGAAAAGTTTAAAATGAACTTTCTGAACCACGAACAGGTCTGAAGAAACGTTCTGAGGTGACGTAGCGAACTTGGTGCGTTCATGTCCGCCACAGCGCGAACTTTGTCATGATCAGGCGAAACCCCATCCTGAGTGATGACATGACCCAAGTATTTCACTTCTTCGCGAGCAAAAACACACTTTTCGCGATTGGCGCGAAGATTGAACATGCGCAACCTCTCAAAAACTGCACGTAAGTCAGCGACGTGCTGATCAAATCCTTCTGATATCACAAGCAAATCGTCTTGGTAGGCTAATAGAGTGACATTTTTAAGTGAGGCGCCAGAGCGCAGTCTGTCTATAAGCCGTTGAAAGGTGGACGGAGCGTTTTTCAGTCCAAACGGCATCCTTTTAAATCGGTATGTACCAAAAGGAGTCATAAAGGCCGTTTTATCTCTGTCGCACTCCCTGACTGACACATTCCAAAATCCACTTCTCATATCTAAGGTACTCATGATGCAATTGCGCTTTGTAGACTGCACTAACTCGTCTATAAGCGGCATCGGGTACACATCGGTTTTTGTTACCGCGTTAAGTTTTCGATAATCTACACAGAAACGAATTTGACCGTTCTTTTTAGGCACTAACAATGCTGGAGAGCCCCATGCCGATTCACACTCTTCTATGATGTCATCAGCCAACATCTTTTCCACTTCCGCCTGCATAATCTCTTTTTTTGCAGGAGTGAGCCTATACGGAGGAACCGCGATAGGAGCGTGATCGCCGGTGTCGATGACGTGTTCTGCAAAAGTCGTCGGTTCACCTTTTGACTCAAATACGTCCTTATTTTCAGAAAGGAATTGAGCAAGAACCTTACGCTTGTCGTCGCTAAGGCGTGACGCTTCCTCGTCCCTAAGTATACTATTAATAGGCACACTCTCAACGTGGTGTGCTTTTTCGAAGGAAAGATCAAACTGCTCAACACTGTCAGCAAAGTGCCATTTGGCATTACCGAAATCAACACTAATATTAAATTGTATTAAAAAATCTATACCTAAAAGACTTTCATTATTGTCCGAGTCAGGAAAAATTAAAAAACTTACAAGCCTGGTTCTACCTTCAAGAGTCACATTTACCTCGGTAGTAAGTACATTCAATAACCTACTGACACCATCTGCTAGTTTTACATTTTCCATACGAGAGGACATAGGGTGATCTTTGGCCTTTAGGAGAGCGTATAGCGAATGGCCAGCAACGCAGCTTTTAGCTGCCGAATCTGCCAATGCAGTACCATTTTCACCTAAAATACTAATCTTTAGCACGGGTCGAAGATACGATCGAACATTATTACGATAACCGAAAAAAGGTTGCAAACCACTGGTAATTCCGCACAAATGTTGACAACCGTTAGTGTTTTTAAAATCGAGTATGTTTTTAGAAATACATTGAGAAACTCCTGTGCTCTCGAAAAAATGTTGACAAGTACTTGCAATATCAGAAAAATGTTTAGAGTCACTGGTAATGTTACAGAATGGCTTATAATCACTGGAGATAGGCATAAAATCGCGAGTGCTAGATTTTGATCCGTCGGAATTACCAGAAAAAGATTGACAACCATTAAACATTACAGACCGCGACGTACTATCATTAACCTGTAACGGTGACGCGTACTCCCCCTGATCGCAAGTAGTACAAACACACACTTGTAAATTACTACAAAAACATACGACAGGTTTCTCATTAACCGAAGAATAACGATTATTAACACTAACGCAATTATTATCAACATTATCATTTATAGACACAGATAAATGATTAACGTTATTAGAAATCTCTTGTGATCTAAAATTATTACTTTTAAAAGTACTACTCGGTAAAACACAATTTTTACAAGAATCTTTAACATTTAAACATTTAGGTACACTATTATCGGAATAGTTAGTACCTACAGTGACAAAATTAGTATTAGGAACACAAGTAACACAACTACAATTAATAACAGAATCCCCTGCTGCGATGTGAGCAGGGTTACCTCGAACTTCGTGATAAGACTTGCACTGGTCGACGCTAGGGGGCGCGGGCGCGCCCGCACCGACGAACATCACGCTACCTCGCACCGGCGGGGTAGGCGCTTGCGGTGGCGGCGCGTTGATCACGCAGCGTTTGTCGCCATGCGACTCCATGCGACCGGTCGGCACACGAGATTCACGAGTCGAAGATAACGAATAGAAAGATGAATGTTCTTTATTTTTAACGTTAGCGTTACACTTTGAACACTTCGACTTAATGACATTCGCGGCCCCACAACCGTAACATTTAATGTCTTTTGTGTCCGCACTGTTTGAGTTATATTTGTTACTGTTCACTAATTTTTCGCACATATCTTTTGTGTGACCGCTACGTTTGCAGTAAACACAGAACGACTTCACATTCCCAGCTTTTTTCGTAGTTGATTCACCCGTGCGACTACCGGCGGCGGCGGCGGTGGAAGAGCGGGAAGCAGAACTCGAAGAGGGTGTACGCGCAGGCTCGTCGGCAGCGGCGCGTGATCCTTCTTCGCGATCAGACGACGACTTTTGCGATTGGCGGCCATGTTGTGACTCATTTAGCGAGTCTTCTATAGCTCGCGCCTTTTTCAGCAACTCGTCGAATGTTGAAACTGCAGCTCTATCGATACGCTTGCGGATGCGGCGATCCAGCAATCCGAAGGTCATATCCAATTCGACACGTTCGCATAAGTCTTCTTGTGGTAGTTTTGCAAGTAAGGCTCGGACTTTAGCTATGAATAAATCCGTATTTTCTTTGCCTTGTACTAGGGAGAACAACTCTAGGTATATTCGAAAAGGCGGGCGACGTTCCCCATACGCACTTCGGAGTCTAGTTATAGCTTCATGCCATGTCTTCGTAGTGCCCTTGACGCCCTGCCACCATGTTCCTGCTGAAGAAGTGAGCAGCATCGACATACCTAGGAGAGCGTTTTCGTCGCTTATGTTTAGGCATGACTTGTAAACTTCGATGGCATCGATGAAGTTTTCCACGGATTCCTCAGGATTACCACTGAACTTGGATGAACATTTCGAAAAGTTTGCTGTTGACTTCACACGGGCCTCGGCGGCGGCAGATGTACCTACATCGACCGATGTTTGCGGCGTCGACGAACGGAATTCGTGAAAGACTTGATTGCAAAATTCTGCTTGCGACTGGTGTATCGAGGTTAACAAGGTCGCAAGGACGTCTTGTGTCATAGTTATATTGTTTGATTGTTCGGATTCTTCTGAATTAGATTCCCTGTCGCCGGCAAGCGACTGGCGAGTCCGCGGCATTTTTCAAACACAGGTACCTAAAGTTTTCACTTGACGAACTTTTGCAACTAACGAAAAAGTTTGATCCACATAACAAAAACCACTGAAACACACGTTGGGTGCCAAGATGTAGTCGGGGTGAGTCAGTTATTAAAAGGAGGGCTTTGTTATTGGCATAAACTTTAATTTAATGTAAAAAATATCACATTACACGTGACTATCACACACAGAGCAGAATTCCCAATGCTGCCATATTTAACATAATAGTTCAACCAAAACTTATAAAATGGTGCCAACCTAACCAACGGCCAATCAGTGGCTAGTATTCGCGCCGGCTAGGCTATTATTGGTCGGCGCGAAGCGCATGAGCGAAAGTGCGTTCGGATACCAACTACGGCGAGTACCGCTCAGGTGCTTTACCTCGACCTATGCGACCAGGGAGACGTTTAGTTACATCCGCTATAATATGCTATTAGTGCTCAAAAGATACGGTTTTACGGTTTTTTGATTACACAAATAATCTGTTGTTTGGGTTAACTATTAGGGTTAACAAAAGAAAAAATAGCAGTTATTTTTTTTATTTGAATACAGCAAGTTAAATAATTTTGAAAATTAGGTATGGAAGTGTTTTTATCAAAAAGAGAAAATCGACTAGTTTTTTAGTTTGAGGCTGATCCGACCATACCATGACCATACACACTACACACATAGTACACAATCATGTCATCTGTCTCATGACTCTCATGTCTGTACTGTCATCCACTTTGTCAATTGTATAAACGTCAACCTCAATACTCAAACACCCCAGGCTTAAATCGAGTCTGTTCTACGAACGAAACAATTAGTGAAAATAATGTTAAAATCCCTGCCCCATAAGAATCCAACATGAATACCATCGAAAATGTTTTCTGCCGCCTCTGTGCCGAGTTGATGCCGCACAACAAACTCTTTGACCTACAAACCGATGAAGCAAAGTGTACAGAAATCATCAAAAAGTTGACTCGTTTCAATGTTCAAATGAATTTCAGTGACAATGTTTTGCCGAAAATGGTCTGTTACTCATGTATCAACTCATTAAACCGTGCGTTTGACTTTGTGACTGTAGTGGAGAAAGCCCAATCGAACTTAAACGATTTTATTTTGACGCGGCAGATTAAGCAGGAGCAGAATGGTTCGGACGACGAACTGGTAGTTTACGATTCTTCGTCGAGTTATGATAGTGATGTAGAAATCCAGAATATGAAAATTGAAGCGGACAAGAAAGGAAAATCGACTTCTAAATCTATGGCACAAAAAAAAAAGAAATCAACATCATGTAAAAAAGATACTTGCACTAGTTCAAAAGTTTCACACTTATCTCAGTTGAAACTGACTTGGAAGAGTTATAACTGGCTTTGTACATACTGTGAAACTCAGTTTCCATCGGTCGATGAACTACGTACTCACTCCATGCAATACCATACTGCCTGCAACCCGTACCGTTGTACCGATTGCAAAATAAGGAAGCTACGTCTTGACAGTTTTATTTTGCATGTGAGGAAACACAAGAGGTTCCTACGATTCTCATGCTACAAATGTTCTATGGTTTTCGGATCAGTGATAGCAGCAAACAAACATAAAGAAACGCATAAAACTTCAGATATTGTTTGTTTCGGATGCAATATGTGTTTTGAAAGCCAAGAAGAATTAGGAAACCACACCACAACATATTTTCGAGGAACAAACGCCAGAAAACCTCGACCTCCAATACAATTGCAAGGCAATAGTTTAACATGCCCAATTTGCGAAAAGGTTTGCAAAACGAAAACTAGTTTGAGCACTCATTTGTTAATACACACGGACCGGAAAAAAGACCACACATGTGAAGTTTGTGGTAAATGTTTCTTTCAGAAAGGATCTTTAGCAGGACACATGCTTCAGCATACGGATGTTAGACCTTTCCAGTGTGAAATATGTAAATCTTCCTTCAAAACATCAAGGCGGTTACGTCTCCACATTGCTATACATGATGGAGGAAAACCATTCTCGTGTGACCAATGTGGCAAACTTTTCCGCCTCAAACGTCAACTTAACAACCATGCAATAATCCACACAGATGCTCATCCTCATGTTTGTACATACTGCAACAAAAGTTTCCGCTTCAAAACAATACTGAATCAACACATACGTCAACACACTGGAGTAAAACCTTATTCTTGTGCTCTTTGTCAACGGGACTTCACGAACTGGTCGAATTATAACAAGCATATGAAACGAAGACACGCCACTGATATGGCAAAGAAGAAACGCACTCCTGATGGGACGTACCCAATTGACCCTGTTACCGGAGAGGTTATTGTACCAGCTGAGGAGAAAATAAATGAATGGAAAAAGAAAATGATGAAAAAAGACACTTAGCAGGTAAAGAAAGAAGAAAATTATGCTTACGCACTAAAATTCTATTAGATTATCAAAAATGTGAAATGCAGGATGTTTTTAATGTTTGTTTATCAATTGTGGCTTTTTGTGTTCAGATGAAATTACGCACCAGCATAAGACCAGGTTTTTTTTTCAGTATTACATTCCCTTGGGATAATTTTTACCAATTCATGCGAGTGAAGCTGTGTGAACTGTCCAAAGCTTTAAGCTGGAATTCCCAAATTGGTTGTTTACAGGTGAAGTAAGAAATTGAACATAATAATGTCTTTCTTGTTGGTGTCTGTTTGTCACATTTTAATATGCATGGTATTGCTCATACACAAGTGGCTTTTGCACTTAAAAATTCATAAAACATTTTTAATCAAACAGAGTCCATAGTATTAGTAAAATAGTAAAAATTTACTTCAAATCTAGTGATAGGTTACAAAACACAAATAGAAATGTTTGTTTAAAAAATATTCTTTATTAACTTATTTGGATGATTCATGGGAGCTCCGGGGTCGAAAGCACCTGTTAAAAGGAAAAAATCCTTGGATCAGACTGGTGTGGTGTTGTGCCTGGTTGCCAATTGCCCGAATGGTTGGCTTTTTTTTTGTAGTTTGAATGTTGAGGTATATACAGAGCTTATTTTTATTTTTTTTATGGATGGTAAATCGATGCTCGTGGAACACAACGCGCCGTCTACCCGGGCCTGGCTTAGACCGGACGGCAAGCAACCCGACGCTCGCCGTCCGCAGGCCCGCGCTTACGGTGTCTGGGAATCGCCCCGTGACTACCGACGCCCGAGCTCTTATGTCTATCTGTCGGGTGTGGTTTCCGCACTTAATCCTGCTGTGGACCATTGTGTGTGAGCCATGGGGGCCGTCATTCAAACCAGCCAACCTCCCTCCAGAAGCAGATCAGTCCTCTCAGTGTGCTCAGTATGTCTGTGAGTGAATTAGGTGTCCCTAATGTTTGTCTACGTATTTCGGTAGCGCCTATGCACTCAAGAAGCACGTGCGATACCGTTTCCTCCTCCTCCATGCATGCTCTGCATAGAGGACTGTCTGTTATACCTATCGTGTGGAAATGTTTGTTTAGTGAGCAGTGTCCAGTGATGGTCCCCGCCACCATTCATAGGCTTCCCCTATCCAGTTGCAGAAGGCGCCTGGTAAGTTTTTTGTTTAGGGATGGCATAGCCTCCTAGGACTGCCTACAGCCTGGAGCCAAAGCCCACCAGCGTTCTGCTTGTGCGTGGGTATGTTCTTGTAGCCACGTGCGCAGATGGGCGAAAGGGAGTGGTACTATGGGTTCGGGTCCAACTACCATCGCACCAGATCCCCCTCTGGCCAGCTCATCGGCCGCGTCATTTCCTAGTGATCCGCTGTATCCTTTTATCCACTGCAGCGTCACAGTGTTGCGGTTGGTCACTGTGACGCGTTCTAGTGCATTGTGGCATTCTTGTATGAGTTTCGAAGTAAAGTAATTCTTTCCTAGGGATTGTAGGACGAAGGCGCTGTCGGAGAGTATATGAATGTGAGTATCCGTGACTCTCCTGGCTTCTATGGCATGGGCCGCTAGGATAATGGCCACGCATTCCGCCTGATAGACGGTGTTTAGCTTACCTTGCGGCCTGGAAATTTTTATGTTGAGGTCGTTGGAGTAAACTCCAGTTCCAGTGCTTGTCTTAGATCCGTCAGTGTATATTCTCAACTCTGGGACCTGAGTAGTCATTCAATTCTGGTGTTAGCACTATGTTATAGTGCTTCTGGAAGTGGTGTGTCTTTTGAACTTTATCATTGGGTGATATCATCATGGGTTGTCGCTTGATGGCATCTACCATGATTCGTGTGTGTCTGATTCTGGAGTCTGTTTGTAAAATGCCAGATGAGCTGAGCCTGAAGGCCGTTAGGGCTGCCTCCTCTCGTACTATAAGATGTAGTGGTGGCAGTCCTAGGATAGCCTGCAGGGCCGCAGTGGGCGCAGTTCTCATACTGCTAGTGATTGCCAGACAGGCAAGTCGTTGCAGCTTTTCAAGGTCTTTTTGTGTCGTGCTCAAGTCGGTCCTGGGCCACCAGACTAAAGAACCATATGTGACGTTCACGCACAATGGTCCACAGCAGGACTAAGTGCGGAAACCATACTCGATAGATAGATAGAGTCATATGTGACTATTGGTCTGATAACTGGTTTATAGCCAGTGGGATGTATTGGGACTAATGCCCCAGTTCCTACCTAGCATGCGTTTGCATTGCCACATGCATATACTGCCTTTTTTGGTGGAGTATTCTGTCTCCTTATATTGCGGCGGCTGGGACGTGAGGGTTGTCTCTCCCTCACGTGGCCCACCTCCTCCTTCACTAGCATTACTGCTTCGCAGAAGGAGGTGACGGCTTCAAATCCCTCCTCGCTCCGGACCATGGAGTGAACCAGGGCCGATAGCAAAAGGTCGCCGCCGCCAATGACCTCGACGAGGATACGGCGGTGTTCCGCCCAAGCAGGGCAGACCTCCACCGTATATTCTCCACCGCGCTTCGAATATATTTGTATTGTATTTGAGTCCCTCAAGTATTGCGCAATGAGTATTGTTAACTTTCAGAGGTATTTGAGCTCTATCTTTTTGGATTTGTTGGTAAGAGATATTATTAGAATAAGAGAAGTTAGTGTTAAACAAAATTAAGGAATAGTTTGTGTTTTAATGTTACAAAATAAATGATATGCAAAATACTGACTTTCTTTTATATACATATAATTATAATATATTTTCTTGTGCGAAGCCCCACATACCAATGCTAGGCGGCTCATCCTGGGTGGCCTCGATGGCAACCCTATTGTTGCCCATGTCGCTGCTCCACCTATCATACACATCGCCTTAGGTGTCGCAAATCTCGACGTTTGGAACTTTGTCATATCCATATTCTGCAGGAAAGCTATAATATTCCTACTGCTGATACAAAGGTATTCTCTCCGTACGTAATCGACTACACTGGGCCAGTAGGGGTTGGTGGATGTCACAACAAAGTCCGTCTTTCGAGAGAAGTCTTGCAGCAATATGTGGAACTAATTGGATTTAGTATATGTTATCATTTTTAGTATTCAATCCTACAACTTCGATAAAGTTAGCGTTGAGGCCATCATTATGTCACTGGCATCCCTCTCTTCCATTTGGGGGAGGCCTATGTAGAGCATTGGACGTCTTTCGGCTGATATGATGATAATGATCTCTCTCTCAGTCATGACGATCGACAGAGTGAAAGTGCGCTCCTTGCTTCGGCTGTCGGCAAGAAATGCAAGAATAATAACTGAACGCAGCATGATCCACAATTGTCATCATGCAAGTAAGTATCATCGCATTACACAACCGTAGGAAGCAAGATTTCTGCCAAAAACCGATTTATGTGATCTTGATCTCGATTATAACGAGTGAAGTTTAGTGGCTGTTTTAATTACCTATTCGCAAATTGACTCCTAGTGGATATTATGGTTTAAAATTGGTGTAGTTTTATGTCTCAAGTGTCTGCGCAACTGGCCAATATGTGAAATCCTTGAAACAAACGAGATCTCGGTAAAGTGGAGCTGTGAATTTTATTGTAGTATGACTACCACAGCGAAGCTTGCCGAGAAGGCCGACTCGATATATTTGCTGCCAAATACTCCAGCAAACATTAGAATGTGTTACACTCGCTTTCCAACGCAAAACAAAAGACGTAAGACTAGGCAATTTGGTCAAAAGACTATAGCCTTCCCTTCGGGGTAAATTAAAAAAAAAAGTCTCGCTAGTAGACTGATGTCATGTCAACTCATGTTAGGCCGGCCGTAGTGTCAGCATTGGGCATTGCGGGCATTGCACACCTGCTGTCAATGTCAACATAGTGTCAACAAACGTATATTTATTTTGTTCTATCAGTTTCTACTCAATTCATACTCAATTTATTTAATGGTGTTGATCTGCTTGCCCTGACTTCGCTCACTGAGCTACCATGAGCGTCCATAAAATGTCTTCGAAATAACCTGTGTGAGATAAACATCATCACATCAACAACAACAGTAAAAATGAATGTCACGAAAAATGTACACTGCCGTCTTTGTGCAGAGGTAAAACCGAACAAAGATCTCGCAAACTTGCAGACTGATGAAGAAACGTGCCAGAAAGTCGTCAACAAACTATCAAGATTCAATATAATCATGGATTTTCAGCAGGATATATTACCGCAGACTGTTTGTTCACTATGTGTCAACTCCTTAGAACAAGCATTTTCTTTCGTAACTGCAGTAGAACAGGCACAGGCATTTCTTAATGACTTTATCCTGGTACAAGCAAGGGCTGATAAAAGTGATGGTTTTGGTGAATTTGCCTTTTTAGTACCTTCAGATGCTGATAAAGAGTTTATTGATATTAAAGTTGAGAGCAGGCGGGATCCAATGGATGTATGTGATAGTGATCCGAACTTAGATGAAGAATGTGTTGGTGTTGATGGAGACAGTGAAGAAGTTCATATAGAGACTGAGGACCCTACAAAATCTTATGTTTTTGTTGAAAAAAAGATTCATATAAAAAATGAAAGTGATAAATGCCCTGTAAATAATCTAAAAAAGAAATCTCTTAATTTAAGTAATGACTGTGTAGAGAATCAATACACTAATGCTATAGAAAATGATTTTAAGATCCAAGATTCAGACACTAAAAAATCTAAAGATACAGAATACAATTCTAAACCAAACCTGCAATTGGACAATACCAATGTGGAAGGTGACTTAAATAAAATAAATTATAGCACTGTGGCACCAATCCCATCGAAACTATTGGATACTGCAGAATATTCCGAAGATTACATAACTAAACAAATAAACAGATTAAGCACTGTACCCGTGCAATGCCTAAAAATGACATGGATGGATTACGAATGGAAGTGCTCACACTGCGGCACTTTTTTCTCAAATATTGACGAACTACAGAGGCATTCAATGCTGTACCACAATGCCTGTAATGCGTACCAATGTACCGATTGTAAAATAAAAAAGCAACGACTCAATGCTTTCATCAAACACGTCAGATCTCACAGGAAATACTTACATTATTCATGCTACAAATGCTTTGAAAAGTTCCCTAAAATTATGGAAACAAGACACCATAAGACAAAAATGCACGAGAACTCCAAATACGTTTGCTTGGGATGCAATACTACTTTTGCTAGTAAGACTGAAATGGAGGAACATGTCAACAAGTACTACAACATTCTATGGAGACAGAAAACATTTATAAGTAGTGACAATTTAACATGCAGTACGTGCAATAAGGTTTGTGCAAGTGTTACCGCTTTACGGAACCACCTAAATAGGCACAAAGAAAAGAAAAGAGACCGCATATGTGACCGGTGTGGAAAATGTTTTGATAGCGAACCTAGTTTAAGAACTCACATGGATACTCATACCGAAAGAGTTTTATATCATTGTGAAATTTGTAAAACTACATTCAAAACTGTATACTCACTACGGTACCATGCTAGCATTCACTCTGGAATCAAACCGTTTACTTGTGACGTTTGTAACAAATGTTTTAGAACCAGAAGTCAGATTACAAATCACATGAAATTCCATACAGACTACTTTCCGCTTAGTTGCTCAGTTTGCAACAAAAAGTTCCGTATAGAGAACAACTTACAGAATCATATGCTACAGCATACCGGAGAGAAACCGTTTTCCTGTGACATTTGTCCGAGAGACTTTACTAACATGTCCAACCGTAACAAGCATATGAGACGGAGACATGGTATCGAGATGGCTAAGAGGAGACAGCCTATTATAAAGCAGCAAACAGCTGAAGACCATACTGCTTCTGCCCTGGTTACTGGAGAAACATCTGATCTGGACAAAATTAATGAATGGAAGAACAAAAATAGAGGACAGCCAAAATGTCAAAGAGCACATAATAAGGTTAATAAAAAAGAGTGAAGGATTTAGGATGCTATGAAAATTGATGCTCATAATATAAATTCAAGTCATCTGTAAAGATGTGTCACTATAATCCATGTTAAAATTATTATTGTTATTTATTCATGTCTTAAAGGGATGCATGGATTTAGATGAAACTTACAACAGGTAGGGTAGACTATCCTAATACTTTGTATGCCAGTACATTCTTTTAGAATAATTTTGTACTTTCAACTGCTGGCGGAGGCTAATATGATCAAATGAATAAATGATAAATGCTTTGCAACATATAAAAATATGCAAAGCATTTACCCTCGATGCACACTGGTAGCTATTGAAAGTATTTATATTTAAGTATTCATAAAATAGAAATAGAAGCAATAACATTTGTTATAATTTTGTTTTGTTAGGTGCTTATAATCATATAGTTGTAATATTTTGTCATTGTAAGTAATAAAATGTTATTTATTCCCGACAAACTTGTTTTAATAACGTCTTGGTAAATTAAAGCAATATCGAAAGCATGGGGTTCTGTCTTGGACACGTTGTTAGTAGACTTGGGTTCGAGTCCCGGTCGGGCAGTGTTCAAAGACAGAAGTGAAAATCTGTTTATTTGACGCAGACTAAGGACGCAGACTTTTTCTTTATTATTGACTAGCAGCACGCCGCAGTTTCACCCGCGTAGTTCCCGTTCCCGTGGGAATACGTGGATAAAATATAGCCTATGTTACTCCCTAATAATGTAGCTTTCTATTAGTGAAAGAATTTTTTAAATCGGCACAGTAGTTTTTGAGTTTATTCATTACTAGCACTTCGCCCGCGACTTCGTCCGCGCGGATTTAGTAGGTACTCCACAAACTTCAACGCCCCCTATACCTCCTTATAAAGGTTAGTTTTGGAAAATTAAGCACAACGATTTTCATTAATTTACATTTATTACTTAGCCATTTCTACTTATTCTATGGTCTCAGGTTCAGCGCAACTGTTCACCCCGTTCACCCCGTCAGGAGTTGATTATGCAAAAATTGTTAGGTACATCTGTTTCAATAATCCCATTTTTAGTTTGTTCATAGCATCCCGACGTAAATTAAAGCAAGCAATAATGTCCTCCCCTAAAATCTTAATCACCCCTGCTTCACCCCTTATCATGTAGGTATGTAGTTTATTTGCGAAAAATCCAAACATTTGTTATTCTTATTGTTTTATCGAAATCATTTTCAACTTCATCGGACCAAGCATTGATATGATTCTTCCCAGTTCGCTCAAGCCGCGACATTTTTCTTACTCCGAGCATGTTTATTACCGTCGTAACTTTTGAACGAAAGGTCCGATTTGAATAATTTAAAGTGTAATTTACACAGAAATAATCAACCTTAATTATCAAACCATTTAAATGGATAAGGATTGATATCATGATACCGAAATCACCATTTTTTCAAATCACCAAGGATTTGCTTGAATAATTTGAACAAAAAGCGGTCATGGTGACTTAACCATAATAGTTAGACATATGGTATCCCGGACTTTTTTGTAGACATTGATGACCTCTATAAAACTGTAGTACATCACTTTGCTCTATTGTCAATAGATTCCGCAGCGTACGCGATATAAGGATTTTTTCTCACACCTTGGGTTACATTATCGAAGTTTTCATACGGATCCCTAACTTTTTTGAAAATATTCTATAGCCTATGTCCATCATCGATAATATGTACAATTCTACTGGTGAAAGAATTTTTCAAATCGGTTCAGTAGTTTCGGAGCCTATTCATTTCAAACAAACAAACAAACAAACAAATCTTTCCTCTTTATAATATTAGTGTAGACAAACATACACACACACACACACAAAAATACAAATCTTTCCTCTTCATAATAATAGGTACTTTACCTATGAAATTGCCGTTTTGTATGAAAAAATTTAAACGAATTTTTTTCATGTATTTTTTATTTGTATTAATCGAAGTAATCACCCATGCAATCAATGCATCTTTGCTAACGCAGTGGCAGTTTATTGATGCCCTTATTAAAGAAATCAGCTGGACGGGAGGCAACAAATTCTTCAAAGGCATTTTGTACTGCCTCTCGGGTATTGAATTTTTTTCCCGTCAAGAAGTTATCCAAATTCTGGAAAAAGTAGTAGTCTGTAGGCGCAAGGTCTGGTGAGTAGGGCGGATGACGGAGAGCTTCCAACCCCAGTTCTTGCAACTTGGAGACCGTCTGCTGTGCAGTATGAGGTCGCGCGTTGTCGTGCAGGAGCAGCGGAGACGAGCGATTGACCAATGCTGGTTGGAGATGTGCCAGCTTCTCCATCATTGTGTTCAGTTCTTCACAGTACACATCTGCAGTAATGCTCACCCCGTTTGGTAAGAAGCTGTGATGAATCACACCGGCGCTAGACCACCAAACAGTGACCATCACTTTTCTAGGGGTAAGTTTTCGTTTAGGGCATTGTTTAGGTGCTGAACCAGGATCCAACCAACTTGCTGAGCGCTTGCGGTTATCAAACAGAATCCATTTTTCATCGCAGGTAACAATGCGGTTCAAAATTCCTTCATTTGTGTGTCTGTTAAGCAGTTCAAGGCACGTCTCGACGCGTACTTCGCGCTGGCGATCATTGAGTTCGTGGGGCACCCATTTGTCAAACTTTTTTACCTTGCCAATTTGACGCAAATGGACCAATATTGTTTTGACGCTAACGTCAAAAGCTGCTGCTAATTCAGCCGTAGATTGTGTAGCTTCCACAATCGCCTTTAATTCGTCATTGTCGACCAAAGTCTTCGGACGACCGCGACATTCATTTTTCAGGTCGAAATTTCTAGAACGGAAGCGAGCAAACCAATAACAGGTGGTGCATTGGTTTGTAGTGTTAGCTCCGTAAACGTCGTTGATGTTGCGTGCCGCTTGTGCCGCGTTGCTGCCACGACGGTACTCATATTCCATAATTACTCGAATTTTTAACGTATCCATGATGACGAAAAAGATTGAAATGCGATGAAAATGTAACACTAATCAATAAACAAATGACTACTTTTGGAAAAAAAAAACCATGTTTTTAAAATAAAATTAATTTGAAATTAGAATTCTTAGCCAAACAAAAATTATTTTGATTTAAAATGGCCAGTACTGCAGAACGGCAATTTCATAGGTAAAGACCTAATATTAGTATAGATAGAGTCGCGTTTGACTACAATCTCACCTAATGTTAAGCGATGATGGATCACGGTTGCCTAGAAGCAACCTATTCACTCTTGACTTAAAGACCCCCAGGTTGTAGCTATCAGGAAACAGACTCTGGCAAGGAATTCCACTCCTTAGCTGTACGCACAATTATAGTATTCTCAAAAGCAACAAGCGGCTCTGTGTTCGTGCTCGTTTCCACGTACTAACTGAACGAATGCTCGCTTTGCGTTGTAACATTACGCCCCGTTACACCGGTCCGTACCCACCTTTACGTGTTATAATCGCGTCTGCCATCGCCGTCGTGCAAGCTCCACTGGTTGAACTTACAATATTAACATTCATCAATCTTCCTTGCTTTTTCCTCATCAGAGACCACGGAGATAGGGTGCAGGGGGGACCAAATGCCCTCCTAAAATCAAACAGGGGGGCTGATTCCCCCCCTGATTTTACTAGGTACCTGATAAATGTTTGTGGTATCATTCACAGAGCTTTATGTATATTTATGATACTTACAAATAAAGTAAGTAAGTAGGTATATTTAGAGAGCATATTTATGAATAAACTCGTGTGGACGCTATCGGGGTCGGGCTGGCGATAGATTCGAATTTTGAAGTGGCAACAGTTTCAGTTTACCAACCGGGCCCAGCGTACGCGGCGCCCCCCCCCCAGTCCTGACTTGAGGGGCTTGGAACCCACCGGAGCAGAATCCCAGACCCTAGACCGACAGAGACGAGACACAAAATGACCAACATCGAGAAGGGCGTGGGGGAAACGGGGCCCACACAGGGGAGACCCGGTGTCAAGCAATCTTTTGGGTGCCTCCGAACCACAACCCGGGCCGAGTAGCTCGGGGGCGGCAAAGAGGGAACGCCCGGATGATACGTTCTCGCCGAGGACTTCTAGTAATCCAGGGAAACTCGAAACGTGAAGTCCCAGGCTGCTAAAGGGAGCAAAGAACCTACGCGAGATTCCGGTTCGGCTCTCCGTAGCGATCTGCTTCCCCCTCCCCTTCCAGAGACCTGACACATACTGAACGAACTGAACTCGAAAAACTAGTCATGGAAAACAACCCGACCAAACCACGCCCGGCCTTCCGCGGTTAATCTAGGGTAGCGCAAAGGCGGGCCAGCACCAGCCGGGGATTACGGAAGTCGCGTACGTTCCCGCGATCCCTGGCGTAGGTACACACCCTATATAGCTCCATCCCTCCTTGCTCGAACTACTCACGCTTTAACATGTCATGGTGGGGCCGCTGATATCAAAGAAAAACTTCAAAGAGGATTTCTGTATGAAGGATTTGGGTGAGATACAGCAGTGTATTGGCATAAAAAATAAATAGAGATCGTGAGGCAGGTGGGATCATGTTGGACCAAGAGAAGTACTTATAGAAATCAAGTGGTAAAACGTTTTGGCATGTCTGAATGCAAACCAGTTCGCACTCCGATAGAGGTAAATATGAAATTTGAAAAGAAACCTGAGAATGAAGATAGTAATTTCCCATACAGGGAAGCGGTGGGCTGTCTGATTTATCTGGCAAAAGTTACATGACCTGACATCACCTATGCGGTGAACAAGTTGAGTAAAAAGGGTAATGAGATACCTTCAAAGAACCAAGAACTTTAAGTGATAAGTGAGTGTGAGTGAGTAATGTCAAAAATGACTCCAAAGAAATAATTGGGTATTGTGACGAAGACTGGGCTAGTGACACACAGGATAGAAGATCATGCACCGGTTACACTTTTATTTTTCAAACGGCTTGCATATCTTGGAATTCCTGTAAACAACAGACTGTGGCGCTCTCGACAGCAGAGGCCGAATACATGGTGATGGCTTCGGCGACCCAGGAGGCGTTGTGGCTTCGGCAATTGCAAGCTGAGCTCGGCCAAGGCTTGGATAGTGCATTACTTATCTATAGTGATAACCAAAGTGCAATCAGGCTAGCATCAACTGACTGTTACAAACCTAAGACTAAACACATACTTTAAAGATATAAGGTTGTATTTTCTCAGGGAAAATATTGTTAAATGTAAAGTTAAATTTTTATTTGTAAATGGTTGTAACATGGTAACTGACATTCAACCAAAGGTGTAACACTTGCAAAACATTTATATTGTATTAGTGAGATGGGATTGCGTTCTAGAGGGAGTAGTTGGTAAATGAGATCGCAACTATTTATATTCATTGTCTGTTGGAAACATTCTATACTCTCTGGTATTCTTTATGTTCTTCTGTTTTTAAACTAATAAAATAAGTTACAACATATTTCCGAGTTCAAGTTGTTTTTAATGATTTCAACCAATATTATCATCAAGTCAATGGACTTATTACTTCCCTCAAGATATCAATCTTCAAAAACTTTAACTGTCACTTTCTTGGCTTTCTTGCTCTGTTGAAGATTTAATTTCAGACTCACTGGTTTTTTCGTTTTTTTTATCCTTTCTCCTAGGTCTGCCTTTCTTCATGTCACACAGTATATCCTTTTTCCATTCCATTACTTTATCCTTGTCAGGATATATAATCTCTTTTGTTTTCTGATCTAAAGCGTAAAGTCCTTCTGATGTACGTTTCCTTTTAGCATTGTCAACACCGTGCACCTTTTTTGTATGTTTGTTGAAATTCGACCAGTTCCTAAATGTTAGCAGGCAATCATTGCATTTATATGGCTTTGATCCAGTGTGCAAACGTACATGCTGAATCAACAAGTTTCTGAAGCGGAAGCTTTTGTTGCATAGTGAGCACTTATAAGGCCTTATGTCTTTGTGGACTGCACTGTGTATCAGTAAATCTTTACATAACCTAAAACATTTGCCACAATCATCACAGGCAAACCGCTTTGGTCCAAAATGTATAAGAGCATGCTTCTTGAGTTCACTTTTGATCTTAAAAGAATATTGACAGACTTCACATTTGAATGGTCTTGCATCAGAATGTACACTTTGGTGCTGTAACACTTCCTTCCTGTTGTAAAAGCTGTCACCGCACGTATCACAAATATAGTTCCGTTTTCTATCAGTATGTATTAACAAGTGTCTGTTTAGTGTTAGTTTAGATTTCGAAGTTTTTCCGCATACGACACATGTTAAGCTTTCATTCAACGTGGCGACCGATGCATTTAATTCAGCATTTCTGTAAAATCGTTTCATATGGTCATCTAATTCCTCTTCGTTTTTGAAAGTAGTGTTGCATCCGCTGCAAATGTATTTAGTATTGAAATGTGTTGCTTTATGTGCCTTCAGTTCTTTAAGTGTTTCACATTTTAAGGAGCACATGTAACACATAAGTGTTAGAATGGGACGGTGTCTAGTGATGTGTGCTACGAAGTTATCCATGTGCAGTCTGCATGCTCCACAGTCGAAACACCTATAGGGGTTGCAGGTGTCATGGTACTGCATAGAATGCACTTTCAACACACTCGGAGACTGGAAGTACTTATCACAGAAGGTGCATAACCAATTATAATCCAGCCAAGTGTCTAAGTCCACATTAGCCGAAATTTTAGGTTTCTTTCTTTGTTTACGTGTAGCTGGTTTACTTAGTGTGGTTTTCACTTTTGTTACTCTTTTATCAGGTTTGGCTTTTTCTCCAATTCTTGGGTTATATTCATCAAGAAGTTCATTATTAACCTCGGATTCTTCAGTGTGAGTTTCTTTGGGTTTAATATTCATCTCATCTTCTCTGTTACTTGTATCCGTAGCATCGCTGTTGGGAACAACCTCGTCGTTTTTAGTCTCACTTAGATTAAAAGCTGAACAGTCGTAATCTTCAAAAGCCTCCTGAACTAGTTCCACAGATTTTACGAAGTCATAAGCGCGTTCCAAAGAATTAATACATTCAAAACACACAGTTTTAGGCAGCATCGTATTAAAATTCACATTTAAGTCTAATCGTGTCAACTTACTGCTGATATCACGGCATTTGTCTTTATATACTACCAGGTTGGTAAGTTGAATAACTGGCTTCAAATCGCCGCATAGACGACAGTATAAATCGTTTACAATATCCATGTTTACGATGAGATCTATCTTCAACTCTTTATATCCATATTGAGCAGTCTCCGACGTCTGCGTCGTACGCATAGATTAATATGTCGTACGTACCTAATTTTAAGCGGGAAACCACGTTATCTATCAGTCAGTAAGTACATGTTTTATCGTGAAAACTATCAGCCTGCAGCCATTCCAGTGTTGCCAACAATAATATTGAAATTCCGCCGACTCTATTAAAAAAATCCGTTAGAAATCCGTTGTTCCTTCTCTTTTTTCCGCCAATAAAATCGGCTAGAATATTTCGTCCAAATAATGATAGATGATAAATATACATGCAACAAATTAAAAGACAATTACAACTAGGTAGATTCATTTTTTAATTAAAAAAAACACAAATAAAATCTAAGTTCTCTGTAGAAATTATTTTTAAATAAAAATACCCGTAATGGTAAGGCGAGGTTGTAGTACTTTTTAACTTCTAAAGCTCTGGAAATATAAAGTTTTGAAAATTTCAACAAAAAAAAAAACCGTAATTAAAACAAAAACATGATATAAAATAATTAACTCGTTAAAAGTAATTGTAAACATAACACTAAATCTCAATGAAGGCTGAATAGATAATATTCATAAGATTCCGCTAAAAAATCCGTCAGCCGTTAACATATGTTTTGTTCCGTTTCACTCATGCCTGAATCCGCCAATTTGACGGAAAATCCGTCAAGTTGGCAACTCTGAGCCATTCGCGTAAGCATTGTAAAATGACATTCATTACATTACTTGACTTGACATTACTAAGACATTAGGATTTTAGGTTGACAGTTGAGACGACACGACGTTGACAGATTTATTTTTTATTTCCGCCAAAGAGAAGGCTTTAGTCTTTTGACCATATATATTGCCTAGAAACATTTTTAATTTTAGTGTTGCCAATTTCTGACTTCCTCACCGATCAGGAAACGCCCTTTTCGCGCCGGTGCACGGTGGTGGGGTGGGGGGTGGGGTAGTTAGTAGCCAGACAGAATAGTATTCGTCGCTAGAGCTCGAATACTTCTGGCTACCAATCAGACGTCTCGCCTCTCGTCGGTTTGACGTTCAGGTAAGTTTTTTATGCTTTCTTACATTATAACAATATGGATATCTAATGAAAGGACTCGAACATTAGCGTTGAATGAGATGAACAGACTGAGAAACCTGTTCAGCGATAACTAAAAAGTAAAAAAAACTTCTTTAAAAACAAGCTTTTATTCAAATGCGCCAAAAGAATAAAATAAACTTTTAATATCCACTTAAAACGTCATTATACAATTAATAAGATACTAGCACTTCGCCTGCGACCACCCTTTCAAAGGTTATTTTTCATTAATTATCTAGCCATTTCTGCTTATTCTGTGACCTGCGACCTACCATGACGTGTGCGTTGATTGCACCTACTCGCTCGAACGACTCACGCTTTAACACGTCATGGTAGGGCCGCTGGCCTTAGACAATTTGCCATTCAATTAGCGAAATGCCAAAACGTAGGAATTACATCACATGGCATTTATATAGCATCTGTCAATCCCATACATTTTAGACGTATATATTGACAATCACCTTCGCCACGCTACCCTTGATATAATCTCACTTGTCTCGAGCCCAGGTTCAGCGCAACTGTTCACCCCGTTCAGCCCGTCAAGGATTGATAATGCAAAAATTGTTACATCTGTTTCATTCATCTGTTTACATTTGTTTACATCCCACTTTTAGTTTGTCCATAGCATTCCGACGTAAATTGAAGCAAGGAATAGGTAGGTAGGTAATATCCCCACCTAAAACTTTATCACCCCTCCTTCACCTCTTACTAGTTTATTTTCGAAAAATCCAAACTTTTGTTATTCTTATTTTTTATCGAAATCATATAAATGCCGTGTTTCAACTTCATCGGGCCAAGCATATTTAATATGATTCTCGGATTCTCCGCAGTTCGCTCAAGCCGCGACAATTTTCTGTTTTTCTTAGAGTTAGAGGCTTAGGCATATTGGCAACAATAGTCCTAGTGATGAACTGATGATAGACTGATCCCAGTACAACGTGACATAGGTAGTCATTTTCGAGAACTGGGTCGGTCACATATCTACCTACTTATATGGTAGGTACCTACCTCAGAATCAACAAGTTTGTATTTCAAAGCAAGTTGCTGATGGATAATCCTGGGCGGTCAATGGGTCATCTTAGGGCCACTTGGTTAGCCTGTGCAAGTACTATATTAGGTACTAGCACTTCGCCCGCGACTTCGTCCGCGCGGATTTAGTAGGTACTCCTTCAACGCCCCCTGTATAAGGTTAGTTTTGGAAAATTAAAGAGACGTTCGACTACAGATGCGGGTATTGCTCTCCTAAAACATATATTTAATGCATGGGAGAACTCGCAAAATGCAATTGGAGTTTTCTGTGATCTCTCCAAAGCGTTTGATTGTGTGCACCATGACACGCTGTTGCGTAAACTGCTTCATTACGGTCTCAAAAGCGAAGCTCTTAACGTAATAAATTCATATTTAAATAATAGGTTCCAATGTGTTGATGTAAATGGTGTGAAGTCTTCCGGGCTACCAGTGCATTTAGGTGTGCCTCAAGGCTTAATACTGGGTCCATTCTTGTTTCTGGTTTACATAAACGATTTACCATTTTTCTTAAAGCGTATCTGTGACGTAGTATTGTTTGCGGATGAAACCTCTCTTATCTTTAAAGTAGATAGGAATAGACAAGATTTCGATAACGTAAACAGCGCTCTCCCATTGGTTACGGATTGGTTTACGACAAATAATCTAGTTCTAAATGCCAAGAAAACAAAATGTATAAAGTTTGCTTTGCCAAATGTTAGAAATTTAGGACCCAATGTCGTTTTAAGTGGCGAGGTGCTTGAAACTGTAGACTCGGCAGTATTTTTGGGCATAACTGTAGATTCCAAACTTAATTGGGGCCCACATATATCAAGCTTATCGGGAAGGCTCAGCTCTGCCGCATTCGCCGTCAGAAAAGTTAGACAATATACTGACGTTGACACAGCTCGGTTAGTCTATTTTAGTTATTTCCATAGCGTTATGTCCTATGGTATTCTATTGTGGGGAAAAGCTGCTGATATACAAAATATATTTTGTTTTGCAGAAACGTGCTGTGCGAGCAATATATCAGCTAGGGTCAAGAGTTTCATTAAGAGAGCCGTTTAAAGATATTGGAATTCTCACGGTAGCATCTCAATTCATTTTTGCAAACATTTTATTTATTAGGCAAAATATACACTTATACATTAAAACGAGCGACATCAACAACTTTAACACCAGAAACAAGTACAAGCTACATGCTCCTTCACACCGACTTCGTAAGGTCCACGACTCATTTGTGGGGCTCGGTATCCGCTTTTACAATAAACTTCCACTTTCTTTTCTTGACCTGCCTTTTAACTCATTTAAAGCTAAAGTTAAATCTAACCTTTGTTCAAAGGCATACTATTCTACACTGCGGCCCCGACATGTGAAAATTCCCAAAAAAAATTAAATCTTATGTAATAGGTAAATAAACATTAAATTCGCGACACACCGGTGTGTCGCCGGGGCCGGAGCGGTTAATGACTATTTAGACGATAAGAATAGTTGGTCGCAGTGTTGAACGCAAGACAATGTAATTTTATCATGTTCTTTCTCTATTAGTTAGCTTATGACAGGTTATATGAGTTCATATAATTCTTTTTTTTTATACATCATTATTATTATTATTTTTTATATTAGACTGAATGTCAATCTGTCTTTTACTTATTGACTTATTAAACATTGTAATACTCTGTACAATGTTTAAAAATTAATGGTGTAACACTTTTGGTTCATCATGGTCACAGTTCTATCGCAAAATTCTACCATTGCCCGTTTTTTTAATGGTACCTACTCGTATAATGGAGTGTGCTAGCTAACATGTTGTAAATAATATTTAATTTTATGATTTCCATGTTGTTGGATACATATTTATTTTTTTGTTCGTGTCTTAAAATACTTTGCGTACTATTGTTTAATTAAAGTTAATTAAAGACAACTGTAACAATTCGACCTAGACCGACCGACCTACTTTAGTATGTGGGTGTTTCCTGAGTAAAAAATGTACAATACAAATCAGGAAACCTTGCTATTTCCGATATTAATGCGGGCGAAGCAGCAGCTGGTAGAAGCTAGTTTATAATATTAGTAGGAAGTTTAGATCAGATATACTCAAACTGCGCCGGTGCGCCCCCGCGGGCCCCATGTGGCCCTGTAGCTTAGCACATTATTGATGATTTGATGCTATATTAAGTCAGTGCATAAGAGGGCGGCACTGAAAATTTCGGGAATCAAGGAAGTGACACAACATTACTATTTAAAAATGTAGTTATTGCTTTTCGAAGTATTCTCCGCGAAATTTGACACATTTTTCCATACGATGGAACCAATCATTGAAGCAACCATTCCATTCGGAAGTTGGGGTCTCCAAAATGGCCGTTTTGTAGGCGTCACAGCTTCTTCAAGGTGATGAAAATCTCTGACCACGCAATTTATTCTTTATTTTAGGGAAAGTATAGAAAACATTAGGGCTTAGGTCGGGCTGTACGGCGGATGGTCTAATAATTCTATGTTTTCTTGCTCTAAAAACTCTTTTGTTCTGTGCGCGGTGTGAGAACTCGCATTGTCGTGATGGAGGATGATGCGGCGGTTGCAGTTCTCTTTACGGAGTTCAGAAACGACCTGTGGCAAACAAATGCTAGCATACCATTCTGCATTAACCGTTCTTTGTCCCTCAAGAGGAATAGTCGCAACATGGCCGGTTTTGGAGACAAACGTGGCCACCATTTTTTTTTTGCAACACTCCGTGAACGAACAATTTTTGTTGGCTTTAACTCATTTTCGAACACCCAAACTCGTGACTGGTTTTTTGTTTCGGGTTCGTACGCGTATATCCAGGATTCGTCACCTGATACGATGTTGTATACAGCATTTGAGGATCCTGCGTGGAATCTTTCGAGAGTTCTGACGCACCAAGTAACGCGAGCCGCTTTTTGCTCTTCACAGAGCGAATGCGGTACCTATCCATCGGAAAAACAACTTTTTTACACCTAATTGTTCATGCAAGATTATTTGTATTTGACTCATGCCAATGTCTAAAGTTGCCTGAATTTCGCGGTATGTCACATGTCGATCTTCCTCAATCAGCTTACGCACAGCATCAACGTTTTCTTGGGTGACTGCAGTTTTTGGACGACCTTGACGGTGATCATCACTGAGCTTGACACGTCCATGTTGAAATTCAGCAAACCAGCGATAAATTGTGGTTTTGGATCATCACCAAATGCAGAAATCATCCGGTCAACACACTGTTTTCGTGACCACCACTTCGAAAGTCATAATAAATCATCGCTCTTCAATTTTCTCGAGTCAATTACATTTTCTCAACGACTAAAAAAGTTTGACAAAACCTTGTGACAAGACCGAGAATATTTTTTAAAATAAATAAATAGTATTTGATTTTTAAAACCAAGGAGTTTTCAATTAAAAAGATTTTAATATGACAGGAACAGTGGAAATATTCCATTCCCGATACTTTTAGTGCGTATTTGTATTAATGTGTGTATTTATATACTAAATTGATTCACTTCTTGATGTGGTAAGAATAATCCTCACCCACTATCAAGTATCAATATAAAAAAGTTGGACTATGCCATATGAAAACGGTCCTTTTGTCACAAATTCAAAAGTCTCATTCAGTACCTTTTTTTTTTTTTTTTTTTTTTTTTTTTTTTTTTTTTTTTTTTTTTTTTTTTTTGGATGGGAAATCATCAAATGACCCCTCCCGCTCTGGGTTGAGCGGCAGGGAGTGTCAGACTTCTACTGACTAAAACCCACCCATGCTCCTCTTAGTGCCTTTTACGTTCCAGGGCCGCGGTAACTCTTTCGAACAAATCCGCAACCCTGGTAGGTCAGTACCTACATGTAGTTTTATTTTACTGTGGGTTATTGCCGCCCATCATGATAAAGGTAAATGCTAACGTGGCTAAGATGAATATTAAAGCATACATAATTATTACCATCTGAAGGATTACTTTTTAAAACACATCATAATCTTCACTAATATTATAAAGAGGAAAGATTTGTTTGTTTGTTTGTTTGAAATGAATAGGCTCCGAAACTACTGGACCGATTTGAAAAATTCTTTCACCATTAGAATCCTACACATTATTGGTGATGGACATACGCTATAGAATATTTTAAAAAGTTAGGGATCCGTATGAAAACTTCGATAATGTAACCCCAGATGTGAGAAAAATTCCTTATATCGCGTACGCTGCGGAATCTATTGACAATAGAGCAAAGTGATGTACTACAGTTTTATAGAGGTCATCAATATCTACAAAAAAGTCCGCGGTACCATATGTCTAACTATTATGGATAAGTCACCACGACCGCTTTTTGTTCATATTATTCAAGCAAATCACATGTTGAAATTAAAAATGGTGATTTTAGTATCATGATAGTAATCCTTATCCATTTAAATGGTTTGATAATTAAGGTTGATTATGTCCGTGTAAATTATACTTTAAATTATTCAAATCGGACCTTTCGTTCAGAAGTTACGACGGTAATAAACATGCTCGGAGTAAGAAAAATGTCGCGGCTTGAGCGAACTGGGGTCGGGGATAATCGTATCAATGCTTGGTCCGAATGTCCGATGAAGTTGAAACACCACTATATAACAAATGTTTGGATTTTTCGAAAATAAATTACATAATAATAAGGAGTGAAGCAGGGGTGATTAAGATTTTAGGGGAGGACATAATTGCTTGCTTCAATTTACGTCGGAATGCTATGAACAAACTAAAAACAGATAACCTAACAATTTTTGCATAATCAAACCCTGACGGGTTGAACGGGGTGATTAGTTGAAGTTTGTGGAGTACCTACTAAATCCGCGCGGACGAAGTCGCGGGCGAAGTGCTAGTAATATTATAATAATGGAATACTGGATCTATCATAACAATAAAACATAACACTTTGATTTGTTAAAAAGTTATTCACACCTAATAATTATTAAAAATTATAATAAAATTAGATTACATTATTTTTGGCCATAATATGGCCGAACTGCTAAACTAAGCTAGAAAAGAAAAAACAAATACAAATACAAGTCATCCCGAAGTCATGAATGAACACTCGTTTTCTTATAAAATACATTTAGATTCTGTGTTAAACTTAAGCACAATTTCCAGTCTTTATACAGTTTGTGGACTCATTACTCGCGTCAAGATATCAATCTTCAAAAACTTCAACTGTCACTTTCTTGGCTTTCTTGCTCTGTTGAAGATTTCATTTCAGACTCACTGGTTTTTTCGTTTTTTTTATCCTTTCTCCTAGGTCTGCCTTTCTTCATGTCACACAGTATATCCTTTTTCCATTCCATTACTTTATCCTTGTCAGGATATATAATCTTTTTTGTTTTCCGATCTAAAGCGTAAAGTCCTTCTGATGTACGTTTTCTTTTAGCATTATCAACACCGTGCACCTCTTTTGTATGTTTGTTGAAATTTGACCAGTTCCTAAATGTTAGGAGGCAATCATTGCAAGTATATGGCTTTGATCCAGTGTGCAAACGTGCATGCTGAATCAACAAGTGTCTGAAGCGGAAACTTTTGGTGCATTGTGAGCACTTATAAGGCCTTATGTCTTTGTGGACTGCACTGTGGACCAGTAACTCTTTACATAACCTAAAACATTTGCCACAATCATCACAGGCAAACCGCTTCGGTCCAAAATGTATAAGAGCATGCTTCTTGAGATCACTCTTGATCTTAAAAGAATATTGACAGACTTCACATTTATATGGTCTTGCATCAGAATGTACACTTTGGTGCTGTAACACTTCCTTCCTATTGTAAAAGCTGTCACCACACGTATCACAAATATAGTTCCGTTTTCTATCAGTATGTAATAACAAGTGTCTGTTTAGTGTAAGTTTAGATTTTGATGTTTTTCCGCATATGACACATGTTAAGCTTTCATTCACCATGGGGACCGATGCATTTAATTCGGTATTTTTGTAGAATCGTTTCATATGGTCATCTAATTCCTCTTCATTTTTGAAAGTAGTGTTGCATCCGCTGCAAATGTATTCGGTATCAAAATGTGTTGCTTTATGTGCCTTCAGTTCTTTAAGTGTTTCACATTTAAAAGAGCACATGTAACACAAGAGTGTTAGAATGGGACGGTGTCTAGTGATGTGTGCTACGAAGTTATCCATGTGCAGTCCGCATGCTCTACAGTCGAAACACCTATATGGGTTGCAGGTGTCATGGTACTGCATAGAATGCACTTTCAACTCGCTTGGAGACTGGAAGTACTTATCACAGAAGGTGCATAACCAATTATAATCCAGCCAAGTGTCTAAGTCCACATTAGCCGAAATTTTAGGTTTCTTTCTTTGTTTACGTGTAGCTGGTTTACTTAGTGTGGTTTTCACTTTTGTTACTCTTTTTTCAGGTTTGGCTTTTTCTCGAATTTTTGGGTTATATTCAACAAGAAATTCATTATCAACCTCAGATTCTTCAGTGTGAGTTTCTTTGGGTTTAATATTCATCTCATCTTCTTTGTTACTTGTATCCGTAGCATCGCTGTTGGGAACAACCTCGTCGTTTTTAGTCTCACTTAGATCAAAAGCCGAACAGTCGTAATCTTCAAAAGCCTCCTGAACTAGTTCCACAGATTTTACGAAGTCATAAGCGCGTTCCAAAGAATTAATACATTCAAAACACACAGTTTTAGGCAGCATCGTATTAAAATTCACATTTAAGTCTAATCGTGTCAACTTACTGCTGATATCACGGCATTTGTCTTTATATACTACCAGGTTGGTAAGTTGAATAACTGGCTTCAAATCGCCGCATAGACGACAGTATAAATCGTTTACAATATCCATGTTTACGATGAGATCTATCTTCAACTCTTTATATCCATATTGAGCAGTCTCCGACGTCTGCGTCGTACGCATAGATTAATATGTCGTACGTACCTAATTTTAAGCGGGAAACCACGTTATCAGTCAGCATTCATTTTATCGTGAAAACTACCAGCCTGCAGCCATTCGCGTAAAATGACATTACATGACATTACTATGACAGTTGAGACGACGTTGACAGATTTATTTTTTATTTACGCCAAAGAGAAGGCTATAGTCTTTTGACCATAAATATTGCTTAGTCTTATGTACGTCCTGTTTAACCAACTTCATATATTTTTGTTTTGTGTGTAATACATTCTAATGTTTGCTGGAGTATTTGGCAGCAAATATATCGAGTCAGCCTTCCTAGCAAGCTTTGCTGTGGTAGTCATACTACAATAAGATTCACAGCTCCACTTTACCGAGATCGCGTCTGTTTCAATGATTTTACATATTGGCCAGTTTCGTAGACACTTGAGACATAAAACTACACCAATTTTACACCACAATATCCACTAGGAATCAATTTGCGAATAATTAAAAACAGCCACAAAACTTCACTCGTTAAAATCCCGCCAATAAAACCTGATAGTAGTCAAATATATTGGTATTAGTTAAGAGATAAGTAATATTCTATGGATTCACGTATTAGTAATCCGACATATAAATAATATAACATTCATCAATCAAGAATTATCTGAAATTAAATTTTAGCGTTAACGAACGGAACAGAGCTTTTTTCGCCGAAAAATCGTTGATGATTTCGCTGAAATCCAGTTCCCGATGAATATTACTTTCAATGCTCAGGAGAAAAAGCATTGATATACGGTTTTGTCCCATCGTGGTTCAAAGCCTATTTTTATAATTTTCATTTTTGAAAAGGAGCGCTCTCCAGTGCAATTTGATACCATCAAAACCAAATCAAATCAAATACGTTTATTTGTGTACACAGGTGAAAAAGGTGGAACAATTACAAGATTAATGGGTCTCTGTGTCTTGCCACAGTAGGTAGCATACAAACATTAAATATTATGATGGTGGCGCCCTCCTTTTTTTTCATGACTTTCTTGACAGACTGTACATTTCAAATGTGCCAAAATATTTTAAATTATATTTAAATCAAATATAATTAACATAAGTGAGTACAAACTTCAAAACATAATTCTAGGCATAATTTTATTGGCTACTATTTAATTTTTTTTAAGAAATTACTGAATTTCTACTTATACCTCTGAGATATATCATAACTATCAGTCTCTTAATCTAGTAGAAATTCACTGATTGAGTAATATGTATTTTTTAATAAAAACGATTTTAATTCTTTTTTAAATAATCTTATGTCACTAATTTCTCTAATAGATGCTGGAATTTTATTATATATTTTTGGTGCCATACCGATAATATTTTTGTCATACAAGAAGCTGTGGTATGACTGATTGCCTTAATTTTGTTACGATGACGTCGGCTGGTAAATTTTTCAAAATATTCTGGATGGTACTTGATAAATACTGCTAATTCAAATATGTATACAGATGGGAAAGTTAGAATTTTTAGATTCTTAAAGTGTGGTCTGCAACTATCAGGTAATCGTAAACTACAAATAGCTCTAACACATTTCTTTTGAGCCTTAAAGGCTTCTTCCCAGTTAGTGGAGTTTCCCCAGAATATGATGCCATATCTTAGAGTAGATGAGACATACGCATTATAAGCTGCCAAAACTGCTTTTTGTGTTACAACCTTGGAAAGCATATACAATGCATAAGAAAACTTACTAAGTTTCTTACAGATAGCATCAACCTGTGTTATCCATGACATTTCTTGGTCAATCCAAAGATCCAAAAATTTTGTGGTATTGACCTCGTCTATGTTTATATTTTCATATTTTACCTTTATATTGTCTAGGTAACGTTTTTGTTTTTTGTTTGTAATGCACAATTTTAGTCTTATCTAAGTTTATCTTCAGGTTGTTTTCTTTGAGCCACTTTATAATCGATTTGATTGAATCATTGACTTTTCTTTCGTACATTTCTAAATGTTCATTTTTATCAATAGAAAATATTACAGTACAGTCATCGGCAAATAGAACTATGGGATAATTTACGACTTTAGGAAGATCATTTATATATATAAGAAAAAGTAACGGCCCCAATACGCTACCTTGAGGTACACCAAAGCGAACTTCACGGGGATTTGAGTTGAATAATATCTCAGTTTTAGACTCAGGACATATTTTCGTAATTTGTGTAATCTGTTTTCTATTACTTAAGTAAGATTTGAGTAGGTCAAGGATGTTACCCCTTATTCCGTATGCTTCAAGCTTTCTTAACAAAATACTAAAATCTACATGGTCAAACGCCTTGCTCATGTCCATGTACAGGGCTGAAACTGGTGTTCTACTATCCATATTATTCAATATCCTTTCGATTAAATAATAGACAGCAACATCCACAGAAACATTTTTCCGAAAGCCTTTCTGTTCTATCGTGAATAAGTTATTTTTTTCAAAATAATTGTAAATAGCCTTATAAATAAATTTCTCGATAATTTTGGAAAAGACAGATATTAGTGCCACAGGTCTGTAGCAGTTTAAATTTTGGCCCTTTTTGAAAATAGGCTTAACAATGGATATTTTTAATAAGCTTGGATACATTCCATTTTCAATACAAAGGTTAATAATGTGGCTGAGTATGGGAGAAATTATTTTGGAAACTGATTTTATAACACTGGTAGTTATTCCATCATCACCTGTGCTTTGGGTATTTTTAAGTGATTTAATAATTTCATAGATATCAGGTGGTGTGGCAGGTGGCATGAATATTGAGTTGGGATGACTAAAAAAAAGTAAGAGTTGTTTTATTAATGTTATTTTTTGCGATCGGTTGTACTAAATCGATATTAAAATCATTAAAAACTTGAGCTATTTCTTGAGGTTGTGTTATCATTTTTCTATCTGATTTAATTTTACAAATACTTGCATGGGGCTGTTTTAATTTGTTTCTTTTTATCACGTTCCAAGTAGCTTTTGATTTGTTTTGGGCTGTTTTGATATAAAAGTCATTTTGGGATTTTTGTGTAAGTTTCAGGATATGTTTCAAACGTACTGAATGCTGTTTCAATGATATTTTGTTTTTTCTGTTGGGATGTAATCGGTACTGCCATAGTAATTCCCGTTTACGTTTGCAACATTTTTTGATGCTATCAGTAAGCCAGATTGGCTTATTATGAAGGGAATTTTTTACTTTAATTATTGGAAAGCATAAATCATAAAATAACTTGAACAACTCAAAGAAATTATTAAATGCTTCCTCAGGATTATTGTTCTCGAAACTTTCACAAAATGATAGGCTTTTAATGCAGTCTATAAATTTTGTTACATTGTCAGTGCTATAGTCACGTCTGTATGTAAACCAATAATTTAACGTAGTACGTTTTTCCTTTGTAGGACATTTCAGTAACTGCGCTGTGTGGTCAGAGAGTGCAAAATCTAAAACTTCTGATTTAGCTTTTGAAATGTTATGAAAAATGTTATCAATACATGTGCCGCTACTGATACGGGTGGGCTTGTTAATTTCTATTTTTATATTATAACTAAGCAGCAAATGTTCTAATTGTAAAGACCTTAGCGTTTTATTTAATATGTTAATATTGAAATCTCCAGTAATTATAATTTTGCTATTAGGATTTTTACAGAACGATTTTAACAAGAAATTCAATTTTTGAAAAAAAATGTTTAACATATCATTCGTTTGGTTCGGTACTCTATATATGCAAATAACTATTATATGTTCATCTATAAGTTCTATACCGCAACATTCAACAACATTTGGTACACTACACTTAACAACGTTATCAAGAACTTTGTATAAACTACTGTTTCTGACTAGAATACAAGAACCTCCGTTTCTATTACTTCTACTAAAATGTGACACAAGGGTATAGTTTGGTATATGCAACTGGGATTCATCTCCATCTTTCATGTTGTGCTCTGTTATCGTTATTACGTCTACCTGTTTACCTTCGTCGGCTAGTTCGCATAAATGAATAGTTAAGATATCCGACTTATTGATCAAACCGTTGATATTTTGATGGAAAATTTGTAAACCGTTATTCACGAAAAAAATTTTTGGGCATTGAGTTTAATGTGATTTGATTGGAAATACATGTATTCAAAGAATGATTAATAATATTTTCAGGCATTGGTAAATCTGTTTGTGTAGATTTGCTGTCTAAAGTTTTTTTTGTGCATGAATTTTTTATAGCATTACAATCAAATGTATTAAAATTAGTTTCGAGACGAAGAAGTTCTCTCATAAGTGATCTACAGAGATTGATTTTGAACTGGTTGAATCTTGGTTTAAACCGATAATATGCCATATCTACATAGGTAACGTTTCTTTGATTATTACAAATATGTCGTAACAAGTATTTTAATTTATACTCATTTAAGTTTTTATTGTATGGAATTTCTGGTATAACAATATTTGCATCTGTTGATTTTACTACACACTGAATGAAAGTATTTAAAGTAATTTCAAAATCATACGGGTTAGTGTCGTTACGTCCTGCTAAAATTATGACGAAGTCTTTTGAAGACAAGTATTTTACTTCACCAATTTCCGGATTAAGAATTTCAGATGTTTTTGCTCCCGGTTTCATAAAACAGGTAACATTGAATTTTGAACCCAAAAGGTTGGCCAAAGCGTCACGAACCTTTCGTCCTTGTCCATCTCCAATGATGACGACTTTTTTCTTGGACTGACTCTTGCCCTCCGTTCTGTTAGTAGTGCCATCTGTTGCTATCTTGTGAAGGACTGGAGAGTCTCGGCCGATTCCCAATCCAGTGGGTTCAAAGACAGTGGCATCATCTGTTGTTAATGCACAAAGTGTGGTATCACCTTGGTTACTAGCTGTTTTATTAGGTTCAATTATGCTGTCCCCACCAGTTGCAGAGTCATCCGAAAAGCTGGTGTTGACGATGACCTAAGATTTTTTGATGATCTCTTCTTGGTTTTTTTTTTAACTTTTTGTTTTTTTGTAGACACGTTACTTTCTGGACATACACTTTGTTCATTGTATTTTTGCAGGATGTTTTCTTTTAGTTGTTTTATTTCTGCATTTGCATTAGCCAATTCGTTTTTAAGTTGTAGTATTTGTTTTTTAAGATCTTCTATGTCACATCGATATCGCGTAGATAGGTCAAGTTCTAGGTCCAGGTCCAGCGAACTGTGCCTTTCTATCTCCGATTGTGTTGATCCAAAAGAAAGATCAAGTGAATCGTTGGTTTTTGTCCTATGACGGCGTAAAGTGACATTATCACTCACAGGACTGGTTGGCGTGCGTTGGAGAGGCATTTTATATTTTTGTTGTATATATCGGCGCGAAGGCTTAATCAAGCGTCGAATAAATCAATATGAATGCCGGCCGAAAGGCGTAATCGAGCGTCAGTTTGATTATTCTAAGTTCAAATACTGTGTGATTGCTTATTTGAAGTTGGTAAAAGTCACTCAAACGATTATTTAATTAACTTTATTAGTTGATTACTAGAAATTATTAAACTAGTTAATTTGTACTTCTAAATTCATTTTATGACTTGTAAAATTAAATCAAGAATTTAAAAACGAAACATAAAGAAAACATGAGTCGATAGATTTGTAACGACTCTAACCGAAGGGTATAAATACGAACGCCCGACCGTTCACAAGTCATCCCTCCCCGACTTTTGCAAACGAGCCAGCCCGCGCCGCTGAGCCCTTAGCTTTAATAACCCCTAAATAATAAAACGACCCAGCCTGATTGTCCCTTGCTGTCCCAAACTGACGCCGCTAAGCCGAGGTCGTATTCCACAGGGAATGCCCTTAGTGAGCGGTCAGTAGTGTTTTTAGCTTGTAGCTAGTTTTGTTGCCTTGGCTGGGGGCTTTAAATTCATTTGAGGCCACCACAGGTTAGTCCGGTTAAGCAGTTAATATCCCATGTGTGTTAACTTGCTAGTGGTCATACCTAAAAAAAAAAAAAAAAGTTCACAAGTCATTCTAAGTCGAGCCGTCGGACGGTGCGGAGCTCCGTAATATCGTGAGTCATTCTTTGTTGTTGACGATTATTTACTGTGTGCCATTTGTGTGCTATCCACCAGCGAGAATATAAGTTGATACTGAAAACAAGTATTTCATTTCCGAAATGAGTAACCACCACCAGCACCATGATGATATGGAAATAGTGACGTCAGCATTGCTGACGTCACCGTTTTTAAAAATAACAAGGGGGCCCGTTCCCCGTCATCAGAAGTGGGATTGGATCAGAATCCAATCCAAACCACCTCCTCATCAACTCGATCACCAGCTGACCAACCTGAAACTGTTCCTGCTCAACAAATAGAACCAATTCTGATGAACCACTTCGTTGGGTATCCATCTCAAACCCATTATGAGATGATTCACGCCCCGGTTTGTGATCCTTCGACGGGTTGTGGTGATGGAAGGATGCAGAAAATGTCTGAACATCTATGTGCACCATCAGCAGAATCTAAAATCAGAATTAAAGGTGTCTAACTGCCATCATAATGATCCTGATACCAATGTTGGCGTACGCGAATGGTGTCAGCATATAGACAAGGCTGTGGACCAATTTAAATTGAACGATTTCGACGTTCGTATAAAAAACGCCGCTTACAAAGGACGTGCCAGGATGTGGGTTGACGACTGGATGATGCAGTTACGTCTTCATGGGAAGAACTACGCAACAACCTGAAAACCACGCTTGAGCCTGAAAACAGACATTCAGACTTCGAGGGCATGTTTACAACTCTTCAATGGACATTGCTGTTCTTGTCACGTGCTTGGGTTCTTTGGAAAAGAGTGATAAAGGATAACCTGGACAACGGGCAACTATATAGGGGTCGGCTCCTAGTCAGACCTTTAGCTGAATCTCTAAATACCAGTATTTTACGTGGAGCGGCTGCCTACCAGACATCCACAATTCATTAACTGGGTAACACGGTATTTCTTGGCAAGACTGGTGTCAAATTTTCTGGCTTCTGACAATCCGTAACGACTGCCAAAGATCTACAAAGGACGGCCGGGACCAACGGCTTGACGTGCTTTTCGAGGCACGGAGGAATCTCGATTTGTTTGCGAATAGAGCTGCTCAACGCAAAAGCAACCACAACCAGAACAAATCATCCCAGAGCTGTGCAATCTACAGGAAAACAAACCATGCGACTGACATTTCTATATATGCTTGGACATGGCAGCCGGTTTCAACAAATACCAATTGCAGAAGGGTCAATTGAGAAGACTGTCTGTGTTACACCAGACGGACTCTTATGAGTACCTCACGGTTCCATTCGGATTGAGCAATGCTTGCACAGTATGTACTAAGCAATTGTACAAATTTTGCTGAGGGATTGTTACACCTTGAACGCATTCTGATGGCACTATAGCAAGCTGGCTATTCTATCAAGCTTCTTCAAGTAAACCATCGAATATCTGGGAAACATTGTCTCAGATGGACAAGTGCAACCAAGTCCTAGGAAGGTGGAAGCTCTCGTCAAGGTGCCAGTTCCAAAAAAAAAAAAAAAAACTGTCAAAAACAAGTAAGGCGATTCAACGGTCTAGCTGATGACTTCAGAAAATACATCTCAAACTTCCCATATAATGGTGCCTCTGTACGAATTAACAAAACAAGGTGCAAAATGGGAATAGGGTGAAACACGAAGATGTAAGAAGTACTTCAATACAATGCTTAAATATCGACTCTTGTTCTGACATTGTTTCAAGAGGCAGTACCCATACAATTGTACACTGATGCCAGTAGTCTTGGTTTAGGCGCAGTACTTTTCCGAATTATTGATGAAAAACTACGAGCTGTGGCTTTCATGAGTATGAGAACAACTGCAGCAGAAAGTCAGTACCACTCATACGAACTTGAGACTCTAGCAGTGGTTCGCGCCATAAAACACTTCCAACAATACCTCTACGGACGAAGGTTCACGGTCATAACGGACTGTAATGCACTTAAGGCGTCGAAACACAAAAAGGACCTCCTCGCAAAGATTCTCCGCTGGTGGGCTTTCCTGCAAAATTACGATTTTGAGGTGGAGTACCTTAAAGGTAAACTGGGAAATGAACATCAATAAGTCATTGTCACGATTGATGATTTCATGAAGTATGTGATGTTCTATTACGCCGACAGCAAACGCCCTCAATGCACTCTCGCTGCTCTGCATCGCCTTGTGCACCTCTTGGGTACACCGGCCTAAATCATCGTTGATGGAAGAAGAGAGTTCCTGGGGGGGATTCAAAAACTACTGTGATCGATTTGGAATGAACATCCATTATATTACGCCAGGAGTCAGCCGAGCAATGGCAGTGTTCTCGAAGAACTGCAGTTGGCTTTAAATTGTACTTCTCAGCGTGTGACTGGAATAGCTCCACTCACTCTCATCACCTGGCGAAAATGGCGGTCGTCCGAGGTCCATGTCCGAAGCCCTTGAGGCGGTTTAGAAACTCTGACACTAGGGTGTGTGGGGTCGTTAGACCTTACTACCCACACGAATAAGAAGACCTGGCGAAAACATTGTGTGCCTCCAGAACTCCTGAGTCTCGTTAATATTGATGACCAAACAGTGGATATGGAAGCCCTGACTCAACTTGCTCAACAAAAAATGGCCCCATCTGCGAATCAAGATAGACACCGATTCAATCAGCCAAAAGATTCATCCTTTCCAAAGAGGATGACCACGAAAGGTTGCGCATTATCAGCTGCAGCTCCAAAAACCAGGTGATCAGGCAACCGTATCGGCAGCTGAAGATGAACAACCTGCATGCCAGCTGGGGCAACACAACCAGTGCCTTCCACCTCACAAACAAAGGCAAGACCAGCAAACACAAAAACTCAAATACAGAAAACACACATCCACAACAAAAGGCGAGTAACAAAGTGCTTTTATAAAGAAATAATGACTCCTATTTATATCCTTTACCATTTAGAGCCTCTGTGTATAGCACAGCATCGACCTTGTTCATCTTCCCAAATCTACGAGACCCTCCGAGAAATCTACGAGAACCTCCGAGAAATCTACGAGACCCTCCGAGAAATCTACGAGAACCTCCGAGAAATCTACGAGACCCTCCGAGAAATCTTCGAGACCCTCCGAGACCCTCCGAGAAATCTACGAGACCCTCCTAATCTTTAAACCATAGTTCAACATTTGCCTACAGGTACCAATCTCAAAGAAATACCATAACTTGTTTCAGATTAGAAGACTAAATCTACGAGACCTTCCGAGAAATCTACGAGACCCTCCGAGAAATCTACGAGACCCTCGGAGAAATCTACGAGACTCTCCGAGAAATCTGCGAGACCCTCCGAGAAACCTACAAGACCCTCCTAACATTTAAACCATAGTGCAACATTGGTTGACTACGGATGTCGGATACTAATCTCTCTGAGATTGGTTTCCGTTAATCCGTGAAAAATCCGTGGTTTGAGACCCGCAATAAATATTGTAAAACATTTATTTGAAAAGAGTAACTATGGAGTTTCTTGTCCGTTCTTCTCCATAGAATCTACCTTTGTGAACGGACGGTAGAGTCACTTTGTATTATTTTAAATGAAAATGATGACGTTCAAAAGTACCGTTTCATGGCCTAATATAAATGAACGTTTTGACTTTGACTAAAACTATCAAGAGCTACATTCAGGCTGGTGCAGAGCGCGCACCGCCTGTCAGAATGGCCGTATCGGCGCGAAGGCTTAATCAAGCGTCGAATAAATCAATATGAATGCCGGCCGAAAGGCGTAATCGAGCGTCAGTTTGATTATTCTAAGTTCAAATACTGTGTGATTGCTTATTTGAAGTTGGTAAAAGTCACTCAAACGATTATTTAATTAACTTTATTAGTTGATTACTAGAAATTATTAAACTAATTAATTTGTACTTCTAAATTCATTTTATGACTTGTAAAATTAAATCAAGAATTTAAAAACGAAACATAAAGAAAACATGAGTCGATAGATTTGTAACGACTCTAACCGAAGGGTATAAATACGAACGCCCGACCGTTCACAAGTCATTTAGTCCGGTTAAGCAGTTGCTAGCCCTTGCGTGTTAACTTGCTAGTGGTCATACCGAAAAAAAAAAAAAAAAAAAAAAAAAAAAAAGTTCACAAGTCATTCTAAGTCGAGCCGTCGGACGGTGCGGAGCTCCGTAATATCGTGAGTCATTCTTTGTTGTTGACGAATATTTACTGTGTGCCATTTGTGTGCTATCCACCAGCGAGAATATAAGTTGATACTGAAAACAAGTATTTCATTTCCGAAATGAGTAACCACCACCAGCACCATGATGATATGGAAATAGTGACGTCAGCATTGCTGACGTCACCGTTTTTAAAAATAACAAGGGGGCCCGTTCCCCGTCATATATAATAAATGTTATGTTGGAAAACTGTTTGTTATCACTCTTATTTAAAGTTGAGAACGGTACTTTGCAATAAAATAATACAATATGAGAGAAAAAACAGTGAGATTCGAACTTAGCACATGTCACGCGTCACTATTCGTTAGCAAATACATTCTCAATGCAATTTCAAGGTTTGGGAATGTAGCTCTGAAATTTTGATCTTCGAGAACTTGGTATTAAAATAGTTCCGGAGATTGGTCTTTCCCATAGTCCTTTACACACCGCTGCACCGTTATCGTTCCTCATTGCGGCGCTCACTTCACACTCCTCACTGTGCCGAGTGTACATATACTCGAGGCGCGTAGTTATGACTCGTGTTCCGACCGTTTGTATGAAGACAGAATACTGTGGATATGTTTACCGTGGCTAAGCCTTACGCTTGTTTCACACGTACCACAACCACAACAGGTGAGCGAGCGCTAATTTGGATAAAAAATTATTCACACGGACCACATTTTGCCATCATTATTATCGACCGCGTGTGTGTGATACCAACCACATCGCAATCACCAGTAACACCGCGAACTAGCGGCCGGCCACAAATCGCAAACATATCCACATTTTATAGGTACTACAACGCAACCGCGAAGCCTCAGCGACACTATTCAAACGCACACATCACAGCTTGACCACCTTTTGTCGCGACGGTGTGTTGTGGTTGTGGTGTGTGTGAAACAAGCCCTAATAATACGGTTTCGCTGGTAAATGTTTGGGTATCGAACCCTATAAAGTGAAATAAAACAATTAATATGTTTGTTTGAAATACCTATTTATATGCAATCAGAGCCAAACAACGGGGTGATGTTTTAACATTCAGTATCCTTTTGAATTCGCAATGCTTTACACAATTTTCTTTGAGATAAACCAGTCTGTCGAATAAAACAAAATTCTCGATAACTGGCTGCAAATAATTTTGTAAAAGAATGAAAATTCCCGCTTTTGTAAACGTCAATTGAGATAGCTGATTCCACAACATCATAAGTTCTTCTAAACAGAACGTGGGATTCTCAACTTTATCGCAACTGTCACTAGATTCATTTTTGGTTAAAGTAAAGCCATTGATGGTAGCATCTTCTATGTACATTGCAAAATTGTTTTCCATGTTTTTCGTTTTGACCGCTTTCCGTTTTTTCCTTTTTAATTTGCAGTTGTCTGTAAAAAAGCACCCAATTGTACCTAATTTCACACTGGAGTGTAGCAGAAAAACATAGACATTTCCGATTTGAATAAAAATACAGTGATAAATGATTTGATCTGTGGTCTATGGTTAAAAAAATTCCAAGCAAGGGTTTTCTTAACCGTAGACCACACTTCCACTATAGACACATAATACTTTGCAGTTTGACCGGCACGGTTAGCTTTTTATTGTAGATTATTCAGAAAATATAAACAAAACTTACGCCTAAATGCAAATGCCTGCAGTACAGCTCTTGATAATAAATTGAAAACTAAATCTTCTAACTTATCGTCAACAGACGGTGGCTGAGCAGCCAGTCTTAAGAAGGGCACCCTCATATACTCTTGACCTTTTAACCTTCCGAAAATACCCTTCAGACAATTACATAAGGGAAAATTCTTGAAAACTCCAGTATCTCCGACCATTTTATGGTAACAGCAAGGCATTATTACCATAGTCTTGGCATCGGCCATCTTTAAAAATAAGTTGATCGCGTCTATGGTTAAATCAGCACAAGCATGAAGGCCGGTTATGCAAAATTCTCTATGATTTTCAAACTTATCGTGTAAGTATCTTTGGATATTTTCATGGGAATTTTCTGTAACGGTGTGCTTTATATATTTTACGTTATCTGTGGAGTTTGCATGGTATTTCCGCTGTCGTACTTTGGCGCCAATGTAATGACTTTCGTTGCACTCAATTCCTAAAATTCTGTAGTTTGATTTTTCAAATAAAAGTTGATCCAAATAGCCCTGGAAAAAGAGACGAAAAAAGATTGGATGACCAGTTAAGTGCAGGACTGGGAATTATTAAATAGGTACCTATCTGCGTGGAAATAGCAAAAACTAGCAAGAAACAGGTACAGCTAAGTAGTGGAATTCCCTGCCGGTGCCTGTGTTTCCTGATAGCTACAAGGCTACAACCTGGGGGTATTAAAGTCAAGTTCCAGGCAAGCGTGCCCCATCGTCGACCACATCATTTCTTTCCAACAAGTGAGATACTGGGTCAAACACGTTACCATCTTTAAAAAAAGTGTTTCTTTAGTTTCAACCTAACTCATGTGTTAGTGTGAGTGTAAAGGATGATTTCTACCAAACGGCTCCGTTCGCCTGTCGCGCACATGACGACAACCGAAAGGATCGGTTACAATAGTTACAAACCGATCCTTTCGGCTGTCGTCGCGTGCGCTCAATAAATTTCTCGAAATGCACGCGCTCCAGACGTCCCTTGAATTTAGAAGAAAAACTGATTTTTTTGGTGCATAAGCATACCGTGTCAGGTATAAGACAAATAGAAATAAAAAAAAATGTCATAAATTCGCGATCACACGTCATCACGATCTGATAACAAATCTGGAAATCCTTACCAATCCTGATCCGAAGTCTACAACGACTTCACAACGCACATATTCACATGCTTCTTTAATTTCTTTAGCCAGGTGGAGTATCTCATGTTTCTTCTTAGGACTAACAGGCACATTTATATCGTTCTCCAGCGAATCTTCTTCAATGTCATCGTAAAAGACTTGCACGTTTTTTAGTTTCATGAAAAAAGCACTCAAATATTCATCTGCTATGGAGCTCAAGTCGAAATCTTTACTAAAAACATCAATATCTTCGTCTTCTATAGTGATTTTGTCCAAAATGTTGTGTATTAATAAGTCTGTGTTGGGGTAATTAAATAAGTACTGATATTCTTGAAAGAATTTAAGACATTCTTCGAAATATTCTGTGGGGTTGTTGAAACACTGCGGTAGTGACATCTTCACCTGATGAGAAACAGAGCAATTATCAGTTAAGTATCAGTTTGAATACTACATTACAATTGATATTTCCCGCCATTTGGTCCTCCATTTTATAATAACCTTGCATAATCTGAGACAAAAAGTAACACCTAGGTTAATTATTCAGCGATATAACTGATATAGCTTTCTGTAAGTAAGAACTTTTGTAACAGGATCAGAGGTACTTCCAGCGATTATCTTTTAGAAACATATACGAAAGAGGATCTACAAAACCAATACCTAAGTCTGTGGTCGGATCATGGTCGGATTGTGTTGGTCATGCGGACAACTCTTTACATGGACTACTTTTATTGAACTGCTCCGGTGTCTCGCGGATGCAAGCGCGACTGCTAAGCGTAGAGTCCGGTCAAAAAATAGTTTTTGTTTTTTTTTTCATTAGGAATTTCTCTGTGACAGCCCGAAGTTTGGAAGTTGGTGGTGTGACACCCCCGTGCCTTGGAAATAACGTTAAGCCGTTGGTCCCTCGGCGGCCGCGACCTCTCCCGTCCGGCCCTGGTTCAATCCATGGTCCGGAGCGAGGAGGCATGGGAAGCCGTCACCTCCTGCGAAGTAGTAATGCTAGTGAAGGAGGAGGCGGGCCGCGTGAGGGAGAGATAACCCTCACGCCACAGCCGCCGCGGCATAGGGAGACGCACCGGGCGTCGGGAGTCGCTGGGCGATTCTCGGCCACTGTAGGTGCGGGTCTGCGGACGGCGAGCGTTGGGTGGCTCGCTGTCCGATCAAAGCCAGGCCCAGGCCGACGGCGCGTTGTGTTCCACGCGTGCCTCAAAGAGATGTCAGCTTAGGAGTAGGGGCCCGTTAGGGCCAGTGCCTGCCAGGGTTGCAGATTTTGTTCGAAAGAGTTACCGCGGCCCTGCAACGTAAAAGGCACTAGGAGGAGCATGGATGGGTTTTAGTCAGTAAAAGTCTGACACTCCTTGCCGCTCCACCCAGAGCGGAAGGGGTCATTTTATGAATTCCCATCCTTAAAAAAAAGCCGTTGGTCCTGCGCCAGGGCGGGAAGTCTCGACATACTTACCGACCGCCTACCGACTGAATACGCCTAAACTCCTAAAGCCACCCGTACACTGTAAATTTTGAACGCGACCCACAGATTCTTTTCGCCTTCTATTCAGTTCTTTGACTGTGTACGGGCGGCCTTAAGACTTATCGACTTAATTCGGTCGTTATGCTATCGTAACTATGTAGAGCCTTTCCGCCAAGAAAAAAATAGTGGTATATAGGAGTGAGAATTGCCTATGACACCCTAAATTTAATGCTACCAAAAAATAAGCAATTTCAATTAAAAATAATATTTATTAACAACAGTCTCAACATCACAAATACTCGGTAATAAATAAACAATTTTTAAGATGCTCCATCAATATGTCTAATAAATGTTTCCATTTTACAACGACAAACATTAAAAACACAACATATTTTACAGGGGAATAATATAAAAGGTGTAAGGGACATTGACGCAAAACATGTTACCATGAATTCAGTAGGTACATAATTGTAGACCTTTTGCTTTGGAATTTTTTGTCGGAATTTTCCATTTTTACTTGACTTTCCCAGAAAGAGGGTAGTTTTCTTTTCTTTTAGGGAATAAAGGTTCTTTACCGTTTTGCCCAACTTTTGTTGAAGTGCGAGGTCATCGCCAGCGTAATACCTACATTGCGACAGTGTATCTGAAAAATAATCGCAAATAATTTGGCACAGAATCATACTGAATTCATGTTTCATGGTAACATGTTTTGCGTCAATGTCTCCTTCATCCTGTATAGTTGCCTACTTGAACATCAGAAATAAGGTACACCCATATTCAGCAGATTTTGAATACCTTTAAAGATACATTTTTGGGATGATCTCTGCTCTGGTTAGGTTACCGACACTCAAAAGGCTTCAGGCTTCAGATGTGGCTCATACGCATATACTTTGATTCAAGCCAGTCTTCTTCAAGCCGTAGCATAATATCAATCAGGACTACAAAATACGAACTACCTACATTTGTCACTTGAAGGACTAATCAGCACAAAATCTGGCTCAATTTACTGTTGCGGCCCACTTATAGTTTCCCAAAGCTCCTTTCCACTTTTAAGATCCTGCGATCCCTCTCCAATGACACATCTTCCACTGAAGTTGTCTCCTTTCAAGTATTTCTCGCATACTTCAATCAAATCCTCCTTCTTGACAGCCAGGACCCTTTCTCTTTGCGTCTTCCAGATATCATAAGATAAACCGTACAAGAATAGATCAATGCCTTTCATGTATTCTGCAACCGGTTGATCCATCTGTTGCAAAATGGACAGTTTTGCCTCAAATAAGTTTTGGTCATCAACGAGTTTAGTGTTTTCTGACATCCATTTAGCCGTTTCATCGAAAACATTCAGAGTTACTGCGGAATTGGGGTCCCTGTACGAATAGTAGTTGAAGACTCCATCCAAAGTTAGTAAGGCCCCACCGCCGTATGCACCGTTTTGCTCTCTGACGATCGGGTGTAGATACTTGGAGGTTAGGAATCTTGTGAGTACTCGTAGTTTGGGGTAATCGGGATCTGTGTAAGGGACCGTTGGCAAAGCTTTAGCGCAAAAGTTCACTGGGATGTTCATAAGAATATGCACGCCTCTGTTTTCTTCAGTGATCGTCTTAGCCTCCGTCCAGTTTATCCTATTCTCTTCTTTCTGTTCTACATCCTTGCACAGTTCTTTACAAAACTTGTCGACGTTTGCTTGGACCTGCGTGTTGGTGTTACAGTAATGGAATGCTGTCCTCAAGTTGCTTCCTTTTAGGATTTCGTTTCCGATTGAGTCGACGACAGTATGAACGTCTTCTATGTTTTTGTTTTTCTGGATTTGTTGCATGTTCATTATGTGTTGGAGGCCCATTAGGTTCTCTTTGCATTCGTCTACAGAGGTGATCAAGGCTCGGGCTGCCTGCATAGCGTAAGTGTGGCCATTGTCAACTATCCCATTGCTTAGAGCTGAGCAATAGTTTGTTAAAAGCATTTTCATTCTTTCGCTGTTACTAAAGTTTGGTTTTTTGAAAATCTCACTCCATATATCCATCATTTTGGGTAGGTTCTCGTCTAAACAGTGACTGCTTATAAGTATACCTTGTTCATACTGGCCGGGTTGATCAATATGTTCCGTTATATGACTGAGGAAGCCTAATCCAGACGTAGATTTGCTCACATACTTGTCAAAGTCTCGGTAATTGAAATTTTTGGTGTCAAACTTGTTGATAACATATTCAAAGAATGGGAGTAGTTGCCTCTGTTGGTCTATTAAGCCTTCAGTTCCAATGACACCTTTGAAGTACGTGACTCCATTGGTGTTAGCCTCACACATCTGTAAGGGAATGATATCTGCAACGGTATGCTTTAAAGGAGGTGCTGTCTTGGTAAGAGTTACATCCTCAAGCTTCAGACAAGGTAGAATATCTAAGTTCTCGACTTTCTTCTGGGTTTTAGAAAGTTCTAATCCTTCATTATATATCCTCTCCCTCCGAGTATCTGAGAGATCATTTAATTTGAACTTGAGTAATGTAGCTTCTTGCTCATTAAATTTATCGTCGAACTTATGATCGGGAACCATTGTCATGATAAGCTTGTGTTTATTAAAAATGAAGTATTTCTCAATAACATCTTTGATGTACTTGGGTTCCATTAAGTTTGTTTTCAGTTGATCCAGGAGTTGATTCACTTTTAAAGCGTTTATTATTGGGCCATTGTGGTTCCATAATGGCATTATATTGAAGAGCAAATTAAGTCCGAACTTCGGTGATTGATGTTTGATTGAAAGCTCAAAACCATGCAGAACACTCTGAATATGATCTTTTTCAAAACCGTTAACATAAATATCTTTAAGTGTCTTTTCAACAATTTCTTCTACCAACTCAAACTTTGATTTCTCAACGTCTCTTAGCCCCACAACAAATAATGTATCTCTGATTTGGTTGTCATATCCTGTGAGTGAGTTATAGCCTCCTGATATGTTCTCTTCTATTAAACTTTTGTAGAATGCTGAATTCGGACCTATAACCATGAGTTCGCTCAAGGCCATCATCATGAAAGTCTCATAGGTGCTTGTAATGTCAGCCATAGCATATCCAATAGCAATTTGGTTTTGTTTTTCGATTGGAACTCCGTATTGATCCACTCGGCATGTTATTTCCTTTCGTTTAGGTTCAGTCCAGCGTGGTTGGCTGTTAACTATTGAGTGTTTTGGGTCTAGGAACTCATAGTGACTCAAATATGTGTCACTAACAAATTTCAAATTAGCTTCTAAAGAGAAGTTTCCATAGGAGTAAATTCTAGCATTACTTGGATGATAATAAGTCGAATGGAAATTCTTTAAATGTTCATGAGTAAGTTGTGGAATGATTAACGGGTCACCACCGGAGACGAAGCCATACGTTCCCATTGGTAAGATGGTGTTAATGAACTTTTGCCCGAATAATGAAGCCGTTTCTGAGAAAGCTCCTTTCATTTCATTGTACACAACACCTTTAAAGATAATATCCGAAGATTTGTCCTCCACATTTGTGTGTTCTAGCCTCCAGCCTTCTTGCAAGAAGTCTAACCGAGACAGATTAGGCTTAAATACAGCATCTAAGTAGACCTTCTGCAGATTTCTGTAGTCAATCTCATTTTGTGACGAAAATGGATAAAATGTGTAGTCAGGACCTGTCAACGCATTCATAAACGTTGCCAGTGATCGGTTCAACATTTTAAAGAATGGATCTCGGACAGGATACTTTTCAGAGCCGCAGAGAACTGTGTGTTCTAAGATGTGCGGTGTTCCCATAGAATCTAATGGTGTTGTTCGAAAACCTACTGAAAATACATTATTGGAATCGTCTCTTTCTAGATGCAGGTACTCTGTTTTAGTCTTTTCGTGTACTAGATGGTAGGCGGTCATGTTGTATTCTTTGATAGGTTCTACTGTGTTAACAAGGAAGCCATGAAGGGATTTTCCTGGCTGCAACGCTTTTGAGCTTGGTTCCTTCTTTTTGAGGATGCTACTGCTGTTTACGTTGCTGCATGATATCAGCCGGTGTCTCACACTGGGCCGGAAGTTGCATATTCTTGAATACATGTTTGTTTCGGTCCTTTTCTTCTAAGTTATCCTGCAATGCACATACACCACTCACTATTTTTACGAAGAATTTTATTAATGAAAATGTCGCGATGATTTCGAGTCAATTTGTAGGTACCCTATAACTTAGGATGAGAGTTCCTTAACTTGTTTGCCGCTATGTGTACAATCAGGGACATGGAAAAGCGTTCGTGTATAGCAATCTTTATGCAAAAGTGTAAAATTAAAAAATATAATTTCCAACAACTAGGAGCGGTAGGGATTTTGATAAATGCAATTATAGGACAAGAAAAATGCGAAAAATTGTTTTTTTCAGTCAGAATCTGAAAGAATTAAATATTTTTTGAACGGAATGAGAAAAACAAATGAAAAGTGATGCAATATTTTACTTACGAAAAGTTAGACCGAGTTTGGTTGAGATTTGTATATTTGTAATTCAAAATAATTCGTAGTTACTGTTTCCTAGTTATTTTAACAGTTCCAACAATCGAAAATCCGGCATTATTTTCGATCACAAATCCAGCATAACCTCTTTGCCATTGACTATCGGAACTTTGACATTTCTTTCTTTGTTGCAAACAACACCATATGACCATATGTCAAAACGTTTTTGTGCATTTTTTTAGTCGATTAATTGATTTAAAAAATTCGAAGAACATGGTCAGCTTTAGCGTCTAGTCAGAAGAATTTGTTGAGAAAACTGAAAAACCGATTGTGTATGTGTATGATAGAAAGACAAAGAGCAGTTCTGGTTTTGTTAGTATTTTTCAAAAAAAAATCACGATGTTTTTAAACAAATGATGCATCACTAGTTAATTTTTACTTTGGCAAATTTCACTAGTCTGCGTTTTGCAATAGCTTAGTAGCTTTTGATAATAAATCTAAATAATAGTCACCAAGCAACCTGCACCTGTTAATTTTGTGATTGAGTAAGCATTATAATATTGAATCTTAAAAAAATTGCGTACCTTGTCGGCACGGTGTTGTTCACGTGTTGTTATTCAGAAGCGGCAACAAAACGAATAAAATTGACGTTGACATTTCCTTCAATAATAATTTTTCTTTTAAAAACACGTGTTTACGTGTTGAGCTCATGCCGAGCTCCTTTTTATTTATAAGTGTAATAAAATAATCAAAAATGAGTTTGTACAACTTCAAAAAGATCGCTGTAGTCCCTACAGCAAAGGTAAATATCAAAAACTATATTGTTGGATTTAATATTTTATGTTTACGATATTATATTTTGATCATGTCTTTATAACCTAACTTAATACGCACAATTTTTTTATTTCAGGACTTCATAGACATAATATTGTCTAAAACGCAAAGGAAAACTCCCACAGTGGTACACAAACACTACAAAATATCGAGGATACGTGGATTTTATATGAGAAAAGTGAAATTTACCCAGCAGAACTTCCACGATCGTCTCTCTAGGATTATTCAGGTAAATAACAATAAATTACGCTTCGAATTAGTTTTTACAAATCTTGTACTTCTTATTGTTTGCAATATTATACATTTTGATGATATTTTAAACATTTCAACTGTTGCACAATATTGTTGACATTTATCACCTTTTTGTGTTCTTATCTCTAAAAATATTGTGGCAATAGAGGTGTTTATAACGACAAATATTTTAGTATTCTTAACAAAAAAATGTTTGAACTAATCATTCAATGTGTATGACATCAATAGAAATGCATAATTTACTTTCTAGAGCACCAATCAATGTATTACACAACACATTTTCATCATATACCCAATAGGCTAACAGCTATTCTAGAGACCTTTTAGGCTACTCCTGTTCTGCACCAAACTTCATCTTGCCACAAAGAAGAAATCAAGGGAAATGATTTATCTATAATTCTATACTTATATAATGAAGCTGAAGAGTTAGTTTGTACTTGCCAATCTCTCAAATTCAAATTCAAAATTCAAATTACTTATTTCAAATAAACCATTCACAGGCACTTTTGAATTGTCAAGGTCGGTCAGTCAAAAAGATGAAGCTATTTGCACTCTGAAACTACCAGTCGGATTTGGAAAATTATTTTTGTATATATGATAGCCACATTCATGAGGAAGAAGGCTATGGGTATGAAGATGCGGGCAAAAGCTAATATTAGTAATAAGATACGGGTTTGGTAGTGTTTGTTTTACCAGAACATGACACCTTGGTATAAATCTTCAACTTTCTGCCAGTCTGTCTACCTGTACAAAAAATTATTTGATTTGACAAAGTTTATCGAAAAATCAGAAAAAATGCAATATTCCTATTGTCATAACTTGTGAAAGTATCTGAAACAATTGATGCTTTTTTTCAGGAATTCCCCAAACTAGATGATGTGCACCCGTTCTATGCAGATCTTATGAATGTCCTGTACGACAAGGACCACTACAAGCTCGGTCTCGGACAACTGAACACAGCTAGACATCTTATTGACACGTGAGTATTATTATGTCTATATCAGGGGTGGCACACTTGATTCGACCCAAGATCTACTTTTTACTGAGGAAACCCTGTGTGATCGACCAATTGCATACTTTTTAAAATTTTAAATGAAACAGTGTAGTTTAGTATACAATTATGCAGTACTAGCTTTTTCCTGCGGCTTTTTTCCTTCTCCATATCCCAGGGCACATCTTCCAAATTTCATGACAATCCATTCAGTTGTTTCAGCCTGAAAGCGTAACAGACAAACAGAGTTACTTCTGCTTTTATAAGTTTTTTTTTTATTAACCTGCACTGTCCCACTGCTGGGCAAGACCTTCCCCAAGTCCTTCAGTCGCGCCACCTCGTACCAGCCAGTATGCATCCAGGTCGTTTCGCCACCTCTTTTTGGGCCGGATTCGGTATCGTCGGCCATCTTCAGGCATCCATTTCGTGGATATTTTAGCCCAACGGTAACATGCAGTGAATGCATTTGACTTACGTGATCCGTCCAATCTCATTTGAGCCTAGCAGTCCTCTTACGTCAATTATTCCCATTTTGGAATGCAGTGTGGTGTTTCGATTTCTGCTAATGCTGTGTTCAATCACTCTTTGGCAAACTCCAAGGCGGAAGTTTTGCGACTCTGTCTCTGTGAGCGGCCAAGCCTGAGCACCATAGGTTAGGATGGGCAGAATACACATGTCAATGAGTTTGTGCTTCAGAGTTTACACAACAACTCAAGGGTCATGTGTAGCCGCCATATAGATTGAAGCTACTTGAGTCATCACTACTGAGCTGTTCCAGTGTTCCCTACATTTAATTCCATATACCACATCTGTACTTCGACTAAGAACATAAAACGTGCTTACCGAGGCATGGATGAATCTTGATATTTATTATTATTTAGCCACAAGCTCCTCACTAGTACAAACTTACTAGTGTGATTGTATAATATTTATTTTACAGTGTAGCAAAAGACTATGTACGTCTGCTAAAATACGGAGACTCTTTGTACCGATGCAAGCAGCTGAAGAGAGCGGCGCTCGGCCGCATGGCGACCATCATGAAGAGACAGGCGGCCAACCTTACTTATTTAGAACAGGTGTGTTCCATTTTGTAGTTTATTTTAACAATCTTCATTTAGAGTTTCCGTGGTCCATTCCATAGTAACAATGATATTTCCAGGAGACGCAGATGATGGCATTTCGCAATAATACTTTAAGGCTATCTATCAGTGAAAACTAAACTAGCTGCAACGCATATCTATCAAAACATCCTGTCAGGGTTGCGTTTGTTCGAAAGAGTCACCGTGGCCCTGGAACGCAAAGGGCACTAGAAGGAGCACGGATAGGTTTTAGTCAGTAAGAGTCTGACACTCCCTTACGCTCCACCCAGAGCGGAAGAAGTCATTTGATGATTTCCCTTTCATAAAAAAAAAAATTAAATCATTTTAATTTGAACTTTGTGTAGAAAGTTTTTAAAGGAAAAGAATAAATTATTAGACTTATTTGTTGGTAATTCAGTACAAAAAAAGTCCTAGACAAAATTCGATTTGCCGTCAAAATCTTTCATAAATTAACTGAACATCTTTGTTAATTCATGTATTCTTACGTAATTCAGGATATCAGGAGCAGAACATTGAGTAACACCATGTCATCTGTCCTCAGGTCCGGCAGCATCTGGCCCGTCTGCCGTCCATCGACCCCTACACTCGCACCATCATCATCTGCGGGTTCCCTAACGTGGGCAAGTCCAGCTTCATCAACAAGGTATGAAGCTCATTTCTTTCAATAGGGAATATGCACGAAAAAAAAAATTATCTAAGCAGTTTATGGAAAAATATCTCCTCCCCTCTCGCTGTTCGAGGTAACAACCAGTGGGGACACGCAAAGTGCGTTTAGACAGTTCTTTAAGGACGCTGTTACTAATGCGTAGTCAAATCATTACTTTTTTGCACAAAAGTATGTTTATTAAATAAAATGTTTTTTGCCGGAATTGTTGGTAGATGTGCATGGTACGATTCTGAACTATAAATATAATTTTAGATAGGCAGTTTCTCAATAAATGTACCGAAGTAAAAATTTTTACTTCGGTATATTTATTGAGAAAAGACTGGGAGCTGACCCTAGTTAGGAAAAGGCTAGGCAGATGATGATTTTTGTGTTAAAAAGTAATGACTTGACTACCCATTTGTAATAGCGTCTATCGCATGAGCACTCGGATCCCCCGGTCCAAGAGTTTGAACCCCAAAAGGCTCAAAAGTGTAACTGCCAACTAAGATGTTATATTTCCGCTGTTTGAGGCTCTGAGCAGCCACAGTGGCAGCGCCTGGTGAATTGAAATAAAAAATATTTTTTTGGTTTCTACTATGTATTAATTTTTTTTTTGCATATTATGTCCTCAATTTTTAATAGATATTGACAAGAGGTTTTGTTAACGCAACATTATTTCTTGTTACCGTTTGCTACATGTTCCATAATATCTTATGTATCGACAGATCACTCGCGCCGATGTTGAAGTGCAGCCCTACGCGTTCACCACCAAGAGCCTGTACGTCGGACACACTGACTACAAGTACCTTAGATGGCAGGTCAGTTTGTATACAAATTGTTTATACAGGGTGTTCCAGAAATGCTTGCTCATATTGAAGGGTGATGTGGGGTAGTTGTAAATAAAAAAAAATACCTTTTCAAAAAAATCCACGTAAAAGTTACGAAAAATGACTTCAAGCAGTTGGTGACACCAAATCTTTAAATAACAATCAATGCAAAAAAGATAACAAAACTTTTTGTAACTTAAAATTATGTGGTGTGATGATCTCGTCATCGCCCAAGACAGAGATATTTGAAAGGAAAAAGGGGAGGCGTTTGCCCAGCTGTGGGACACAAGTATAGGCTAACAAAAAAATAAAGGAAATATCTGAAAAGGGGTCGTTGTACTCATCATTATGAACAGCTTGTATGATGGGGTCAACTCTGAAATGGCGAAAAAAATCGACTGCCCCATACATTTCTGTGCGCATAACTCGACAAAATGTACTGAACAGCTGATTGATTTTTCGCGATTTCTGTGTTGGTCTTAGTAAAAGTTGTTCATAATGATGAGTACAATGACCCCTTTTCAGGTATCACGTTTATTCTGTTAGCTATGCAGACCAGGCTTTAATTTTTTTTAGCGGTCGGGTTTTTCGACAAAGTATTTTTTTATTTCCTACATTTTAATGAGACATTTATTTTTCTATTTGCGGGCGCCATTTTGAAAATTTATATAGCACTACCACAATTCTGACGAATTTAAGGACATTTCGATGTCAAAATCCGTCCAGCCATTTGGGCTGTAGGGCGTGCGAAAGAAATGGACATACATCAAATATACATACATAGCTACATATATATACGCTCGAAAAACATTACCCTCCTTCTGACGCAGTCGGATAATAATGTGATTGAATGTTTTCCAGGTGATAGACACCCCTGGTATCCTCGACCACCCGCTGGAGGAGCGCAACGTGATAGAAATGCAAGCAGTCACCGCGCTGGCCCATCTCAGAGCTGCCATCCTGTACTTCATTGACCCGTCTGAGCAGTGCGGACACAGTATAGAGGAACAGGTGAATATACAACATAAAAGAATAAACGCAGTACCTCATAAGGGGTTATATCATCATCATCATATCAGCCTGCAGACCCCCACTGGTGGTCATAGGCCTCCCCGCGCGGTTCGCCACAACAACCGGTCCTGTGCGTCTCGCATCTATGGGCTACCAGCGACCCTCACCAGATCATCGCTCCATCTTGTGGCAGGCCTTCCAACGCTGCGTCTTCCGGTACGCGGTTCCAGAGATTAGCGCGTTCACACAAACAAACAAATTCTTCAGTTTTATTATATTACTATATTTATATTCTATAGTAAAGATTAATTCCGATTCCAACCCAACTACTTTTCTCCGCAGATATCATTATTCGAGAGCATAAAACCTCTATTCAGCAACAAGCCGCTGATCGTAGTGCTCAACAAAATGGACGTGGTGAAGCCCGAGGACCTGGCTCCCGGGAAGAAGGAGCTGGTGGAACAGCTCATGCAGACCTGCTCTAAAGGGAACTTGGTCAAGTAAGTGTTCAGCTTTTACCAGGGATTGCGTTCCTTTGGTCAGTATTACAGGGCCTTTGCATTTTGCAGGAATAAAAAGTCAGTATTTCTATGAACAATAAAACGAGGTTAATCCAATGGACTGGTTTAACCTCGTTTCAATGATGTGGTCGTAGATGGAGCACGCTTGCCTAGAAGTAACCTATTCACTGTTGACTTAAAGACTGCCAGGTTGTAGCTATCAGGAAACAGACTCTGGCACGGGATTCCACTCCTTAACTGGAGACACAATGAAAGTATTCCTTAAGGACGCGTTTACAGATGGGTAGTCAAATCATTATTTTTTTACACAAAAGTATGTTTATTAAATAAAATGCTTTGCACATTTTCTTAGTACATTTTCTCAATAAATGTACCAAAGTAGTTCGGTACATTTATTGTACCTATCTAAAATTATATTTATAGTTCAGAATCATACCATGCACATCTCCTCAATCAATCCACCTCATCAACAATTCATGGGAAAAACATTTTAAGAATGCAAAGCATTTTATGTAATAAACATACTTTTGTGTAAAAAAGTAATGATTTGACTACCCATCTGTAAACGCGTCCTTAAGCGCATTTCAAGCAAGTATTCCACCTGAATAACGGTTAGTTTGGGCTTTTACAAGTTTCCTAAGAAAATAATATGGGACATTTCATTTTATTTTGCGCTCAATTTGCCTCTTTCAACACTTTCTTGAAGGAGAGATTGAAAATCATACAATTTCTTGAACTTCCACCATTTTATTGGCAATTGTTGTTCTTGTTTGAAAATTCCTTAACTTTCTTTATATTTTCCCTCATTGAACTTCGTTCTACTTCGTGTTACAGCGCGGACCCCAACTCCGACTTATCAGTAGTCCCCGTGATGAGGATGTCCACCATCACAGAGGAGGGCGTGCAGGAGGTCAAGATAGAGGCCTGCGAGCGCCTGCTGGGGCACAGAGTCACAGAGAAGATGCGGACCAAGAAGGTACCTAGTTTTACTTGGTATTATGATACCTGTAGGGAATCTTAAGTAAAAATAAAATTGGTCTCTGTTCTGTCATAAAAACTTTTATTTCCTCTTTTTAGTGGTACCCCACACCTAACAACACCACTGAAAAGTCACAGGAAAGCAAAAATATGCAATTTCGTATGATTTTTCCACGTATTTTTTCCAGCTATTTGGATTTAAAAACCAAACTGCCTAACCGATTTTGATAAAATTTCAATGGGACCATTCGAGAAGTATATCCTTTCACATAAAACAAGAATTTTTCAAATCGGTTCATAAATGACGGAGATATGAGGTAACAAACACAAAAAAAAAAAACAAAAAAAAATACAGTCGAATTGAGAACCTCCTACTTTTTTTGAAGTCGGTTAAAAATGAGTAAATCCTGGATCCCACTCCCAGGTGGACGGCATCCTCAACCGCCTGCACGTGGCCAGCCCGGCGCCCCGCGACACCAAGCCTCGGCCGCCCGTCGTGCCGGCCGCCGTGGCGCTGAGGAGGCAGCAGCAGGCCGACAAGCTGGCGCGCAAGAGGAAGCTGGAGCGGGACATCGAGCTGGAGGAGGGAGACGATTACGTGCTGGGTGAGTCACACGTGCCATGAATCTAGGCTCTAAATTACTGCAGAACATCATGACGGAAAACCTCATAAACATTTACTTATTTTTTTAAGCCGTAATTAGCTCTTAATTGGTCTGTGTAGCTGTAGACCGAAGCAAACTCGCCAAGTGATCGGCAATCGACATACTCGTTTATCTTATAGTTAAATCGAAGTTATAACACCAGCCTGATTTTTAAGACACATTTTTTTTCTGGTCGTTAAAAGAGAGATTTTGTTTATTTTGATCATAATTTCTTCGGAATTGACGATGCAAAGATCAACGACGGTGATCAACGCCACTCCACATGTATTATGCGCACAGCCAAAGTGTGGAACTTTGCCAGCGTCTGTGTTCCCTTCCACATATAATGCCTTCAAAGCAAGAGTGAACAGGCATCTTCTGGGCACGCTCGCTCCATCATAGACCTCACCTATCGCTTTCCATCAGGCGGGATCGAGGTCAAGAGTAGGCCCATTCATAAATAAAAAAAAACTGTACGAACAATGTCAGTGTCGTTCTTAGACAGCTTCACAATTTTGACACTAGCGGCGCTAGTTAGCATCGCCAATCAAATCAAACTCCGAATCAAAAACATCAACGTGTATTATTTACTACCTTTTGCCCGCGGCTCCGCCCGTGTGGATGTCGGTTATCGCGTAAAAAAGTAGCCTATGGCCTTCTCCACCATCATCTACTTAGCTAGCCTGTCCATATCCCAGGATATACAGCGTGTAAGGGACATCGACGCACAAACGAATACCATGGATCCAGGACATGATTCTGGACCCCGCCGCGTTGGAATTTTTCGTCGGCTTTTTCCTCATTTTTTAATTTTTTTCAGGCGTTTTTTTTACTTTAGACTGTTCATAATCGTTATTCTTACCTAACCCAATGTGATTTTTTATAAAAAAATAGTTAAATCACTACTTTCACTAAAAAAAGCAACTAGAATTAGGCATCTGCTCAGCTGTTTTGTTGCAAAAGGTCAATGCATCCTGCCTAATAGCAAAACACTAACTAACCCATGTGTGTGTGTAGCGTCTAACATACCGTCTAGAAAAGACATTTTTAATGTGTGTTCTGTAAACCGATCATTAGCGAGATTAATGAATTCTACAATTTGGTTAATGGCATTAAGTGTAGCCATTTCGTGAAGTTTGCGTTACGATGTCCCTAACACCCTGTATCTGCCGATGACGGTCCGTTCAGTCGTTTTGGCGTGAAAGCGTAAGAGGCAGACAGACAGAGTTACTTTCGCATTTATAATATTAGTAGAGATTTAGTTTTTTCGTTTAGTTAGTTTCAAAAACGTTGCCCCACACTAGGAATTTCTCCTGTATCGTGGGTGCGTTTACAAACATACAAAGTCACATACACAAACAGCCAGACCCGGAACAATTATCTGTAGGCCATACAAATATTTGTTCCGTGCGGGAATACAACCCGCGACACGCAGCGCAGCAGCCGATCGCTCAACCACTGCGCCAACCGTGTCGTCATTTGTTGTACACCTACTATATTATTCTTTGAACTCATTAGTTGACTGGTAGAGAACGCCTTGTTGCATTGTCCAACTCCCCATATTATGTTCCACTACTTTGCATAAAGTTTAAATAAATAAATGTTTTAACCGACAGATCTACAGAAGAACTACGCGGAAATACCAGAGGAGGAGCGCCACGACCCCATCCCTGAGTTCTGGGAGGGACACAACATTGCTGACTATATCGATCCCGAGATATTTGATGTGAGTATCTTTAACAGTTGTTTTGTTAGGGTTCCGTACCAAAATGGTAAAAGGAACCCTTAAGGTGCTACTCAATCTGTCTTGTATGTCCGTCTGTCACAGCTGGATATCTCAAGAACTACTAATGCTATCAACTTGAAATTTTGAATAGTTTTAGATGATGTTTGCCCAACTATTTTGCAAAAATATAAAAAATTGCAACATATTAAAAGTAGGTTTTAAAAATTTGAAATGGGGCTACTAGGGTATGAAGGGTATTTATTTGAAGAATTTGAAAGAGCGCTGTTCTCAAACATTTTTTCTTATTCTTTAGGCCGCATAATTTTCAAGTTTTGATGAAAAATGTATGTGTCTCTTATCTCCGAGGTTTGCATAGATTAAAATCTGAAATTATTCTATGTGATAGAAGTTTATGTTAAGGTCACAGGAAAAATAAAACGATGTCTCTAAATAGCACACTTTTTCAGTTATCATCATGATGGTACGGAACCCTCGGTGCGCGAGTCCGACTCGCTCTTGACCGGTTTTTTGTTAATTTTGACTTTTATTTGTGTTGCAATTAAACGGAAAAACTACTGAACGGATGTAAATAAAACTATAACAAGAACTAACACACACACACACATCCTAAATCAATAATTGCTGATCCGATATTGATGAAGTTTGGTACAGTTCTCGTCAAATAATAATAATAAATAATAATAATAATAATAAAGTTTATTCAAAATAATAAGGTACACAATAAATACAGTTCTGCTTAAATCTATGTCAAGTTCACACGTGTTATGTGCCTGAGCTAGGTAATCCTGTGTTTCAGGCGAGAAGAGATTACATTGTTCAATTGATGGAAGCATAATACTTAACGGTCTACGTATATTTATCTTAGGTAATAAGTTAAAAGGCTTATATAAGGTGTAAATAATATTATAAAATACTTATTTCCTAACATCTTAGACTCATACTCTTAAATACATTATTAAAATACTTAGAAATCAAGACAATCTTTATTTTAGAACTATTAATAACTCCTCTGTATCATCATAGGACATACTTTGAAGAGTTTCCTTGACAACTTTCTTGCACTTAATGTAATTTAGGGAAAATATGTCTGCTGTTGCGTTAAGTCTGTTATAGAGCAGTGGTCCAAGGAACACATGAAATTTTGTTGTGAAAGCATGTTTTGTAGGTTTATTAGGGCAAACCATATCTTTCCGTCTTTTTTTAGTAGCTTCAATGCGATAGGGGAGGGCTGCGTGTTGTTTTAGCACCGTGCTCATTATGAATAACTGTCGGACTGTTAGTACATCACAGGATTTATAGAGAAGGTTAGTTGGAAAAAGGAAAGGACGGCTAGTGGACACCTTGAGGATCGCTCTTTGCGCTCTCTCGATGGGTAGTAATAGAGTTTTACCTACCCCACCCCACGAGGTAATGCAATAGGTCAGAATTGATTGACATAGAGCAAAGTATACTTGTCTAATTATTATTGGGTCTGCAATATATCGTAGCTTTTTGAATATGAATATTAGCTTACGTATTCTATTGTTTAAAGCTTCTATATGCTGTTTAAAAGAAAGGGTTTCATCTAAAATTACGCCTAAGTATTTTATTGTGTTAGTTACTTTAATATTTGGACACATACACGCAATATCAGTCGGGGTTGAGCAGCAATGAGCATACAGCGTTGGTGCAATATTTGGGATTTGTTTGCGCATCGAAAACTTAATGTAGTTTGTCTTATCAGCGTTTAGGGTTAATAAATTATGTTGAAGCCAATTATTTACAATATTAAATCCGAGTTGCGCATGTTTGAACACTTCATTTTCTGAGTCAGCTGAAAAAAGTAAGGCAGTGTCGTCAGCGTAAGATACGATTATGCCATGTCCCAGCTTTAGATTGCAAAGGTCATTAATGTAAATTAAAAAAAGGGAAGATGATAAGATACTTCCTTGTGGAACACCAAATGACGTGTTTTTTTCATCAGCGCTGAGAACATTGCCAATCTTTACGCACTGAGTACGATCTTCTAAAAAACTTCTAAATAATTTCAGTTGGGAGCCTCTAACACCTATGGTCTCAAGCTTGCGCAACAGAATGGGAATGGAAACGGAGTCAAATGCCTTGGCGAGGTCCAGGAAAATACCTACTGTGTGGTTACCCCTGTCAAGTTCTTGTGATAGATAGTCAGTCAAATGATGTACGGCATCGGCTGTTGATAATTTAGGTCTAAATCCAAATTGCCGCTCGGATAAAATTGATTTATTCTCCAGATAGTCGAACAATCTCTTATTAATTATTTTCTCCAATATTTTAGACATACCAGGCAGTATAGAAATAGGTCTATAATTTGTCACTTGCTCTTTACTGCCTGACTTATAGACAGGAATAACAATTGCTTTTTTTAGGCACTCGGGAAAAAGTCCCGATGATAGACAGATGCGGAAAATATAAGTCAGTGGCGGAATTAAAATATGCCTGAACTGTTTTAGAATCTTATTGGGTATGTTATCCCATCCAACTGCACAGTCGTCTCTCAGGGTCATAATTATATTTTCCACCTCAGTCTCATCAGTAGGTAGCAGCGCAAATGATGTTAGGGTGGTGCTAGATGTGGAAGTGCTTGTCAGGCAATGTGTGGAAAGTGATTGTTTCGGAACATTTTCTGCCAGGCACTTTCCGACATTTGCAAAGAAATTATTTGCCATGTTAGCAGATGTCAGCTGTGACGCGTGTGCTTGTAATAAACCTGAAGATGACTCATTTTGTTTTGACGTACTAAATGTTACATTTTTAATATGTCTCCAAATTTTTTTACTGTCTTTTCCAGCCTTTTCCAGTTCACTTTTATCATAGCTGTGTTTAAGTTTCCTCAGGAGGTCATTGCAAAAATTTCTATATCTTTTGTACGAAAGTTGCAGTATTGCATTGTCTGGATTAGATTTAGCTTTTAAGTGTAGTTTATCCCTATGTTTCATACACCGGATAAGACCGGTTGTGATCCAAGGTTTCAGATTGCGATTTTTGTTACTCAACAGTGATATGACAGTGTTTTTCTGAATAGCATGTCGTACATTTTCAATCACATACAACATACAAAACTGCGGGTCAGCGGAGTTGTAGACTGGATCAAAATCGATGACGCGTAAATCTTCTTCAAGTCTATTTATGTTTAATTTTGAAATTGTGCGAGTGTTAGGTTTAGGTAATTTACAATTAAGAGCTAGTAGGACAGCATTGTGATCGGTTATTGTTGAATTAATAACAAGTGCAAGCGAGGGAAAATCGGTTTTAAGCATGATATGGTCCAAACAAGAACCACTTTGGTGTGTCGGAAAACTGTGTGCAGGGAGTAGGCCATGAAAGGCGCATAAATTGAGGTAGTCCTGAGCGGGTGCATTACTAGAACTTCCTGAAAGAATATTGATATTGATATCGCCAATTAAAATAATGTTTTTGAAGGGTGACAGGGTCTGCAATGTGTCATTGAGAGAATCAGTGAAATTGTTGGTATTTTTAAAAGACGGGGGCCGATATATTGCTAATATTGCAAAATCTGAATCAATTTTGACCAACAAACTGTTACAGTCCTGTATATCAGGTTCTTCAACAGAGACATTCAGAAGATTTCTTGCATAAACTATCACTCCATCGTTTTGATTAATATTAACATTACTTCTGTACATATTATAGTCCGGAATTAGTGGTATGTTATAATGTTTGGCAAGCCAGCATTCGGTCAAGACAATAATATCACAGTTTATGTGTAGTCGTTGATGAAATATGCTAAAGTTATCAAAATTCTTATAAACACTGCGAATGTTTTGTGTTAGTAAGGTTAATGGGTTATTGTAGCCGGATAGATATCGTTTGCAGTTTTCAGCTTCACAAACCTTAGACTCGGATACAGAGAAATTATCTAAATCATCAATTACATTATTAATCATAATTAAGACAGTAAAAATTAAAACACAAAAGTAAAATAAAAGGTGTTGGAGAATAAATTAAGTCTAGAATATAAAGATGTAAGTGGCGCTCTTAGGCGCCTTCATAATCAATGGAGTTGATGTACCTGGTCACTGCAGATTTTTTTGCTGGGCACTCTGGATCTCCCGTCTTATGATTGGCCTGTTTTTTGAACCGCAAGCATGAAGCACATTTTTGCGGCTCGTCTTTCCTTTTGCATTCTTCGATTTTGTGACCTTCTTCACCGCAATGTCCGCATATAGGAGCAGCAATTTTGCACGTCTTGGCCGAATGACCGTACTGCTGACATTTGTAACATCTCGTTACCAGAGTGAAGTCTCGCACTGGGCAGGACGTCCAATTTATGAAAATTCTGTCCTGTGAAATGAGGGCCTTTCGAACGACGGCTGGGACTTCTATTATGAAATTGCAGTTCTCAGCGTCTTTCCTTCCAGATTTATGGCTAAGTTTACTCGAGGTCAAAAATGTATCCATGGACATAGTTGGCAGTTTGTCAGCCAAATTTTGGTCATAAATACATTTGAAAACATCGTTTTCAGCCATTGTCGCAGGAACTCCTAATACTATAATACGCGGTTTACGCTTTTTAGGTTCGTCAACGGTGAGCCCTGACGAAGAGAGTTGGACTGTCTGTTTAAGTTTCTCGAGGTCCTCTTTGGTCTCCGTGCTGATAATAAGTCCTCCTTTCCCTATATTGCGCACGCCACGAACTTTGAGCTTCATTTCTCCAGGGCATATAATTTTTTGACAATGCTTTTTGTTTCGTCGCTTGTCTTGGAATTGTCGCAGGGATAAATAGCCACAGAACTAACGGTATTGGGACGAACATAGCTGTTGGCTCCCTTCTTTACCATGTCTGCAAAGGACGAAACAGTTGCTCCCTGCTTCGCACAGGACTCTTGGATCGTCCGCTGCATCTCCTTTACGCAGTCTTTTAGGTCTCGAGCTTCGGTCAAAGTTTTCAGGGATTCATGTGACTGATAGGCATTTTGTTTGAGCGATTGGTATTGGACAGCCATTTGCGAAGTGCCATGTCCAACTTTTCTGCACAGGCTGCTGATTTTCAGCTTCTGCTCTGTGTTCAATTTTCCTTCCGAAGTAATAGCACAAATCTCGTTTAAATACTGCTCAATCATACTCATCCAGCGTTGGATTTCAGGAGTTGCAACAGCTTCAAGGACCCTGTCTTCCTGGTCTCGGCTCAGTTGTTGGGGCGGTGTCGGGGTAGGTGTTGGTGGGGGGCTGCGTCGCGTCATCCCGCTCCGATTAAAAGGGCTGCCTTCCATATTAAAAAATATAATACATCCCAGTTAGATCATTATTTCAACTTATTACACTTTAAAAGTCTGTATAACGCGCTGATACACTAAAACTAGGTCACTTTTTATGCAAACGTTAATTTATTTTGTTTGTATTATGCATTGATGGGCACGTCAGTATGCGATGAGTGCAAGTCATGCAATCAAATAACTGTGCCCCTCTGAAGTTAGCCATTAGCAAAGATCGCTTGGTGCAGTCACGTAGAGGGAGCAAGCGGGACGCAAGCATGCATCGAACGTAAACGTAAGACTGAGACATAAAATTAATCCCCGCCCCCATGTCTCTTGCGCATGCGCAGTTGCAGTTTGTTCGTAATTTTGACTACTACGCAGCCACTCGTAGCCAACTTCAGAGGGGCGCAGTTATTTGACGAGAACTGTAAAGAGATGGATGGGGGTGGGACTCTGGAAACGTTTATAGGCTACGTTTTTAAAAATAAACCTTGATCGCGAGCGAAGCTGCAGGCAAAGCTATAATTTAGAATGGAGGGAAGTACTAAGATTATCATCTATAATTCAGATTATTCTAAAACTATTTCTTGAAATTATGACTAGGAATAGTATCTATACTAATATTATAAAGAGGAAAGATTTGTTTGTTTGAAATGAATAGGCTCCGAAACTACTGGACCGATTTGAAAAACTCTTTCACCAGTAGAATCCTACATTATCCGTGATGGACATAGGCTGTAGAATATTTTCAAAAAAGCTAGGGATCCTCATATTTTTATATAAAATGTAAGGGAAAAGTTTTTGTGCAATTTGTGACTTTTTGAGTACTCCAACGATGGTTGGTCCCATAGAAGTTTTTGATCAGTATTAGAAACAGGATCGATTGGCATCAAAAAATGTTTTGTGTAAAATGGCTATTTTCTTGCTAACTGTACATTTTTTTGAAAATCTGTGAATGGGGATCAAAATTCCATAAAAAATTGTGGATAGTCTTCTAAGACCATTTTGGTGTAGCTGCAACGGATAAGGTACTTCCCCTTACTGCCCCGCTGAAAGTTTCCACCCTGTATAATAGTTTCATTCATTTTGGCCCGTTACGAAGCTGAGTACAATACTGAATATTGTTCGTCAGTCAAAGCGCGGCCAACATCATAGCTTTGTCATAAGGTCGCGCGCGGAGCCTGTGCTCTGACGCGCATCACCCATGACAAATACACACTATGTATTAAAATCTTCCTCTGCTGTTAAGCCTAAATTAATACAAAAATGTTTCTGACACAAGCCACTCGTATTCCGCAGAAACTGGCCGAGCTGGAGAAGGAGGAGGAGCTGCGCATGGAGGGAGGCATGTACGCCGTGCCCAAGATAGAGCTGGACGACACCATGAAGGAGATCAGGGAACTGGCCAGGCAGATACGGTATGTATACAGTTAAGGTTGCACTAGTCGATATTTTGTCCATACAAAGAATCATGACCATCAACGGTACTGGTTTTTCTCATGCATCAAGATAAAAATTATATTACAATTATTTTCTTTATTTTTGAAGTCATTCTGCAATTAGAATGCCAATTTTGTATAGGGGTTTATTTTGTAAACTTAAAAAGTTATGAAATTCTTTTGATAAAATGAATTACCTACTGCCGGCTATTCTTACGTTAAAGTGTTGCCATAATCAAAATAAGTAAATATATTGACAACTCTAATCGATTTTTGTGTTGTTTGAGTCCTACTCTCCACAGTAATTGTGATATTCATTGTAACTATTTGTTTATTTCTTGTTTTCAATCACTATCGCTTACTTTAATGTGAAATTGTGAATCTTACGCCAGGACGTTTTTACGCCAGGAAGTTTTCACTTTGTTTGAAGTTGTGTGTGATTCGTATTTTGTTGTACTGTTTTAACAGGAAATATAAAGGCAAGGTACTGATTTATTTAGTCTGTATCCCATCAGATATGCTAAATAATCTGCTCTCCAAACTACGACCTATAAACTTACCTCTATACACAACGGATATTTCTATTTTGAGGTTAAGTTACGTTTTCTAAAAAAACTTGGAAATGCGAGTTTTGATTCCAAAATGGGAATTGTAGATGGTTATTTGGTTAATTTATAAACCATCTAAAACAACTTTGGAATTGACGCAACTCTGTACCGCGGTCCATATTGTCGTGGTCATTCTCCTTTCGGGGGGTATTACTCCACTGTTTGACATTGTACATTCAAAGTTAGGCATGATATTGTTTTATCTCATTATGGATTTTGTCTGTACGGAAACAGAATAGTAAAATAAAGCCAAAAGCCATCAAAAAGTTATAAGCCAACAAAGATTCGTTTTTCTTGCTAATTTTAACGCAACTTCGGGCGTAAATAAGTAATAAAAGAAGTCTAAAGTTTAAAAAAAAAGTCGGCACCGACAAACCTCCATTATAGAAGAGTTCAATCAACTTTATTTGTAATTTATTTATGCAGTGATTTTTTCATAAAATTCAACTTTCTAATAGACTTTTCGTGCATCGTCTAACGTTTCCGTTCGGAACGGTGTTTGTGTGCGTGGAAACTAGACATTGTGCGTGTAGACTAGCGTCTAACTGCTCATCTTTTTGGCCACGCCTACCAGTGAGTTCGAGCCCGCGACTAGTTCAACCTTAATTATTATTTTTGGTGAAAGGCATCATCATCTGCCTAGCCTTTTCCCAACTATATTGGGGTCGGCTCAGTCAAACGGGATTCAGCTGAATACCAGTATTTTACGTGGAGCGGCTGCCTACCAGACCTCCACAACCCATTAACTGGGTAACACTTAACTCCTTGGCAAGACTGGTGTCAGATTTTTTTTAATAACCAACAAAGGAAGGATTATTTTAAACTTAACATCTGTAACATGTCCCTCCTTGTTAATAAAAGACTTAGGTTAGTGCCTTGTGGCATCCTTCTATCCGGTAATACGATACTTTTTTTTAAGACTGGTGTCAGATGTTCTGGCTTCTTAAGAGTAGTCAGAAGCCAGAAAATCTGAGTGCCTCGGAAAGCACGTTAAGCCGTAGGTCCCGGCTTTCATTTGCAAATCTTTGTGAGGTGTTACCAAAAAGCCGGAAGCCAGAAATAGGCAGTCAATCTATGGTAATACCGATACTTAGCTGCAATCGGTTATACTGGTAACCGATCCCAACAGTTGGGGAAAACCTAACTGAATTAGAGTGAAATATTAAACACAACACTGGCGTACATAATTATGTATGTGTATTTAGGCCCGTTCGAAGCTGAGTACAATACTGTATTGTTCGTCAGTCAAAGTGAGGCCAACAGTAATGTTTTGTCATAAGGTCGCGTGCAGAGTCTATATTCTCTAGCGCGCATTACCCATGGCAAATACAAGAATATTAATCCGTTCGATGGTGATGCGAAATGTATCAAATTCCTTCTAGAACTTCTCGGGTGCACATAATGTCCATTATTGTTGTAAATTGATGTTGGCAACGCTGCAAGTGTCGTTCTTAGGCAACTTCTAAATTTCGCCGCTAGAGGCGCGCGTGTAGTCTTTGCATCGCCAAATTATGAGTCGACAATTTTACAACCACTCTTCGGGATTGCTTCAAGGAGGCTACTGCAGATTTGTATTTTTTATGTCTCTAGAACGATCTATAAATAAAAAGATTCCAATTGATTTGTCGATCGCCTTAAAATATCTACAGTAGTGGTTACTTAAAACTACGGTACCGTTCTAAAAAAAATCTTTATAATAGTATACTTACCTACTTTTTATCATGTGCACCATAAAAGTTGCAGTTTGCAAATAAAGAAATCATAATATAATATGGTGACATAATGACCAGCCTTTTCGCTAAAAGCTCGCTCGTTTGCTTTCGTTTACAGAGCCCAGCTTGAATCTTCTGAGTTTTCATTTTATACCATGAGTGTATTCTGGCCACCCATCGTAAACAAACCTGCTTACCTTATACAGCAACAAGAAGGCGATCCTGAAGGACGAGTCTCGCCTGGTGAAGCAGTCTACCAAGCCTGTCATGCCGCGCACCAGCCGCGCGCGCGCTAACGACCGCTCTACGGGGAAGCTCAGGGACGAGATGGAGAAACTGGGTAAGATCATACATTTGTTTTTTTGTTACCTGACTGATCCAGAACGAGGGTAATGTTTTTCGAGCGTATGTATGTCCATTTCTTTGGCACGCCCTACAGCCTACACAGCTGGACGGATTTTGACATTATGAGGTGTCGTTGAAATCGGCAGAATTGTGGTTGTAACATAGGCTATATAAATTTTCAAAATGGCGCCCGGACTGAAAAAAAATGTAACTCATTATGTTGCTTTTAGAGCACTTTAATCACAGATTTATTTATTTATTTAAAACTTCATGCACACAAATGTACAGAGGCGGACTTAATGCCTTAGGCATATTCTACCAGTCAACCTTTGGGTGATGCAGAGACAAATAGTGGTAGGTGCAATGTGGAAAAGAAAAAAAAAAACAGAAACACGATATATATATAATTACCTACTGTAAATATATATTATAATTATTATATATAATTATATAAACTATACATACCATACAATACTATACTATAATATATACTCAAATGAATAAACTAATGTACAAATATACCTACTTAAACAATTTATGCAAACAAATAATGAGTAAAAAAATAATAATAATAAATTAGCGCTGTGACGATACTATAACTTTAAAGGTCAACCGGTTGGTTGCCATCCTGATTTCTTGGGGTAGCGCATTCCACAGAGAAATAGATTGAATGAAGAAAGAACAGTGAATGAAGTCAGATCGGTGAGAGGGACAATGAAGAAGACGGTTATGCAATGAGCGTAGATTTGTATTGTGGTTGGCGCAGATGTATTGAAAGTGTGGGGCTAGATAACTAGGGGAATTGGCAGTGTTAAGAAATTAAAACAAGGTAGTTAGCGCCCTTAGCTCTCTGCGCTGGCGTATAGGCAACCACTTAAGATCTGAGAACACAAACTGCATCCAACTGCTTGAAAAGCGAATTACATTATTGTTGTTAACTTGGCCCGTTCGAAGCTGAGTACAATATAAATATTGTTTGTCAGTCAAAGCGAGGCCTACAGTAAACTCAAGTGTGTCATAAGGTCGCGCGCAAGGCTCGTGTTTTGACGTGCATTACCCATGGCAAATACAATTTTATATTTGTATAAATTAGCATCTCTGTTCACTTTAATGGCCTAATTGAAATAAACGTTTTGACTTTGACTTTGACACTTAGATTTGTTTTTTTTTTTGTAAAACGTGGCAATGGCGTCACGCCAGTCTTTTGGGCTTACTTCCAGTCGACGGCGATGCGGAAGAATATCTTGACGCCATATTATATAGTTAAATTAGTATTATAATTCATTTTTGTAAAAAATATAAAATATGTTTAAAAAAGCAGTGTTAACCATAATGTAAATACTCGGAATAAACTCAAGTTTGTCGTTCTTAAAACTAGTTTAAACTTCTAGCTACATTTAAGTTAATAAAATAAAATTATATTTATTAAAATCTTTGCTATGCTAGAAGCTTTTACACATTTAGAATAGTCTGTGTCAAAGTTTGAAGACAAAAAAGGCTTGGGATCGAGCTGCTTCAATGATATACATACATGAGCCAATGTGTATGTGGTTTGTGTGTACCCACAAAGGGTTGTATTATAGTTATGTAACTGTCCATCTTATTTCAGGCGTGGACATGTCGGAGACGAAGCAGGCGCACTTCACCCGCTCGCGCTCCCGCGCGCGCTCTGCGTGTGCGCCGGCCGCCAAGCGCGCGCGCGCCGACGAGCGCGGCCGCTCCGTGAGCCGGCCCGCTCGCGACACTACGGGCGTGGGGAATGCTGTTGTGAGTTTCATTATTTTTATGAGTGGACTCACGCAGGTCAAGCAATTAGTCGTCTGTTTAACAGGCCTTACCTGTGACAGCCTTAATAATAATTAAAGCCATCAGCCAGAACTTTAAAAGTTAAATAGGATTACACACTAAGGGCACCCCCGGTGGGATACGAAACGAAAACATTCCCAAACAATATGAATGAATACGTATACTTTGGGTGGTGGTCTTGTTCGGTAGTCTTTTCTTCAGTCAGACACTGAACAACATTGGACCTATCAACACAAAATTAACTCTCAAACTTACGTTTTAAAATAAAAATGAAAGGGATATAGAGGTACGCGGAACAGGACGCAAAGTCCCAGAAACCTCAATAGAAAAGGGAAGATCTTCCGACCAGACGGTTGTTGTGTCTGGTGGACAACTGCCCGGCAGTTGATATTTGGGCTGTTGTATAAATTCAAATCACACGAAACAGGTCAGGTCTTTAGTTCGTACCTGGCGATATAGATGTCGCTACATTAGTTTTTGTGACGATAAGACAATAAGACATTCTAGAAATTATGCAATGGAATCCGATTAAGTTCTCGAATAATGAACTAAGCCGTTAATTTCTTCACTGTACACAATAGTTAAAAAATCATTGGAAAAAAAAAATCACTGGATTGGCTTGGTGGGATTTCCAATGATGACCTCAAAAACCTATGTCCATTGTAGTTTGGCCCGTTCGAAGCTGAGTACAATACTGAATATTGTTCGTCAGTCAACGCGCGGCCAACATCATAGCTTTGTCATAAGGTCGCGCGCGGAGCCTGTGCTCTGACGCGCATCACCCATGACAAATACACACTTTATATTGTATAATAGAGTAGAAATCTAAAAAAAAACTATTTTGTCCGTCAGAAAAAAATATTGGACATGTTTAAAAACACGTGTCCAATATTTAAGTCACGTAAACACTAAAACTAAAACACTTCTTAATTTTTAGAAGATACAGTGCTTTGAAATTCGCGTGACGTCACGCTTTGGTACATTTTTTTACCAAGACGTGGCGTCACAAGCCCCACTCCAGGGGCTCGAGTCTGCTATTGCAATCGTGTCTCAATGACCGGTCATTGATCGAATATTTGACAACTTTAACAGTTTTTGTATGGGAAATGTGTCATAAGTTTGACGTTATACGTCAAAAATCGATCATTGACCGGTCATTGAGACACGATTGCAATAGCAGACTCGACCCCCTGCCTGCGTGCGTTTTATCGATATGTCAATTTTTATTGATCTGATAAAGCAAAACACTACTTTTGAACATATCGTTCTGGGTATTGTGTACCCTGACATGTTTTCTTCGTCCATCTTTTTTGTAACATTTAAGGTGTACATACATAATAAAGAGTAATCTATTCTAAAAATATTTCTAAAATCCACATTTCCTTTCACAGATGCAACAAAAAGCGAAGAAAATGGCCCATGTTGCCATTGCAAAGAAAACGAAACGCATGGGACTCAAGGGAGAGGCCGACAGGTTTATTGGAACCAAGATGCCCAAACATCTGTTCGCGGGCAAGCGAGGTGTGGGCAAGACCGACAGGCGGTAGGTGGGCAACACCGACAGGCTGTAGGTGGGCAAGACCGGCAGGCTGTAGGTGGGCAAACGAAGAGTGGGCTAAATGGAGTGACTGTGAAATGTGTCGGACATTATATGGAAATGCTAAGGTCGTGTGTGGCGTATTTAAAAGTGTATTTGAAGTTTTGTGTGAGTTATTTGTTAGTATTGAATATTATGTAAACAAGGTATCCTTTATTTTGATGTAGTCTTTTTTTAATTTATTATTAATTTGTATTATCTTCAGAAAAGATATTTTTTATTTGAATTTTGCAACAGTTTGTCTACCTGCGTATTAATATGAAATAGGGACATAGATTATGGATTCCGTTTTTCATTTTGACGTACGGAAACATAAAATATATGAGACCGCACACGGCCTTGCAACCTACCTATATTGATTTTGTCAACAAGTATGATATATCTTCCATTCACCCAGCAGTTGGAAAAATATACTAAAATCATCAAGTTTGAAACCTCAGTGGAGTTGACTGTAAGCTAAAGATACACTTTGGTATTGATTTGAAGTTATTTCAGTGTGGCTGTTGTAAATTATGCCATTAACTTGATCACTGTACTTGCTCAAATAACTTGTAATAGAGCTGAATTTAAATAAATACACTTATTTTAATTATATGTCGTTTTTTTTCTGCCAGCAGCTTCGACCGCGTGACTTTGACTGGTTGGTGACTTAGTATGTTTGTGCAACAATCATGCAAAAACGGCTGAAGGGCTTTGCATGAAATTTGTGGCACACTTAATAGTCAATACCCAGTAAATTACATAGGCTTAGCGGAGACTGGGGAGTAAGCGGAATTTCAGGGCAGGGTTGGATGAGCGGTAAATATTCACAAGTACCAGGAGAATCATGAAAAAGTGTTTTCAGGGTCGGAATCATGAGCAGAAAAGACTTACAAACTACCAGGACACACACGAGAATCGCCGTTGGTACTGGCTGTCATTTGTAGATCTTTGGCAGTCGTTACGGATTCTCAGAATCCAGAAAATCGGACACCAGTCTTGCCAGGAAGTACCGTGTTACCCAGTTACTGGGATGTAGAGATCAGATAGGCTGTCCCGTAAAAACTGGTACTCAGCTGCATCCGGTAAGATTGGAAGCCGACCCCGACAAGGAAAAGGCAGGCAGATTAATTAATCCCTAGCAGCAGAGCAGTAACTGCGGTATGTGGTAACCGCACAGGTTGCCGTTCCTATCAATGCCTCACCTCCTCTTATAGACTGTTCCGTTGGTCTCGAGACTGCTGAGCTTGGGGAAGAGGGTTCTATTCCCAGGTCGGGTAAAGTGTTATTGGGGTTTTTTCTGTGACAGCTCTGAAGTTGGTGGTGTGAAACCCACGTTGCTCCTGCGCCTGATGAGATGAGAGTCATCAAAGAGGGAGTGCATTGTGTTTGCGCACATCTTAATTATATATAATTCTTCTGAACGTGTGTTTGTCACTTAACTCCTAAGCGGCTGGACCGACCGATTTGGATGAAATTTTGTGCGTATCTATATTGCAATGGGTTTCTGAATGGTGTGTCACTGCACTGATCTTCTCCTAATCGGTAAGTACGATTTTAATGATATGTTTGTGTACGTTTGAGTCGGTCCCTGCAAGGTTTGAATTCACAAATGGACCCGGTAGGTGGCGCTGCAGTCGGTGTGTCACCAAATTTGGTTTGCTGAACAATAGGGATGATTCCTGGTTAAAAAATATATGATTCTATTTAGTCAGTTTGACGTCGATGTCTGTATGTGTGTGCGTGTGTGTGTATCTGTCTGTGGCATCGTAGCTCTCAAACGGATGGACCGATTTTGATGCGGATTTTTGCATTCGAAAGCCAGTTTCCTTGCGGTGGTTCTTAGAGCTATGTTTGGTAAAAATCGGTCCAGCAGTTTGAAGAGTATCAGCTCTTTTCTAAAATGATATAAGGCATTTTTAGCATAAAATTGAATTATTTTTTTATTTGCGTATGATTATTACTCGATTAAACGCTTCACGTTTAATATATTGTTCTATATGGCAGTTCGCGGCGGGGTATCGCTAGTTCAGAATCGATATTTCAAGTTTTTTACATAGCGATACCCAGCCGAGACTTTATTTATTTTTTAGGATAATTATGTTTTTACTTTTTATGGTTTGTTTCTTAAACTACATCTACCGGCACGTAAGTTGGCAAAGATTTACGTAGTGGGGGAAGTTCGCGCACGCACAATTTCATACATTTTTACATGCGCGAACTTCACTACGAAAATCTTTGCCAACTTACGTGCCGGGGACTGTACTTGGTATTTTTTGCGTAGGGGGTTTTTTAAATTTTTAATTTAATTTTTAAGCGGTACTTTTTATTGCCTAGCTAGCTAGAGAGAACAGAAAATTATAAGTTACCCCTGTTTTTTATGTTCATCAAAGACTCCCGTGCTTATTGCACGGAATATACATTTTAAATCGTTGATTTAAAAAAAGATAAGGGGTTACACGTATACGTCATTCAGCTAATATTGAGTTGCTAAGGTCAAATCTAAGGTAGGTAAACCGAATAAATCATAAACCGTGAGATAATAAGGCATCCAAAAATGATGACTCAGCCGTAGATTTGTTAGAAGTAATATGGAATCGTAAAATTAAAATAGTGTTATGATGACATTTCAGAGGTTAAGCAACTGTTGTGTTTTAAAACACGAACGTGGGTTTATCACACGAGTGTTTTAATACCTAATTATGTACAGTTGAGTACAATACTTTATCTACACCCATGATATGAATCCTCTATGAAAGGTTCTTTTCTAATTCATGAAATCTTGGTACTTACGCCTTTTCGTATTGTTTCCCGTATTTTCTGGTAATAATTTGTTAGAAAAAAAACCGCCTTCAAAAAAACAAACAAAAACCGTTCCAACTAAAAAGTTGAAAATAAATATTTGAATTGCTTTAAAGAAACATAATTTAAAAGTAAACTTATTTGACATTAATATTTTGCAAATATTTAAAATTTATTACTTCTTTTTGGAGCCGGTGCCAGCAGCTTTATTGTTGGAACTTGATAAGTATCTAGTTATATTTAATATCCCGTGCCTTTGTTTTTTGATCTACAATGACAAAATTTAAAAACAGATGCATAAAGACAATGCTAAAAATGTCAAAGTACTTACTTAAAAAGTGGCTGGATTTTTTTTATAAGTATATTTTTTTCGTTTAAAAGAAATTATTGTGCATATTGTTTAAATTTTTTCGAATTTAGTCTAGTCCGTATTCGTCTTTTAATTAATATGTGTATGCAATTGGTATCTTGGTAGTTTTATAGTTAAGTTAGAGGTAGTTTTTCTAGGAATTATTGCCTATTCGTATTTCCTTGCTTTGGCTGGCACCGACTCCAAAAAGAAGTAATAAATTTTAAATATTTGCAAAATATTAATGTCAAATAAGTTTACTTTTAAATTATGTTTCTTTAAAGCAATTCAAATATTTATTTTCAACTTTTTAGTTGGAACGGTTTTTGTTTGTTTTTTTGAAGGCGGTTTTTTTTTTTGTAATTTTTTTTTTTATTTCTCGCCGGTTAGTGTTTTCTTTATTAAAATGAAGGCAACGAAGTTAATATCGTTCCTACATTGAATATTCTTATGAAAAAGGTACCATGTCGTAAATATTGTACACTGTTTTTTTTTAAACGTTTTATTCCCGTGAAGGGATGATACGCCGCATAAAATACCTACTATCGATGTGTCTATTTCAAATAAAAAAAATGTCCTTTGTTACAAATTCGAATTAGTTCTCGCCTTACGAAAAACCGAAAAACTAGCAGTACTCAGTAGGCATTTTTCTCACCTTAACACTGCTAGAATTCATTGTTTTATTATGAAGTTCCCATGCCTACCTTCTTCCTTCCGGTTCCATCATCAGAACAGTCTGATAGTACCTTATAGCCAAAGTGCATCTCATGACAATTCTAGTAAGCCCAAACACGGCTGGGATACATTGATTAATTACGCAGTTCCGGTGCCTACCATCCAGCTCCATCATCATCAGATCAGTTCGATGATACCATTCTCAACATAACTATTCAGAATCATTTGTTTATTTGCATTGTGATATTTATGCGAGTGTCAAGTTCCATTGGCCACTGGTTTCTGATCTTCTCCACCAGTTCCACTTCATCAAATGTTACTTTTTGACTGTAGATGCTTAAGTTCTCGATGAAAATACCAAAACAACTATATGGTTGCCTATAATATTTGAGGAGTTCCCTCGATTTCTCATAGATTCCATCATCAGAACTGGATTTTGAAAAAAATGGGACTAATCTGGAAGCATATCAAGCAAGGGGAAAAAAAATTTTTGCAAATCGGTTCATGAACGACGGAGTTCTGAGGTAACAAACATAAAAAAAAAAAAAAAAAAAAAAAAATACAACCGAATTGAGAACCTCCTCCTTTTTTGAAGTCGGTTAAAAAGTACTTTGCTGCATTAGAAATATCTGGTGTGTAATCAAAGCTTGTATCACTCACTTTTGTAAAAAAACGTTTAATAGTTTTTTTGCAAACAAAAAAAAAAAATGGCGGGACACGACGTGAATTCGAATACTTAACAAGTTTTTTTTTTAATTACGACGCTTTGGTAGTGAAACGTGCGTGCATGACAATGTTCTTTTTTTGAAATTCATAAAATTACCACGAATTGAGTGGTGAGAATGTGGCTGTTTCGTGATTCCTTGGCTTTTCGATCCCATTTAAAAAAAGCGAAGGTTTTGCGTACAACCCAAGGAACTTCTATTACAACCTGGAATGTGCACAGGCTGTCGATACGCGGTCCGAGCGAGATAGCTTCGCGAGAGCCCTCTGTCCCTTTCATTAGGGTGACCAACCAATATAATGTAGGTAGAGACTAATATAATAGGATATAATATAATTTGATTTCATAAGTTAATAATAATTATGCTTTAAGGATGGATTAAAGTAAAACGCATTAAACTATGTTTTATTATATCCTGGGGCCTGAAATGAAGACTGCAAATAACGGAATAATTTTTGATGTTTGAATGACTTGGAATGACATCATGCCATTTTTTCCTCCCTGATTCTTCTCCAGGCAGTCTGAAATTATATTTTTTAAATTTATTTAAAATATACGAAGTGACACACCTAAATCAGCGATAAATATAGGAAGTTGAAACTTTTTTGCCATTTCCCTACAATGTTCCTGGGTAAATGTGAAATTTCATGATCACGTCTTTTAAGTATTCGGTACACCATTCCATATAAAGTTATATGCGTAGCGTGTAGGTACTACAGAATAGTCTCGACACACATATTACCTACTGAAGTAAATGTTAAAATCAGCCTAGTATAAACATAAAATACCTATAACAGACATGCGTAGTTATGCTTACGTTGAAGACTACCTCCTATTTTATTTATTTATTTAAAACTTTATGTACAATAGTGGTACATGGGCGGACTTAATGCAACAAGGCATTCTCTACTCTTCGCTTCTTCTCTTCTTTTCATTTCTTTTCTCTATTTATATGCTGCATTGTGTAAATAATCTTATAATTTCGTTCATTATGGTCACCCTACTTCAAGAATTGAAATATACTTACTTGAAGAAAGAAACACCGCATCCTGCATAGGATTCGCTTTTGCAACCTTGAATCGCACACTTTTTAACCATCTTTATTAAATCCGAATAAAGAAATTGATTGTTTTACAACAAATAAATATGGCTGGTGGGTTACCAGTCTAACTTATATAATTATATATTCTACTAATAATCTTTTCTTTTTTAATTACAGTATCTAAAAAATGTTCCAGTATGCTAAAAAAATGTTCTCATTGTAACAGATAATTGAAAAATATTAGAAATACCTATATCGGAACGAAAGTTAATGTTTTTTTAATAAGACACGACAATTTTATTTTTTCCTACCATTCCTACTAAATTCGGGAATAATCCTCCTGGCAACACTTTAGAAAGGGACACAGGGCTCTCCAAGCGCTTTCTCTCTCGGACCGGATTTCTCTTTGACCAAATGACTGTCTGTAATAGAACTTAGTATCATAAACATAAGGTTTATTTTTATATTGGTGTCAAATTGACAATGCTCATTCCAGGTTGTAATAGAAGTTCCTTGGTACAACCATAAGGGTGCGTTTCCACTGAGGCGGAGCGGAGCAGGGCGTGCCATGATTTACCAATCACAAGGCTTGAAATTCACATCTCTTTTCCACTCCGCTTGGTTGATTGGTGAATCGCGGCGCTTATGAGCAAGTCACCAGATTCTCAACTCACCAGATTCGCAACTAACCAGATTCTCAATTCACCAGATTCGCAACTCACCAAATGTACAATGAAACACAAAGTCACAAAAAGTCACAGAATAGTACCTAGACACTTTATTCACAAAAAAAAAGTAAAAACACGTTTTGGAATTGCAATTTCTTCTAAACTATTAGAACTCAGTTTTGAAAAAAAAAAAAAAAACGTTTTATAGCAAAGAAGATGGCTAAATGACTGCCCCAAGCATGTATTTTCATAAAATATACATTCATGAATTGTGAAAAAATGTTTGATGCTGAACCTGCCTCCGTCGCGTGGTCGAGGCCTATTTGACGGAAAGGGCTTTCATCTACCCCAGTCACCGGGGAGAGTTGTCGTGCGGTGTTCCACAGAGTTCGGTTCCGGGGCTGCTCCTCGCTGACGACACGCTGGTCCTGGCGCAGGGTGGGTCGCACCAGGCGGCAGCCGGCCTAATGACCCGCGGAATTGCGATAGTCCTTGAGAGGATCCGGCGATTGGGTCTCGAGGAGGCCCAGTACAAGTCCGAAGCCATGTGCTTTCACGGAACAGGCCACCATCGGGATCCGAAATAAATGTAGGAGGGGTTCACATCGGCGTCGGGTCGACGATCAGGTACCTGGGACTCGTTCTCGACTGCCGATGGAACTTCGAGCATTTCCAAAATTTGGCTCCCAGACTGGGACGGGCCGGGGCTACCTTCAAGCGGCTTCCGATACCTGAACGCGACCCAAAGGGTCATGGCCTGGCTGGCCCGGGGAAATACGCACGATCTCCGGCCAGGCGGCGAGCCTCCTTATCGGATTGCCACCATGGGATCAGGAGGCGAGAGCTCTCGCGCACTTTTACGCGTGGCGTGTGGAGGCGATGCGCTGGGGCAAAACTCCGCTGTCGCGGCAAATTGCAGCGCGGTGGACGGAGCTCCGGCAAGATCCCATCGTGGTATGGAGACTGCGACTATCGCAACCCAGTGCTGGGCACGCCACTATTGTGGCGATGAGTCCCCTCTTTGAGGAGTAGCTAGAGAGGCGCCACGATACCTTCCACCTGATGCAAGTGCTCACCGGACACGGTTGTTTCGGGAGTTACCTGTTTCGGATTCAGCGAGAAAACACGTCCGGATGATATCACCGTGAGGATCGGTCGGAGGACACGGTGGAGCATACGGTGGAGGTCTGCCCTGTTTGGGCGGAGTACCGCAGTGTCCTCGTCGAGGCGATCGGCGGCGGCGACCTCTCGCTTTCGACCCTTGTTCAATCCTTGGTCGAGGAGGCATGGAAAGCCGTCACCTCCTTCTGCTAAGCAGTAATGCTAGTGAAGGAGGAAACGGGCTGCGTGAGGGAGAAGCAAACTTCACGCCCCAGCCGCCGAAACAGAAGAAGACGCCCCGGGCGTCGGGAGTCGCAGGGCGATTCCCGGCCACCGAAGACGCGGGCCTGCAGACGGCGAGCGTTGAGTGGCTCGCCGTCCAGGCCCGGGTCAGCGCTTTGTGTTCCACGTGCGCGGATGGTTTTTAGTTATTAAGAGTCTGACACGCCCTTGCTCTCCACCCAGGGCGGAAGAAGTCGTTTGATGTTTACCAATCCATACAAAAAAACCTCCGACTCTTGATAAAAAATGTATATTAGCTAACGAAAGTTTAATTCAATTCGCGGTTTACTGAACCAATTGGTTCCACCAGGACGGGACCTGTAAGTTATTAGCAGCTTGCGACTTCGAACGCGCATATCCCCTTTTTACCCGTTCCCATAAAGCCTAATCCAGCTTCATCATGAACAAAAGGAAAAAAGCTGTCTTAAACAAAAAGAATTTTCCAAATCGTACAGGTAGGTTCAGAGATTAGCGTGTTCATATAAACAAACTCTTCAGCTTTATTACTGCTACTACTAAATATAGAAATCATAGTAGGTAGGTAGTCAGGAGGTTAAAATAGTAGTAAGTACATATTTAATTTGAAAGTTCATATAATTTATGTGTTGGACAGTACATCATCTGATGAGTTGCGAATCTGGTGAGTTGCGAGTCTGGTGAAATGCGAATCTGGTGAGTTGAGAATCTGGTGACTTGCTAATAAGGGAATCGCGGCACGCTCTGCTCCGCTCCGCCTCAGTGGAAACGCACCCTAACACTCGTTCGGATGTTATTATGGTTACTATGTATGACACTATAGTATGCGCCAGATAAATGAAGAATTACGGTCATTGACCCACCTACATTTATTGACATACTCAATTTCAAAAACAGAAATAATGACATAAAGCTGTCCTGAATCGACATCTATCGTGATCCTTACTGTTCTAGTAATGAAAAACGATTCATAATTTACTGTCCGGGGGTACCTACGAAGAGGTCAATGACCGTTAGGCCTATTCAAACCTAAGCGGTATTCACTGCCGCTTTTGGTATAGGTACATACCGCGCGGGTTTCGCTCAGGTATTTAGTATCAAGTTCCGCGGCTAGAGCGACCTAAGCGGTATTCGCTGCCGCTGTGGGTAGAGGTACATACCGCACGGGTCGCACGGGTTTCGCTTAAGTACCTATTTAGTATCAAGTTCCGCCGCTAGAGCGGCATTGTCAATATAATAGTAAATTTAAAATATTTTTTATGTGACGCTGGTATTCCGGGCAGGTCGACTGCCGGGTCCGCTGGTACTCTAAGAACATACCCGCACTATCTCCCGCGCCGAGGCTAGTCTCCGTTGAGTTTGACCGTCACGCGTAAATTCAGTCAGGAGGCCTATTATTACTATCACAAAGTTTATAAAATATTGACACAGGTAAAAATGAAACACAAAATTAGCAAAATGAATGGCACATTTATATTTAATTAATATTATTCATTTTTATAATTAGACCTTTCTTGTAGTTATATTTTAATCTATGCATTTGAACAGGAAAAGAAAAACACAAATGCTCTATGTTACATCGGCTGCTGGGGTTGCCATTGACAAAAACAAAAAAATAATAACAAAAAAGCCTCATTTTGTACACAATCTCCAGGATAGTATAACGGCTGTCTAATTTTACCATTCATGGGGTACTGAGCATCAGTTACGAATAAATTACAGGGCGAATGCGTACGTATTAAAAAAAATCTTAAAATAGACCTACTTAGTACGCAGAGACAACAAACTATAGATAATTAATAATAAAAAAAACTTAATTATCGCTAAATGGAAGAGGAATCAACTAAACTAAACTAAGAGGGATAGCAAGTCTTACAACTAAGGTACAATACTAAAAAGATATTTTGAACTTTGTAAGATTATTTGCGTCAATTTTCTGTTACAAGTCAATTTTGATTTCGTGGAAACGATTCAATTTTCGCTATTAAGAATTTGTATAATTTAAATTTTATAAACATTTTATTTGATGGCATGTATTTTAAAGCCAGATATAAAAATACTCGGTAATAAGTTTGGGTTAATCTTGGCAACACATAATTATAGTGATGTATTAAAGAATGATATAATAAAAATTGTTTTAAGGATGATCAAAAATTATGTTTATTTTATTTATATCTAAAAAATAGTGCAGTCAAAATTATGTGTTGTCGAGAACAACCAATTTAATTTACTGGGAGGGTAAAATTAGCATATTTCTGCTGTCATAAATGACGTTTGTATTATGACCAGCATTAAAAAACTTTCGAGACTTTATAGTCAGTGATAGATTTCATAAAATTCAAGCATAAGTAATTGTGTTTGGAATTATCAAATATTTAAAAAAGCCATATATTTATTATAATTTCCTAAAAAAACTAATATTTCATAAAAAAAAATCAAAAACCTTTTCTCTGTAACAAAGTTAATAATCAATCAAATTCTTTACAAAAGGGTGTATAATTTCAAGATTTTTTTAAGAAAATTATAATAAAATGCAACTTTCAAAATATACACGATTCATAATCTTCAATGATTCAAGGAGAAATCAACCTTAAACCTATATAATACAGAGTACCATTTAGACTATCAACTAAAAATGGATAGATCAGAGTCGGGTAGTTCGACAAAATTATTGCAGTTTCATACAATGGTAACTCCCGAATTTTAACATTGAATCAAATGCTACATTTTTGTCGTACTTTCAAATATCGAATTTTCAAAAGTTAGAGAAAGCATGACATGGCATTAACCTACTTGTTTTTCTTATTATTAATAGGCTTGCGCTGACCACTATCTCACCTGTGACTGTGTGTTACAGAATTTCATTAACACAAAATCAAAATCAGTTTTGAAAATAAATCCTAATGTTGGCAGGAATAACTCTCAAAAAAAAATATCCTACAATGGATTTTTTTCTCAAAAATCATTCGTGAAGATCTAAAAAATACTACGAGCTCTAGACAAAGTAACATTCTGTCATTGATAAAGATTTAAAAGTTCATAATAATACCTATAAAAAGAGATAGACCGCGCGGCATATCGCTAGCGCTTGTCATCCCCAAACATTTTGAACTTATTGTCAATCGTTATCGCGTATAGAATGTCCCTTCGTTAAGACCCCTCAGGGACAATTCTACTAGTTTTTAAGCAACGCATCTCAATCGCAGTCTGTCAAAAAAAAACTTACTTCTCTATATTTTTGACAATTGCAACTGAGACGTTGTTTTAAAACTATTAGAATTGGCCCTCTCATTGTCATGCAATCCTAACTTTAAAAAAATCGCCTTCACCCGACTCAGATAGTCGAAACAACTAAAGATACTGTACTAAACTCATTGCCTCAACAACTCTGACAATACGTATCATAGTCGTTTCGAAAATAATAATAATATGTCATGAATAATAATATAACAATAATAATTTAGTTCCAAATAACTGTCGGAAATCGAATTGCTAGATTTAAATCATTGAGCGGAATTGGTAAATATAATATATTTTTAATCAAATATATATACAGGGTGTCAATCAATTATGCGTATTTTTGTTTTTAGACTTGCGACTGTGGAGACCTTTTTATATGTATTGTGCGCGTTGTGTAAAAATATACTTGTGAAAATAAGATTTATCTATATTTAAAAGTAAATACAGATTCTGATTTTTCTATTGTCGCTATTTTGTTTTTTATTCTCAAGATATTTTAATTCCATACAGTTAATCTAAATGCGACTTTTATAATGGCAAGACGAAATCGCGACAGTCGCAAGTCTAAGAACGTTTTAAAACATTATTACATATTTTTAACGGAATTAAAACGATGTCATTTGCTATATTTCCATTACGTTATAATCTTCTTTCTCTGTCCAAGAAAAAATAGCAAATGAAAAAAATTTACAAAACATAAAATATATAATAATTAAAAAAAACTTACACAAAAAAATGTATAAGTACTTTACGATCTCAAGGCGAATAGCTACCGAATATATTCTAATAAAGAAAATTATTATTTATAATAAAAAAAATAATACTACGTTAGCTCGTAGATCTCCCGGATCGTGATAAAGTGTCAAATAGTGTCAAAAAAACAGAAATAGTGTCAACGATACGATTCACTGGAGTTTTGGTACAAAAGTGTCACTTAAGTACTTTTCTTAAGTTAGCAGCCATTTTTTTACGATTTTTTTTTGTAAACTCGTAGTTTTTTTTCTCCTAAAATCATATTTATATTACAATAAGTACTATTTTCATAAGTATTTAATTATTTCAAGCACAATCATTACTTTCATTTTAAAAATCATGGTTCTACAAGTTTACAAAAAAAAAACGTACGATACACACCACTTGTTTATGAGAAAGGATTCACAAACAAATATACTGTTTTATTGTCTAGCTTCTTAAACTCAGCATAAAGCGGTGAAGTGGTGTCTATGGCAGCGACATAGAGAAACAAAAAATTAAAAAAAAAAAAAAAATCGTAATTAAAAATATCTTCATTTTTTCTCATTTCTTACCTATCATATACCTATACATATACTAAGTTAATATTTTACATGGATTATGTCTTTGGATTGAAGACATAAAGAAAACTCCTCTCGTCCGATGTTACTTTTTGTTTTATAAAACTATCTCTATATTCTAGTAATATACACACTTATGTACTACAGAGTCCAAAGTATAAGTCACTACGCACTGCTGGTATTTTAGTAATTCTTTTTAGTTTATTTAAATAATTCTTTGGAACTCGTCCGATGTGGAGTTTTGAGTTGGGCTTGGAGTGAAAATTACTTATAATGACTTGGTTATGACGTCAGAAGGCAGTATTTAGTACCCATAGTTAAGGCGGACTCGAGAGTTTCTCGAGTATACGATGGGTAGGTCAAGATACAAAATGTTTAGTGATGTCACTGCCTCAAGAAGTCGTATGTTGAAAGATTTTATTTATAATTTAATTTGTCATGATTATAAATTCGTTACGTGTTATGTTAGAAATTCGTGATAAAGAAGAGGAACAGCAATTTAATGCGTGATTTTATTAAAAAGGCAAAAATTACGTAAATACAAATAGACCTACAGTCACCCGAAATAGAAGAAAAGACAAAAGATCCATTTGTAAATTGGCAAAAAGAAAACCAAGTGTTTAAGAAAAAAAGTTGTAAAATTTTTTTTGAAATAGAGAGCCTAAAAAATAGTCAAAAATAAGTAATTTTCAAACCAAACCCAACAGTCACTGGGCACTTAAAAAACGTTGATTTTCGTTAAAAATCTGCTAGTACAGTGTGTACTTATAATAATATAAACTTACAATTAAGTAAAATGTAAACTTTTACTTATGGCATTCTTCCATTGGGAAGACAGTGTCCCACTCCCGTTCAACGGGCCTTCATTTAAGATTAATAAGAGAAATAAAAATAAAATGCAACGATTTCGGTTCACGTGTGCATGTGAGTTTGTTCAAGAAAAAATGAAATTGTTTTTTGTCAGCAAAACTTAATTATTTTCGCGGGTAAGAATTAAAATGTAGAAAAATATTTTTTTTTGCAGTGAATAAAAAAAAATATACAAGGTGTCATTTATAAAGTTACTATAATTTAATAAATATTTTGACAGTCATGCACAATTCGATTTCATGCAAGATTCAGATCTTTTTACAGTAATTAAAAATCATTGGTACGAGGTAACTTTACCAAACATTGGCAAAAAAAATATCACCTTGTATAATTTTCGTAACAGGCAGAAAAATCAGCAATTTTCATTAGGTAACACATTTCTGCCCAGATTTTTTTTTCTCTAGATCCAAAAATTACCAAAAAATAAAATTATTAAAAGAGGATATTTTAGTAAGCGACATGAAACTCCTTCAACAAACTCACATAGCCAGTGCGAGGGTTAACAGAACATAATATCGTCGGTCGCCTCGCCGGGCTCGCGAGTGCGGTGACGTCACAGTGCCAGTGCGTAGCTAGGGGGCGGCGCGTCGCTATTGCGGCCCGCCCGTGGGCGGCTGCCCGGGTAACTGGCCCATGCCCTGGGAACAAAGGTTTGGAACATGACCAAATGGGCTCTGTAAAGACAGTATTCTTCTATAGCTGTAGGAGTATTCGATCGTTGTGGCACTTCTTCTTTTTCCAGCTAAAAAATTAGGAAGCGGTGACGGGCGCCCGATTTGGGGGATTGTCTTAAAGTACGTAAAAGTTGACGTTCAAAAAGAGCTGGCACAGCCTTAGGTGCTGCCCACTACTTTAGCAACACCTACTATAGCCTAATTTACTATTTATAACATCAGCCAGTCAAAGTCTCGTTAAAATAGATCCAACAGTTTCAGAGATCAACCCGTACAATCAAACAGACAAAAAAAATAAAAAAGTTCCTTTTTTATATCTTATTAACATCGTTAAATACTTTTTCAAAAAAGCTTCAACTTTATTTATTTGTATGGATGCATTTGACTTTAGTATTTTCAGAATATAGAACTGGCCCTTGACCACCAGTCATCTACATGTTGTGTGTCAGTTCATAAAGCTCACCGGCATGGGTTGGTAGTGCTGTAGCGGCGCGGGCAGCAGTTTGGGCGCCTCCTCCGCCTTCTCCTCCTCACGCCGCTTCAAACACGCCGCCTTGGGGTTTAGGTTGCGTTCTGTAAGGAAGTAGAGACGTTATTAGTTACTTACATGGTATCACTCTTCGAAGGGTTGAGTAGAACTGTACCTGTGCCTATATGGAACGTGCAGAAATATAGATGGCAGCACAGAAGTGTCAATGGCGACTACTTTGAATGTAAAAGCTTTGAATTTGCAACACTAGATAGCAGTCTATGCTGTGCACTCTTCCCCAGTTACATATGTTTAGGTCCCATTTTATGGCAATTTCAATTCACCGTCACTAATGTCTTCAACGTCAGCAGGAAGTTCGAGTTCTGTTGGATATTGCAGGGCGGCGCGCAATGGGACGCGCCGGACGCACTGACGCTTCTCACCACACGTACGCGTACTTTTTCTTGTGTTTTAGACAATAGCCATTCAATAGGGGGCCAGCCTAATGCCATTTACTGGGTACAAATCAAAACTCCGGATTGCTCCGAAAGTCCAGATGGGAAAAGCCAATGACAATTTGCTCGTGCCATCGCACCTAGGACTAGCTGGCTTGGCAGGAGCGACTATAAGAGTGTTTAAATATACAACGTGTAACAGAATAAAACCAAACCTGAAAAGGAGTCCCCTTGTAGCGGACTCAATGTCTCTCAATGTCAATGGACAAAATCTACATCGCAACAACAAGACCCGCAACGCCATCTATCCCGAAAGCTGAGAACTAACAACGAAATCCTGAATCGCGATAACAAAGTTTACCGTGCGATTCGAACAGATACAACAGCCCGAATATCAACTATCGGGCAGTTGCCCACCGGACACAACAACCGTCCGGTCGGAGGATCCTCCCTTTTCAACGGAGGTATGCGGGACTGTACTCTCTATTCCGCTACCTCCAAACCCCTGCCTGCCATACATTTGTATGCATACCTCGACAAAATCCAGTTCTTACCTCTGACTTGCTGCTCCAGCGTCATTATGACCTCGACCGCCATGTTGAGGATGCCGAGCTTGGTCTGTGGCTTGTCGCTCTTCAGGTGCGTCATGCACATCCTGCCCAGCTCTTTAAGCGCTTCGTTTATATCTCGTATTCTTATCCTGCGGATGTGGGTAGTTTAGGGTAAGTTGTAGTCGTTTCAAATTACACGCATAGTTTTCATACAAGCAAGTATGTTTTCGTATTTTCTATTGAATAGCTGCATACAAAATCAATAGGTTATATAAAAAGCATGAATGATAAATATATTTTTGGGTCACAGTGTGTAAAATTCCTGAAATAAATGTAAGTCGTTAATAATCTACAGAAAAATCTACAGACGAAAACATTTTAACTATGTATTAGGTAAAAAAATATGCAGGAGTGGATTTTCCACCAGGATGTCGCCATTTTGTAAACTCATATTTCGAGTTTCTAGTCTCTCTTAGGCTTAGTAATAATTTAGCAAACATTAAGTTCATATAGTACGCGAGTAACTTGAGCACAAGTTAATCAAATTAATATTCTTCCTAACCGATTTCTATCATGGCGGCCATTGTCAACGAAGACCTCGGCGCGGGACATATTATACTCGTAGTGCAAGCGACTGTGCGCAAACGCATTATGCACATCGATGTCGATCGACGGCAATTGGTGTAGTAACACCCTTATACAGGCCCTATGTGTCTTCTAATGTCCTATTCTCTCCTCCCTCTATCTCTTACCTCTCCCTCGCGTTGTTGGCCTGCCGCCTCTCTTTCTCGCGCATGGCCTTCTGCTGCGGATCCGCCTCGTCGTCTCCTTCGTCCGCTGACGAACAACTGGTGCCCAAATGTATGGGTTAGATGTGAAGATATTGTACGAGTATGTAGCTGGACTAGGAAGCTATAGTTGGAGACGTTGACAATTATGGTGAATGGAAGACAATAAGGCTGTTTGGGCTTTGGGAAAAAATGGGCGTTGGGTTATTTTGACTTCAGACTCTTTCGACTTACACAAGAAGCTGATTGAGCTTATTTTTTGTGAAGTTTTGTTTTTATTAGAAAAAAATTAGGACTTGAATTATTTCACCACTTAGATCATTATTAGACACACTTTTGATTAGTCAATTATTAAGAGACTGACAGATTGTCAAGAAATAAGCAAGAGTGTTCCAAAAGAATGAGTAAAAAGTAAGGAAGAATAGGGAATTTTCCTCAGTAAAAAAATATGATTATTATTATTTAGTCCGTCAATTTGGTTATCGACAAATATTGGACACGTAGGTATTTTCAATACAGTCTCGTTTTCATTTTTTGTTTACGTGAAAAAAGAAAAAAACCCGTGTCCAAAGTTTGTGGAAATCTATCTGTCGGACTTATTAGATTTTTTCAGGAAACATCCCTTTATAACAGAGAAAGCTGTTCAAAGCGATGAGATCTTGGCCAAACCGTAAGGCTGTTTAAAAACCGGGAAATATCTCTCAGACTTCAACGTCTCCAACTATCTTTCAAAAGTGGACTAACCAGTCTTGAAATACAATGAAAAAATTAATAAAACAACATAACCTGCCATGTTCCCCTCGACGAAGGCGGCGCGCGAGAGAGAGTGCTGTCGACCCAGTTCACTTATATCTAGTCTTATAATATGTAGTGTGCCGGAAGCACTTGAGCTTATTGTAAACTTTGTATGAGTGATGTCATTAATTGCGTTTGGGCTGATGTGAACTAGTTATACATGGTGTACCAGAAAGGTGTGCTCATATTTAAGGGTGATGTTGGGTAGCTGATATACATTAAGGAAAAAATGTCAAAACATAAAAAATGAGTGTTTTTTTATTAAATTCGACCAGAAAAATCGACTAAAAAGTTACGAAGAAATGATTTTTCAAGCAGTTTAATACAGTTGCTGGCATTCACTTGTTGTCACCAACTGCATCCGACTGCTTGAAAAGTCATTTCTTCGGAAGTTTTTAGTACTTACTTTTTCTGGTATTTTTTTTTTAATATCGCATTTTTTATATTTTGATAATTTCTGCTACCCAACATCACCCTTAAATATGAGCACACCTTTCTGGAACAACCTGTAGGCTGACTTTCATAGACACATATTTCTGCAGATTTAAAAGAAGCAAGCAGCTTTTGAAGCAAGCACTTTAAATGATGAATGTTTTAATGACTAGAGTGAAGCCCAGGAATGTCCACAATTGATTTTGAATGCATACTTTATATTTTAGGAGTATCGTATAGGGAACATTCTTACGGCGTTGACTATGCCATCTAGTGTTGCAATTTAGAAACTTATCGGTAAAATATACTTGACAATGACACTTCTGTGCTGCCACCTATATGTAGTTCCTACACGTTCGCTACAACGCAGTTGTGGAAGTGAGGTGGGTAGTCGCTGCAAGTCAAATACTAATATTCAGCTGCATCCAATTAGGCTGGAAGCCGATCCAAACATAATGTGGTTGGGAAAAGGCTAGGCAGATGAATTTTCTTATTAAATTAGCTTTCAATGCAAATTCGGGGTGAGGACCTGGTGATCCGTTACACAGGGTATACGGACTCCAGACACTCACTGTGTTATTTTGTTGTTTTACTTATTTTTGTAACAATAATATACAACGTGTAACAGAAAAATCGCAATGCCTCTTAAGGGGTCATTGTACTCATCATTACAAACAACTTTTACTCTGTGACCAAACCCGAAATCGCAATCGCGTGTTCGTCCCAAAGTAAAAGTTGTTCAAAATGATGATTACAAGGACCCCTTATGAGGTATTGCGATTACTCTGTTACACGTTGTATATGCCGATGTGAGTCTTTGTGAACAGTAAAATAAAATATTTAAGTATTATTATTGACTTCATAACAGGTGGCAAGAGTCAAAGTCTAAGTCAAAGTCAAAGCATTTATTTCAATTAGACCATTTACAGGCACTTTTGAATTGTCAAGGTCGGTCGGTCAAAAAGATAAAGCTATTTGCAAGACGACCTAGACGCCTACTGCCAGGGTTGGTCCGAGGTGGCTCGGGACAAAAATACCTGGAAGGAGTTGAGGGAGGCCTTTACCCAGCAGTGGGGCAGAATAGGCTGATAAAATCTTGTTAAAACATCCACCCATATTGTGTGATGAGTTTTATTAATAAAAAAGCCTGGTCTACATACTGCTCAAAAACGTTAATGAACCTCACACATGTGCAATAAAAGCTCAAGCGCCTTCGTCAGTGTTCAAGCTGAGGGTACCTCACAGCCGTTATTAATAAGCAGATGACTTGATGATTTGTTATTATGACGCCAAGTTGTTGGATGATGCAAGTGATGATGATGAATTGATGATTTTTCATTTATTTAAGTTTTATCCCTAGAGTATACGAGGTGCTTGTAATTTTATAAGTTTTCGTTCACTTGACAATGGTATGCCTCTGTAACATCGTTTGAATATTACAAATGTAACTAAGTGTCGGTTCTCGGTGCTCGTTTCCAGAGGCAACATTTAAATAGCTTTAAACGAGCTCGAGAGTTTTTTTAGACAGTTTCGAAATAGTACTTTTTATTTAAAGTATTTTTTTTTGTCTCTGTATAGTCTTTCCTAGCAAATCCTAGTTTTCGTAGGAAATCAAACCTAAAAAAAAACTACAGCATAACTAAGTAAAAATATTGTCAATATTTAAATCGACACTTGATTCCAATGAATAAAATATTGTTTCTACGACTTACCCTTTCGCCTACCTAGAAGTACCACACAGAAATGAGCTTTATTGCGTAGAGCATAATGCATAAAATAGAGGACATTACACACTGTGACCCAGTTAGAATGGCGTGCGGCTGAAACTATAACACAATGTTAGTATATATGTACAGATAGTTGTATATTACAGGTATGTTTATAGATATATATTATATATACAACGTGTAACAGAACAAACGCAATACCTCTTAAAAAAGAATCAGCTGTTCAGTACATTTGTCGAGTTATAAGCGCGGAAATGTACTGAACTGATTTTTTTTTCGCGATTATGTATTGGTCCCATAGCAAAAGTTGTTCATAATGACGAGTACAATGACCCCTTAAGAGGTATTGCGTTCCGTTACACGTTATGTGTGTGTATGAAGGAAATATCTGGGGACTTGTTCGTACTATGAATGTACCAGTTAGTGCTAAAATCGCAACTTGAATTTAGAAATCTTAAGTTATATTGTTAACTCAGAGTCAGTTGCTATCATGTCTAAATAACAGAACATTATTCCATACATAATGGCTCTGTGTTAGCAAAAAATTCGGAAGTAAAAATATATCTCTGGTTCGTGCAAGCAATAAGTTAAGCGTTTTACAAAAGTAGAGCTCACAAAATAAGTTTGTGACAATTTCTTCACAGGATTCTTGTGATTTAAATATTTTAGGGAACATTTTTGCTATGTATTGAAAAACTCCAGATATTTCCGTGGAAGCAACCAAGGTAAAAAACAGGTTTCAAAAGAAACAGTTTGTAAACACAGGAATAGTAGAAAATTATGTAAACCTTGGAAAAAAAAAATGATGAAATTTTTTGCCATGGTAAGCTTAGAAATGTGTGCAAGTGAATTATAGAGAAAATAAAAGACAATACAGTGGCAAGTGCGTTACTTACGGCCGCTTTCTATAACATATCTCAATCCCAATCTTGATCCCGATCCTTGTCTGTAACCAATCAAAGGTGAGGATTGTGTGGTGAAGGACACAAACTCGGCCGTTGATTGGTTACAGACAAGGATCGGGATCAAGATTGGGATTGAGACATATTATAGAAAGCGGCCAATACACATGAAGCAGTTCTTTCTGTAAAACGTAACGCCAGTGATACTATATTGTCCTTCAAGAAGGTATCACTTCCAAAAGAAACTGAAATTATGAACAGAGGAGTAATTACGTATATTGATTAAACTCATCTTATGTATATGTCGCAGTCAACTAGCTGAATCCGCCGTTTCATTAAAAGTCTAGCCTTTTCATTGAACTGTGCCGTTTAATCAGCGACATAAGTGTCATGGGCAAGTCATTAAACGATATTGAACAAAAGAAGTCACTTAGGTCGCTGAAAAATCGGCACATTTAAATGAAAAGGCTAGGCAACCAATTAAACGGCTGATTTAGCTAATTGGCTGCGACATATACAGATGAAAACAAAACATTTTTTTTCTGGTTTAAAAATACTTTGTACATAACTAGTAATTTCTTTTGGAACTGATAACTGAATAGTAATACATAGTAGGTACATTCAATGGTAAAAAAGAGATGTGTTGTCAATTTACATGGGAGGTTATCCTGATTTTAAATCTTTAATTTTATGTTCAACAAACATTAACTTTGAAAATCTTGATCACCAGTAAATACCCCAAGATAACTAGGTAATGACAAAAAACTAAAAAATAACCCAAATATTACCTTAGGGTCAAAATGAGCCTCAGTGAAAATTACCTTCTTAGAGTTGGGTAAAATTACCTTGCGATTTTCTTGCGGTCAAAATTTCTTTGGAATTTCTCATTTTCTCACGGTAAAAATTACCTCAGGTTTAAAATTCCCCAGACAAAATTAACTTAATGTCAAAATTATCCTAAGCTCAAAATTACTTAAGAGTCTAAATTTACCCAGGGTGAAAATTACCCACCCTCCCCTATAAAATTACCCAAGAGTCAAAATTACTCATAGCCAAAAATTAGCCCGGGGTAATTAGAACCCCAACCAGTAAAGAATTCTCCCAGTGAAAGCAACAACACGTCTCCCTGGCAGCGCACGCGCACCTCTCCCGCACGTTGTTGGCCTGGCGCCGCTCCCGCTCGCGCGCCGCCTTGGTGTCGGGGTCGAGGTCGTCCTCGTCGGCGGACGAGCAGCTGGGCATGGCGGGGTTGCTCGAGCTTGACATGCGCACACCACTTATTAAAGCTTTTTGTTTATACAAGGGTATGGGAACGGCTCTAATTTGGGTAAAACCATCCCCCCCCCCCCAACTCAAATTCTAGGGTAGATTACAGATGATTTTGAATATCTATATTTAAATAGTTCTCTTTCTTTTTTATGGTGACTATTATTTGCACTACAAATCATTCAATTTTTATTTTAGTTCATTTATTTGATCACCAAATTGTATCGAATCTAGCGACAACCCGTCTGTCTGATCAAGAGAATCAATATTTGAACTGAACGTATCATCTATAATTACCTAGTGTTTGACGAGTCTAATGATATTAATCGTAGATTAGTCTAAAATAAGTGATGCGAGTAACTCATCTCATCTCAAATGTTAGAACAATCATAAATTAATTCAACACACAAAGAAAAGTGTCTTCACTAGACGTTCTTGGTAGATGGGTGTAGAGTTCGTCTAATAATATCAATTGATCATACTGCAATTTACTAATCCGTTTTGTTGCAATATCAACCTTATTGTTAACATCTGTAAGGTTCATTGAAATGGGGTAATTTTCAAGGAATATTCATGATTATATTCGTGACAATCTAAGAACTCGGATTTGAGAGCTAAGTAGAAAGGGGAAGAAGATCTAGCGATTTTCTACCACTAAGTGCGAAAGAGATTTCTTTCATGTCTCTTTCATACTTATTATTAAAGCAATGATGAATCCTGCTGTCAAATTCGACTTCTTAGATTGTCACGAATATACGGCTCAACAAGCGGCTCAATATACGGTTCTACAAAAATGGCATAACCAAAGAGTTCAATTCGGATTTTTAATAATTAATCAATTGTTCCAATTGTAAGCGGTAAAATGTCTTTTTTTGTTTCATCTTAAAATCTTCTTCTTTCTTTTTTCTTCTTCTTCTTAGTTTGTGAGTCTGTATCCTTGAACAGCTGACCGGGATTTATCAAGGATAAACTGTGTCCTGGGTTACGACATAGGATACTTTAGTGTAAGTATACGTATCTTCCGGTTGTATGTCCCTGAGGACTAAATTTCATATTTTTCGCGGACAAAGCCAGGCGCTAGTAGAAGCTATCTTTTAATTCAGTTATGCCATTTTTGTTTTAACAGTCATGAGCAGTGATAGGAATAAGTACTTAGTGCAATTTTATGGGATTTCGTGACGTTATCTTAATATGGACATACCTTTAAATACAACTTAGTTGGAATTTAATACGGTCAAAATAATTATTTTTATAATTATTAAAAAATAATAAAGAATTTCAAAGTATATCAATAAAGTAAAAGTTTACTTTTGTTAGAAGAAAAAAATAAAATCCCGATTCGCACAAAGCTTATCCATATTAATACAACGTTTAAGTTCATTCACCCTAAACACTGGTCATGAGAAACAGTGGCGAAAGCTTTTTAAAAGCTATCGTACGATCAAGTTAATTGTTGAGTGTTCGCCACAATGAAGTAGTGTTTATGTGGGTTAGCAATAAGACTCACTATCGCCTGGAGCGCTTGGAGCCGGGCGGCTTGCCGGCGCCCGCGAGCGCGTCGCCCGAGCCCGACGACGACGGCTTGGACTCCGCGCCCGAGTCCGGGGGCTCTTTGCGCTTCTCTGGAATGGGGGCATTGGGGCATCAGTGTTGGTGCTATAGCTGGATGCCATTTTTTTACGATGAAATGAGTTTCTGGCACATAAGAGCTTGACTAAAGAAAATTAAGAGTTTTATCTACACTCACAACGTAATGTTCCAAATATGAGTTCAAAAACGAATGCATAAATACATACTTTTTTTTCGTGAATAGGTAAAATTTAAAAAAAAAACCATTACAGTTCAACATTTTCCTTCGATTTTTAAACAACTGCATCATAAAATAACTTTTTAATTTTTATAGCACACTTTTTCTTTTTAATTTTTGGCGGGGGCTCATTGACTTAAGTCAATGAGCCAGCTTTTATCTTTGTCTATGTTTGAGCGCGCTGCGCAGTCATTCGAATACGCAATGAGAATATCCGCCATATTGGAATTAACTATTTTTCCACTAATTTTATTTCAACTGTATGAGTGAAGATAAAATAGTGTATGCAACGGCATATAATTAGGTATTAAAACACTCGTGTGATGCTATTATCACACTCGGCTACGCCTCGTGTGATAAACCCACACTCGTGTTTTAATAACCCTTTTTATATGGTCGTTGCATAAACTACTATTATCTTCTGTGACATTGTAAAGTTCTCTCCACTCAATCGACTCTTCTGCCGCTTGTCTGCTAGAAGATTTTTTTTTTAAATCAGCAGTTTCGCTAAAGAAGTTTTCACTTCAAAAATTAGACAAATAAAAAACTACAAAGAAACTGCTGATTTAAAAAAAAAATCTTCTAGCAGACAAGCGACAGAAGAGTGGACGCCGCTAAAGAAGTTTTCACTTCAATAAGGGTCATTATTTACTCTAAATAAGAGTAAATCGGGATAGAACAGCCGGTCTATTCTGTCGACATCTCACCGTGTACACTCAGGTGCAGTGAACGACAAATGAGCTGTCATTTAATCTTGTTTGTATGGTTTGACAGCTCACATGTCGAAGTGAAAACTTAGACGAAGTGAACGACATCACTTCGCTTAAGTTTTCACTTCGACGTGTTTACAGAATCGCACTCCAGTTCGATCACACGTGACATTTCAATCCCGTGTATTTTGGAGTCTGACAATCGTTAAACAAATGTAATATTTGACTAACTCATAATAATATCTAGCCTCTTGTCGGTTCTATGTTAAATAGATGACGTGTATACTGACTAGTATTGGGCAGCACGTGCCGCTCCATCTTGATGGGGGGCTCCGCGTGCAGCGCCGCTAGGGCTCCGCCGGCGCCCAGCCGGGGGACTGCAACAAATAACAATTTCATTAGCAATCAAACTTATATACGTCGAGAGATTACTGAAACACACGCATTACAATTAGTTTGCGATAATATTTTTATTAAAATGTTTTGTTTCTAACGCGACCTACTAGAGTAGCGGAGCTAAAAATGATCTCTTTCCTTTAGTTTCATCATCATATCAGCCGAAAGACGTCCACTTTTGGACATAGGCATTATCAAACCATTTAAATTTATAAAGATTAATGTCATAATACTAAAATCACCAATTTTTTATTTCACCATGGGATTTGCTTGAATAATATGAACAAAAAGCAGTCATGGTGACTTATCCATAATAGTTAGTCATATGGTACCGTGGACTTTTTTGTAGATTTTGATGACCTCTATAAAACTGTAGTACATTACTTTTCTCTATTGTCAATAGATTCCGCAGCGTACGCGATATAAGGATTTTTTCTCACACCTTGGGTTACATAATCGAATTTTCATACGGATCCCTAACTTTTTGAAAATATTCTATAGCCTATGTCCATCACCGATAATGTAGGATTCTACTGGTGAAAGAATTTTCCAAATCGGTCCAGTAGTTTCGGAGCCTATTCATTTCAAACAAACAAACAAACATACAAATCTTTCCTCTTTATAGTATTAGTGTAGATTTATAGTATTAGTGTAGATAAATTCGTTAAACCTAATTTTATAACTTAACCAGAAGCTCCCAGGGTGATAAATAAAACAGATTCATCTAAAAAAAATGACAACTTCTTTAAAATATATCCTGGCTATGCTTACCGGGCGGCGCTTGGTGCGGATGGTGCATATCTTGCGGGTAGAGCTCGGGAGCCTCCGCGTGGTTGCGCAGCACGTTGATGGCGTCGTCCAGCCGCTCCTCCATGCGCGCTCCCTGCGGTATATGTACATGTTATTGAATGATGGTGGGAAACATACCTTACGATTGTAAAAGGACCCATCACCAAGCTGGAAGTTGTTTTTTTTGTGCTGTGAATCGACTAGTTTTATGTATACAGGGTGTTCCAGAAATGCGTGGTCATATTTAAGGGTAGTGTTCTGTAGATGCTACATAGTAAAGACACAATATAAAAAAAACATATTGTTGACTTTATTTTTAAAACCCGACCTCAAAAGACTACTAAAAAAGAAAATTAAAAATAAAACACTTTTCAAGCAGTCTGATGCAAATGGTGGCATCTTCTCTAGTTCAACCACAAATTCGATGCAACCAACTGCATCAAACTGCTTGAAAAGTGTTTTTTTTTACTTATAATATTATTATTAATATATTATAATAATATTATATTATAATAATATTATATTAAATAATATTAAATTATAATTAGTATTTCGAGATCAGGTTTTGTTTTGGTTTTTTTGGTGTGAAAAAAGTGATGATTGTTATTTTATTGTACCCTTACATAATTATGACCAGGCACTTCTGGAACACCTGTATAGCTTATTTTGTCCCACTGCCGGGTAAAATCCTCCCTCTAAATATTCCACACCACTTTCGTCTTTAAATAGTCCGGGCCAGTCCCTCGAAAGGAGACGAGCTCGTCTCACCATCTTTCCCTTGGTCTGCCGCGATGTCTTCTAGCATTTAATAGGACGCATTCGATGGTTCTCTTTGCCCACTTCTCGTTTGAAGTCGACTGGTTAATAAGTATTACTTAATTTGACGTACAGAATACAAGATTTTGAATTAGTGAGGGAGTTCGTTTTACACCTTGTACATAAAATATTAAGCAGTAGTTTTCATTGGCAACATTAGAGCAAGTTAGGGAGTTTAAATATTATAGACACCAGTTCAGATGAATAAATGGTAGATATTTTGCAGTCTTGAAATATTTTTGAATATTCACCTACCCAAATAATTATAAAATTTTTAATGTTATTAGGACACAAGATAAATTTGAAACCAAAAGGATCACAAACAAACGCAAATAAAGGAACATACAGCAAAAAACGTAACATGCCACATAACTTCTATAATATACTACATACATATTTGCAATTATATTATAATAATCAGTGTTATTGTCCAATATACATTTTCATGTAAGACTTAAGAGCCGTTAAGTGACTAAAATACATACACAATAAAGTAGCAGCTATACTTTTTTTTAAAGAAGTAGTAAATATCTCTTTTATTATTTTAGACAGTAACACTAAATATACAAGAATAAAACTGGAGTTTATATGCTGTAGATATTCAAATAGTAAAAATTGCAACTTTGTTTTGACGCTCTATAATTTTAATAACACATTATACATGTCATTTCACAAGCTTTTAACTTCTAATTACCCCATGGTTCTCAACAAAAAAAAAGATTAAACTAAGCGAATAATTAAGAGACGCTTTTAACTACATAAATGTATTTTTGACACAGTTACAAGTTGATCAACGCTCATTTTTGACCCGACTGCCTCGGTAGGAAATATTTTTTTAATTTTTATTTTATCTGTGCCCGGACCAGTCGTTAAATAAATGTGTTTCCTTTGTAGAAACTTAAAAGTCGTAACAAAATAACTTTGAACATGACAGAAAATACCCACAGCATACACCCCCAGCTACAGAGAACACGTGATACTTACACAGTCGGAGTGATCCCTCAAGAAGACCATCGCCTCGTCCAGCTGCCGCTGCTCGGCCGGCGCACCCTAACCAAGCGTACGTTACAGCGAGCAGCGGGGCACGCGCATAGACGGTGTGGGGTTGAAAAACGCGGTTAACGGGGTGAGGAGACGCGGATACGAGGTTGATTTTTTTATTTACTTATTTTATAGTGATTATGAGGCGGAAAGAACTGGTTATGGGATTAAAAGACGCGGTTACAGGGTGGGGAGACGCGGTTATGGGGTTGAAAGATGCGGTTACAGGGTGGGGAGACGCGGTTATGGGGTTGAAAGACGCGGTAACAGGGTGGGGAGACGCGGTTATAGGGTTGAAAGACGCGGTTACAGGGTGGGGAGACGCGGTTAAGGGGTTGAAAGACGCGGTTACAGGGTGAAGGAGACGCGGTTATGTATTTGCACGTATCAAGTGACTATGAAATTAATTTATTTCGAAACATGAAATCTCGCATAATGATGATTATTACAAACCGTATTGCATTGACGTAAAAAACTTCATTCAACAGCCAATGGAAAAAAATCTACCAATGCAACTATTTTTTTTTTATGTAAACTACCAAACTACACATCACTAGTACTAAAAACATCAACTAGTCTATGGCACGAGCCCTCACTTCTCGCTGACTATTAAACACAACATAAAACAAAAAAATGTACACAGAAAATGTAATACGAACTTATAATATTATGTAATATTTTTAATGCTGGCAACTGTTTTTATTTTTGTTGGGCTGGCAACCAGCAAAATTTAAATTTATTTCAACTTGTTATCAATTATTGGTAGTTAAAGTTGTTATAAAAATAATTACAAATTTTTTAATTTATTAAATTCATAATATTGGTGAAAATATTTCGTCTAATTAACATTTGCAGTTCGTATTACATTTCGAAAAAAAAAAAAATTAATTCAGAAAACAAAAGAAAAGAAAATCCAAAGCATCAAATTATTCATTGAGAAAAAAGAAAAAACATTTCAGATATCAAAAATAATTGGGAAAATCGTAAAATTAGTTACATCCATGCGAAAAAGGGAGGCATGCTTAGAAATCATATCTTCAGGACTATTAAACAGTTCTGAAAGAATTTTCAATTCTCTAGCAAGTTAATCTCTTGTCAAATACACGACAACTTTTGAAAGTCGTTGGCAGAAATAGGAAGAACCCATCATTTAACTTGACATGACATTTGTGAGTAAATACAATTGAACAATCTTTCAGAAACTGCTACATAATTTTATAAATTATTTTATTATACTAATTTTCAACATTTGCTTTACAAGCTTATAGACACTGCAACTTTTACTGTGTAATCTTGAAAATTAGAATTTTGAAATTATTATTTGATTTGATAGGCACGCGCTTGACCACTATCTCACCTGATGGTAAGCGATGATGTCGTCGAAGTTGGAGGACGCTTGCCTAGAAGTAACCTATTCACTCTTGACTAAAAGACTCCCAGGCCAGGTTGTAGCTATAGCTATACTTAATTTTTTTTTTGAGATAATTTGTATCCATCGCCAGCAACTATCTACTTTAGCCTTGTGAATATTTTTTTCAAATTAAAAAATACAGTGACTTCTGTAGTGACCATTTGTACTGAAAAGCCCCTAAAAACGTTTGGGTTGTGCAATGGAATTTGAACTTAGTCTTGCATGACAAAAAGTTTCTTGATCCAAAATTTTATTATTACAAAGAAAAGCGCGTAAAAGTTCGTTCTGACTTTCTTTGACTTTGTTCTGTCTTTGACTTAACGAACAGCATAATTAAGCAGGTAACAATGCAATGTCTATAAGCTTTAGTTGTTAGGTATTATGGACTACCACGTACTTCCTTCAGCTCCATAGTTTTCGAGGGGCTATTGTAAAATGCTGGCTAAAGTACAGTGACAAGCAAATGTATCAAATTAGTTTGTTTTAATATTGTAGGTATTTACATGGTGGGAGTGTTGTGGAGGGCATGTGATCTTCAATTATTTTATTCACTACTTTATAGATTGTCTATAATCTCAATGTATGTTACGTAAGGAAATCACATATTCTAGTAGGTACTACTTAAGATACATATTTAATTTGACTACTGAAAATTTAAAAAAATAGTTACAACAAATTTTTAAAATTTTCTATTCATCTTTATCCTGACAAAACATTGTCGCCCAGACTAAACTCTGAAGGTCTTTTTGATTCAAACTTCTAAAAAGGTCTTAAATCGAGATGGCATTCTCAGTTCATCTATACTAAAATGGATACATCCGTACCCTATCCGAAAGCTATCACTGACAAATTCTTCTACTTGCAACTACCCGTCTGATATCTAAACCTTAACACTAATATAGAAAAAACGAAAACTTTATTAACCTACAATAATTTAGGAACAGCCACATGTGGTGTTTATTTCTTACTGGCAACATTATCTATACAATCACTACGCCAGTACCATCGCTCAAAGACCACATCCCCACACAGCACCGCCACACTGGCACACAGGCCTGTCATCACAACTCACCATATTATTATTCTGGAAGACGGGCACGGCCATGGGCGCGTGGTGACCGTTGGGCAGCACGGGCGCCGCCGCCAGCGCGTGCGGCGTGGACGCAGACGGCGGGGAGGACACCCCTGACGACACCCAGTTTGATTGCTGGAAGGGGAGAAAATAAACATTCAGTCGAATTGAAGAAGTGGCGTAGAACCGAGATCGGTGGAAAGACTGAAGGGACGCCTTTGCCCAGCGGTGGGACAGTTCGGGCTAGATATTATAAATAAGTCGAATTGAGGACCTCCTCCTTTTTATACAATACGATAGCATTCAGCCGGTCGATTCTGGAAAAGAACTCACCGTGTAAAGTGAGCTATCATTCCAATTGGTGCTAAGGATTGACATACCACTTAGAGCACACTTCATCTAAATTTTCAAGGTGTAATTAAACAGACTAGCACTACTGTTCAAGTGGACTTATTGCCTGGTTAGGAGAGCATGAGGACCGGAGCGCTCGCACTGTTCATGTGCAAGCGCTCCAGTCCATAGATTAATCAATAAGCCCTCCCCCCTCCTCTGCGTGATCCACGGTGCAGGACATCCACGAGTATTACTACAAGCAGAATTAAAAAAGCAGAAATTTTATCCTTAGCCTGGGTTTTTGGACGTTTCTTAATCAATCATGCCTCAGTGGCCAGACGGATTTGAATGGAACTTGGCACACGGGTAGGCCGAGGAAAAGTGCGCGAGCGAATCCGTTGGCGAGTAATCCCAGAGTGCTGGCATGGCCGCAGTACAGTACATCTGAGCTGGTGCGCTGCTAGATATCTTGATCCTACTCCTAGCCTTGACTCTTACTCTTGAACTACCACTTAACTCTATCCCACTTCTGCTTTAACCTCATCCCACTTCTGCTTTAACCTCATCCCACTTCTGCTTTCACTCTATCCCACGTCTATTTTGAACCCATCCCACTTCTGCTTTCAACTCTTAAAACGCCACTTCTTTTCGCTCGTAGGAGCAAACTTTAAAAAATTCTATGGAAATGTAGCGATCCACTATTACAACTGAAGGGCAGCCATCACTTGTAATAGTGGATCGCTACATTTTAGTTTTGGAACCACTATCTTACTCCAGCTTGGTCACCTTAGATACATAGTAATAGTATCCATCTCCGTCTCACTCCTACCCGTCAGATGTGACAGTTCTATTTCTCTCTCTCTCCTACCTGTCCGTTGTGATGGTGGTGGTGGTGCTTGAGCGGCGGGTAGAGGCGTGCGTGCAGCGGAGGTGGCGAGTGCACGGGCGTGGACGGCGACGAGCCGTACGACGACAGGCTGCCGGCCTCCGCGGCGACCACGCCGGGCGTGTTGGCCGAGCCACCGTACATCTGGAGACAGAGTTCGAGGGACATTATGAGACAAGTCGAGAGAACCAGTTTTTTATTTTTTTTCATAATCGAACCAATTTTATTTATAAATAATTCAAGAAGGAGGATTGGAAGACTTTTAGAATATTATCAGTCCTTCTTGAATCATTTACTCAGATTGTGGCTGATCTGCCTCCAATTGTGACTAAGAGGCACTCCACATCGAGATGGCGTGATAAGACGCGAATTTTAAAATAGCGATACAATATAGAAGAAAAGGGGCAAGAACCCACTAAATCTGTACTGCTTCTGGTGGAAAGCCCTCAAAGCTTCACGATTTTCGGCAGTCTCGTTGTCAGCTAGTTGACTGTCAGCAGGTTGAGTAAAGTTTCGACTTTGTTAGCTAAAAGTGCAGAAGAACAGTGTACTTACAGGTTGCAGAGGCGGCTTGGCGACGAGCATGGGCTCTGTGGGGGAGTGGTGCGGCGCCGCGGCCCGGAACGAGGACATGGGCGGCAGGGGCAGTTCCGCGACGCCGCCCCCCGCCTCGCCAACCGGGCCGCCCGCTATGCCTGAAACCCAATCAAAACATGCGTGAGATGTTGTTAAAGTGGTCAAGAATTAAACGCTAGCAGCCTGACATTTTGCATAATCATCGTACTAAAATCTATTGACAATTGGGCGAAGTCTTCGTGCCATTGCCTACTTTTTTCACAAAACTGTAACTGTCTTCGATACTAAGTACACGGCGATTTGAAACGCGTGTTATCTCAATATCGACGGCAGGTTCTGCTTTTAAAAACTACCGAAAGGTCGTTGCATTTGCAGCGCTTATAAAACCTAGCGCTTATAAATTCATCGATAGTGCGTAAACAAGCTCTGTGAGCATAAATAGGGGTAAATCTCGATCGAGATCGAATTATTGGTTCTTATTGGTCAGCATACTAAACTAAACGATAGTCTTCCTGAAAATGACCATACCCTATTAATAATGTGATAACTATTTTTGGTAGAGATTTTCTCAGCACCCATTCGGTCCAACTCGGAATTTTGCACAGAAATTATAATTTGCCTCAGTTGTCGCGGGACTTAAGCTTACAAGAGTACCTACTGCTGATGACCCAGTCTTCTGCTCAAATTAACTCTAAGATGTCTGTGGTCTTACCTGGCGATGTAGCATAGGGGTCGTGCTGGTAGGCCGGCGGGGGCTGGTAGTAGGGCGCTCCCCATTCACCCCCCGCGTAGTACGCCTCCTGGTAGGGTGCGCCCGCGCCGGCGCCCTTGGGGGACGCGTAGCGGGACGGCGAGTCGTGCCCGAACTCATCGCTGCCGTACTGTGGAAGAGAGAGGGTGGAGGTTAGTTGATGATTTTCAGATTGGCTATTTACAAGGTAATGATGACAATTCAATGTTTTTGAATTGATGATTATTCTCATGTCCATGATGGAACACTGGGACCAGATGCAGCAGAGACCGTTTGTCCAGATTGTGATAGGCGTCCTGGCTGGTCCTCACAGACGAAAATTGTATAAGTTTGCTGCAAAACGCGTTGAAATAGTAATTTAATGGAAATAATTGATTTTATCAAATATTCATATATTCCCGATACATTTTACCTCACAGAATCGACCGTCGGCATATCTTTACGGTACCTACATCAGCATGCAGGCTTTAAGATTTGACCCGTACGGCTAATCAATTAATTCAGTTTCGTACGTATTTCCTTATGAAACATGCAAACATCAAGTCGTCATTCGCAATTCAACCTGTAACGTTTAAAAATGTATGTGATGCAGTTTAAATATTTATTTATTTGAACATTTGACAGCTTGAAAGGTAGATATCAATCAGAATTTCAAACTGTGTCTGCTGTAACATTTATGAGTAGCTGTGTCTCCTGACATACGAAGTCTAGGACTCAAGATAAGATATAGGCGGTTTTATTAGCACTACTAAATAATAATTTATTTAAATCAAGTCGAGAATCAGCACTTTTTAGAGGTCAACAATTATAAAAGATATTCCTCCAAAACGACGCCCGTCACCACTTCTTTTGCCCGCGAAGCATCGTTATTTTTTAACTCAGAGTTACTTGCTAACACGAAGTTAAATAGCAAATTTTTTGTATTACCATAAGACAGTAAGGGAACGTACCCATACTCCGTGACCCATTTTTTATCACCCTCCCCCCCCCCATCGGTGACCAACCGTATTACCGTAGTATATGCCAAGACCTCCTCCCTAGTTTTCACGTAGTAATTCATAAATATGGTTTTAAATCATTCATCAAAAATTGACATATTTGTCTTTATTAACCGCTCAAGCACCGGCAACACACCGGTGTGCGCCGAATTAATCGCGAATTTATTGTTTATTTACCAATTACATAAGGGATATTTTTTATTTGGGAATTTTCACATGTCGGGGCAGAACCGTACAGCGCTTGCCGCGTGACGCCAAGTATGCGTACATAATAACAAGTGAAAGAAATATTATCGAGAAGAAAAACTATGTAAAACCGTGTCATATTTAAAAATGACTCGAAAAAGCACGAGACTTCCCTAGAGGGAATTGACACGTAACGAAAACCTAAACCCTTGTGACCAAGCGTGATATATTGAAGATCCCCCTTCCCCCTCAGAACAGGTCACGTAGTATGGGTACGTTCCCGAAGTATATATGACCATACATACTAGTAAACAATTGAAACCTCAACATTTACTTCCCCGAATATATAAAACGTCAAACCTTCACAAAATAAGAAACAGGTTGTCGCATATAAAACATCACTCGCTCTACTTTATCCTTCTTATACCCTACAGTTCTATTGCTAAATATCTACGGTACATATTAGGACTCGTCCCGAGGCCACTGCACCATTGTCCATTACGTTTAGAACAACGTTAGCGGGCCAGTTAGTCACCGCAACTCGAAATAATTCACCGATTACACTGACTAATAACATTTTATTGGAATTGAACTATATTTGGAATTTTGTGTTTGTTATTAAGGAAATATTTGGATGTAAAATGACTGCGGTTTCTAAAGACATTCATTGATACATAATTACGCTGTGAGTCAGCTAGAGTTGGCGCCATCTATGGGTTGAGTTTTTCTATCCCTAAACTGTTAGCTATTGTATTTAAAACATCAAAACCCAGTAAAGCAATCTGTCAACAGATTTAACAGTAGTTTAACGGAAAGAGTCCTTTTCAGGAATGAAGGGCTTTTGGAAACCAGCAACTACTCCTAATGGGTGATCCCTTTCATTTGTAAATAATTGCAACAAAAAAAAGTCATTGCTCATATACGAGAGGCGTAATGTAACATGTTACAAAGCGAGCATTCGTGGAGTCAGTACGTGGAAATGAGCACGAACACGCGCATGTTATTCATGTCATCATCATCATCATCTCAACCGAAAGACCTCCACTGCTGGACATAGACCTCTCTGCGCGTGTCGCCACAACAACCGGTCCTGTGCGTCTCGCATCCATCGGCTACCAGCGACCCTCACCAGGTCATTGGTTTATCTTGTGGGAGGCCTTCCAACGCCTTATTCATGTATATTAAAAAAAATATTCGTGCATTGGATAATTAAGAATCTTTTACGAAGATGTCTGAAGCAGGTGGAAGGAAGACTGTTCTACCAAGCCTTTGAAAACCAACGACACCAATCTAACAACACCATTTGACCACGTACTTTTCAACCAAATAAGAGAGGTCTATCTTATAGCAGACACACACCATATCAGTACACAATAAGTCGCTAGTGTGCGCCATAACTGAGTGTTGCGACAGAAGAGAGCTTTATGATTGCGATTATTGTTTAGTCGTATATACGTTCGCAGATGGGGAAAAGTTGACATATTATTTTTTTACACAAGAAGATATACTGGATAACTTTTTTTCCAGTGCGCAAACTTTGAGAACCACTTCTGCCCATGTAAATGAACAACTTTCCCAAAGAAAGCTATAGTCAATTCCTAAAAAAAAATTTGAACTTCCCATACAAAATTGTCATCAACTGACCACAATTTGTATGGGAGACTCAATTTTTTTTTTTTTAGGAATTGACTATGGCTTTCTTGGGGAAAGTTGTTCATTTACATGGGCAGAAGTGGTTCTTAAAGTTTGCGCACTGGAAAAAAAACTACCCAGTATTTTAACAGGCGAATTGGGATGATATGTAGGTGCGGTTATGAGCGAAGATAACACAATTGGAACGCGCCGTAAATAGCTTTCCATCATATAACTGCAGAGAGTCTGATTGGCAATAGGGAATATGCATTTAAAAAATATTTGTTATCTACACAGTTTATCTCAAAATATAATACTAACAGTGAAAATAGAATCCAAATTGATCGAAAAACCAACGAGATATAACTATTTTAAACAAAAATATATCTGTCCCTTTCGCGAAACCGCTGTTTTGTATAGTAGCTGTATAGGTTTCATGGACTTAGTAGACTCTCTTTTTAATTGCAAACTTTGAAGCTTTATAACTTCATCCCCGATGTAGATATTTTAAAAATTATTTCAGAAGAGCATTCAAAAGCTAATAAGTATATCATTTTGTAAATAAAAAAATTGCATGCATATTCCCTATTGCCACGATAATATTAGTAGAGAAAAAAATCACAATAGATATAATTGGAAACCCCCACAAATCAAGGATAACTTGAGCAATAAGTTCTATTGGTACTCTTGCATCAAAACCCGAACCACAGAAACATTAAATCCTAATATCGCCACACTTAATGCACAACCGATGTCAACATTTACCATAAGCAAACCACCTGGTTTCACCCCTTTGTTGCCTATCTACCATTGCTGCTCCATAAAGGTCTGCTGTGCCATATTCGTCACATTAACAATAGTCGCGAGTGTGCGCTGGGCCATATTTGTCACGGACGCGGAGCGAGATGTCGAAAGTTAGTCGTGTGTAATTGCTATTATTGTAAGAATTTAAGGTCTGTGTGTTCGGGTGAGCTTATTGGTAGAGTTAACACTAATTTTGTATTTGTTATCATGCTGTTTGAGTATATTATCAAAATAATGGATGCTCGTATACTGTTCTAGATGTGTGTGGTCATATTTAAGGGTGATGTTGGGTAGCTGATATAATAGCAAAACAAAAAAAAACTTTTCAAAAGCTTCGACCAGAAAAAATAACTAAAAAGTAGCCATGTAAGGCTGCTGTGGTTTTTAGCATATATTTATTGATACTCTGCGATATATATTTTAAGGGGACTATATTTCTTGTCTCCAAAATTTATATTTGTCATCAAGTTGCATCACCTAATAAATAGATCTATCGCCACGAAGTATTTTCGTTCTCAGATATATAAAAAGTGTCGCCAGGTATGAATTACCAAATTAATGCCAATATGTATGTAAAATAAGAGATGGATTATCAATAAAATCATAGTTCATTCCTTGGATAAAACTTTGTTCTCAAAATAATAGGTTTATTCCTTTAACTTCGTACTCAGAAAGGTATATCTGTCACCAAATATTCGAACATAGGGCTCAGGGAGCTTAGGGCACCCCGACTCGGACAGGTTAGGTTAGAAGGGGATGGCGGGGTCAAGTGAGCGAGCGTAACGAGCGAACAGACCCCGCCATCACCTTCGTGGTTATTTTTTTTAATCCACCCAGTAATATGGTTTACTTCCCGTTTTATAATAAATCCCAACCTATTTATTTGATACTTGATAATATATCCCGAGGATTACATGTGATTTATTATGGAATTGCTTTTTACAATTATTTGGTAACTACATTTTGGTGACAGATCCACTATTTTGAGGACAAACCCTATTATTAAAGAAATTCAAAACGAATAAAATTGGCGATAGCTTAAATCATACCCATATTTTAAACATTAATCATGATCATTATCATATCAGCCGAAAGACGTCCACGCCTCCCGCATCCAACATTTTTGAACATTAATAAGAAAATTAAAATAAAATGCAATGTTTGCAACGTAAGAACCTTAAATAAGAAGAGCCTCTTCGCCAAAGCTTTCCTCCTTCAAAGTACCGTTTCTCAAGACAATGGTCCTGAGGTCCGTTGTTAACTGTTCTCGTTTAATTAATAATGCAAAGGTTTCATAAGAATGTTGGACGGACGCCATTACGCTCATTAGGACTTGGGACAGTGGTTGTACTTTCACATTCCCTGCGAGGGTGGAGTTGAGTTGATTTGCTTTAAGGATATTGTGCTACGTTGACGCATGGGACAATTTTCTGTTAGCATTATGATGTGAAATTGTAAAGACCGCCTGTGCCCAAGAGATGGGAACATTTTACGCTGATTAAGCTGCACATAGAAGAACAGATGAAGCACAGAGAAGGGATTTGTGCTAGGAACGCGCGAGCGAGAAACTGAAAAGAGTCCGCTACACATCCTCGTACCATGCCCTACCATGACGTGTTAAAGCGACGAAAGACGTTCGAGTCACGCTCACGCTTTAACACGTCATGGTAGGGCCCCTGAGCATCGTTACACAGCGTCGCCACGCATCCTTGCGCCACTCAGCAACCTCGCACATCTCTGGTGGAAACGCTCACATCGTTTCACAGCTGCGTTACGCACTCTCGCACCACTCATTTTCCTCACACATCTCTGGTGGGGTGGAAACGCACCCTAAACGTGCTATCCGAACCATAGAAAAGTGTCAATATGTATCTAAAGAGTCACTCATCTACGGACAGACCCTTCTACAGCGCTTGCTGTAGAACCTCGAAAAAGTTGAGGAGTGGGAACATTTAAGGCTGATTATACAATAAGTCACACAAAGGGCAATGCTCGGAGTTTCCTTGAGTGATCGAATCAGAAATATATCCGTTCTCTTGCGGAAGGTAACCGACATAGGCCGAAGGATCATCAAACTGAAGTGGCAGTGGGCAGGGCACATTGCTCGCAGAACAGATGATCGATGGGGTCGAAAGTTCTGGAGTGGCGACCGCGTATCGGAAGACACAGCGTTGGAAGGCCTCCCACAAGATGTACCGATGACCTGGTGAGGGTCGCGGGTAACCGATGGATGCGAGACGCACAGGACCGGTTGTTGTGGCGACACTTGGGGGAGGCCTATATCCAGCAGTGGACGTCTTTCGGCTGATATGATGATGATGATGATGCTACATTTAAAATTTTAACCTTATATTAATGAACGACTCTATGTCACAATGCACTCACCGCTGCACCCAATGAATCTTTTACATCCGCATAACTAAGATACTTGTAAAAATAAACTTATTAATGAACAGTGTCGACGATGAGTCAATGGCGAATCATTGTTCCCACAGCGTCGCGAGCTTCCTGCTATGTGCTGTGGTAGCGTGGGACAAGTTATGAGCGATTCACGATTTTGGTAGCGACAATAGACTACAAAAGGCGTTTCTTAATTTCTTTGAATCCTTACATACCTACATAAGATCGTACATAAAATTATGTGTAGAGTAGGGACTCCATTTTCCACACTTAGACTCCTATTTGGTCCGTTGTGTTTCCTGGTTGCTACAACCTGGGAGTCTTTACGTCAAGAGTGAATAGGTTACTTCAGGGCAAGCGTGCTCCATCGTTGACCACATCATCGCTTACCATCAGGTGAGATAGCGGTCAAGCTCGTGCCTATCAATAATAAAAATAAAAAAAACAAAAGCGTTAAGTCCGCTATGATACCTTTGTGCAGTAAATTAATAAATAAAAAGCGATGGTTGGTGGAAAGCTCAATTAATGACCAGACGTATGAAAGAGGATGATGTAAAAACAGGTTTTACTAGTAACTAGAGAGATAAATATTAATTTGTGCTATTCTACGTCCAACATCAAACAATTAATTTTTACAAAAATCGCTCTCTTTTAAAAACGCGACCGCTCGTAACTTACATCATACCAATATCACTACGTAATTCAGATGAAATCATCTTTCATTATAATGCCCGGGAACAGATTTAGAGTAGACTTTACACTCTATAGATTATTTTAATGACTCACCATTGGATTCGGATAATCCGCTCTGGATGTCTGGCTAAGTGCATTGTAATTAGAAATGAATACATATTGTATAAACATTGAACTTTAATTGTTTAGGGTTCATTAAATTATTTTTATTCCATTGGAACTTTATATTTTCAGAGAAAATACTACTAGTACTTTCTTTCTCGCGCGTCATCAGTGAAAGAGTTTTGAGGGTTCCGTAAAAAACAAAACCACTATTCATATAGCATCACTCGGGTGTCCGTCTGTCTGTCATTCTGTCATAGCCAATTTTCTCCGATCCTACTGAACCGATTCTGTTGAAATTTGGACTAACATTCTATGGATTTCGCAAAAATCTGAAATAAAACGTTTTTTTTTTTTTATAATATGAATTGTTGTGATCCAAACACGGATAAATTTTGAGTTTGAGGTAACTTTTGGGGGCAAACTAAAAAATTTTAAACACAAAAAAGACAAACTTTACCGTGTGATATATCAAATGAAAGGGCATAATGTGAGGGGTTTAATTGTATTTTTTTCATAATTTTAAAATTAAAAGGTTTTGAAGTTATTCAAGAAATTAGATGAAAAATTAGTGTAGTCTTTTTAACCCAAAGATTGACTAGTAGAGAATGCTTTGCATTAAGTCCGCCCATGTAACACTATTGTACATAAAGTTTAGATAAATAGAAATGACCATTCCCTCCCCCCATTGTCTTTGACACTACTGATTATAATATTTTAAAATAAAACCCTTTATAGTTATTTACCTATAGATTACAGGAAAACCCAGAAGTAGTCAACAGTGTAAAAATAACATGTTTTAAGAATGATATTCGTTCAGACGGAACCCTTTGCACGCAAATCCGACTCGCACTTGGCTAGTTTTTTGTAATCGGTTCATTACTTGTAGAGGTACAAATACAAATTAAACAATTTATTAGATTTGTGATGGTTGAGGACAATAGGCTCGCTCCTTATCACATGGGCCTTATAATTGGCAAAATGTGGTTGTTAATTAAAATCACAAGTAGGAAGACCAACAAGTGTTTTTTAGGACCACATTTGGTTCTTGTCCGTTCATCATTTGCACTCCATGGGTGATTTTAAGTTCTTTTAAAAGATTGTTTAAACATAGTCAAATTGAAATCAATATTTTGACTTTAACGCCCAACTTCTCAACATACGGCAGATGCCAATTTTTTATTAAATGTTTTTTGCAAGTTTTTATACCTACTGACTTTTTGTACACTGACTTTCTAAAATCATTTGCCGCCCTAAGGGGCGTACACAATTGACGAATCAAGATGGCGGACCAGTATCACATTACAGAGATCCATTAAGCAATGTCAAAAGTGGCGTCTAAAGGATATAGAGTTACTGAATGGCGTTCAACAAAAAATGCTGGGCTATAGACTTCCATTTATAGACAGACGATTTCTTAGGACGTTTGTATCTTCATTTAAATTTTTGATAGGTTAAGATTTCGTGTCATAAGCGGGGGATGAGAACTGGCGTTGAAGGACTTCCAATATTTATGTAGGCTCTCGCAGATAAGCGCGTGACAGCAGTCCACCAACGCGTTCTTAACTTGTTCTGCAGATTATTAACATCTGGGAGCCTGAAGACGTCATTTAGTTCTTGTTGCCAGTCTTCAAATACTAACCATAATTCATCTAGATCTGGTAAAATTGGAGGCTGATATGTAACATTTATGGATGACCTAAAATCTAAAATCGGTTTCTGGATTGAGAATTTAAAGTCGAGTGTCTGTCAAAATCAACTTTAGTCTAGAAACTCGTCAAACTTTCGCATTTGAGTAGAGTTTCATACATTCTTATTCTCTCTTCAAATACTCAATCTGGAGACCAGCCTTACCTTGCAGAATTCTCATATTAATTAATCTCTTATTTAATAAAAAACATGCCTTTATCATGTGGCGCAAGCCTTCTTTGGACGCGGGGCTTATCCACACCAGTGGATGGTACAATGATGCCAATGTTGATGATGGTGATGACGCTACATATCCCAGTGCATCACAATGATAGCCCGCAAATATACTCATCCAACAACATCACCTCACTTATTTACAGCTCTGTTTGTATGTTTGTGGCCAGTATAATTGACGGCCACTAATTTTAAACCGCGTGGGACGAAGCATGATTATCTAATATTACTACAGATAGTACGCGCTTGCGCATGTACGATGATGGATACTGAAATATGTATGAGACGATGAGTAATTGTTTCTGAAATGACGTTCTTTTTGTTGGAACGGCATTGCCAAGAAGCTGAAGGATTTCCAAATTAAAATATGTTCTTTTTTTGACGTTGTTGCTAGGCTCTCGTTTCTGACTGTCTTAGGCCTCGTTTACGGAGACCCGAGGCGACGCGGCCCCAACTAAATTCAAAGTTAAAGCGTTGTATAAGAGCGTTTCCAGAGAAGCGATTTTACACGCGTTAGCTTGAAATGCAGGCTGAGCCCGCGGATGGCATCGCCGTGTCAAACGCGACGTTTATCACGGCGGTGCACGCAGCGTTGCGACCAGCTATTCCTGCAACTCTCCGGGTCCGCGGCGTGCATTACCATAATTATGTTTGTTTTTGCGCGTGTGATGGTGATGATGCTGGCCGCTGCACGCGCCGCCTAAATGGTAAAAAACGTCCGAAGCGCCGCGAAACGCAACGCCGCACGCGGCTCGCGACGCCCCGGGTCTTACAGAGCCTTACAGGGCCTTACAGAGGTGTATATCGTGTTACCCAGTGACTGGACGGGAGATAGGCAGTCGCTCCATGTAAAATACTGGTGCTCAGCTGCATCCGATCGTCAGACTGGAAGCCGCCCCGACATAGTTGGGAAAGGGCTAGGCAGATTCATTGATGGGCTCGTGTTTGCAATCTCAGTTGGAAAGCAATGATGTGGTCGACAATGCAGCATGCTTGCCCAGAAGTAACCTATTCACTCTTGACTTCAAGGTCCCCAGTTGTGAAGTGGTGGGATAGTGTATTTATTGGCAGAAGCGAGGATTGTTTTTTAAGCTTGGTACAAAGTATTGGCGAAACAAACCGTTTTATCTTCCAATCTTTTGGCTGTACCAGTTCATCACCACGAATATCTACTTGTTACAAACAAATTTCGTCTTTGTTACAAATATTATGCGTCCATTCTGCAGAAGCCAGATTAGAGTGTATAATTGTTTATCCAGTTTTGGCATCTGTTGCTAATTATTTCAGACAGTTCTTCCTACAAAATGGTCATGGTCGACGCAATAGAGACGCGAACCAATAGTATGGAGACGTTAGACCGCATAGTAATCTTCATTTTAATATCAAGCTAAATTCTTGATAGAAGCTTGACACACAGCAGAAAAATAGATTTTGTCCAGTAGATCTCGACCAAGGCCTTCACCTTGGTCGAGTTATAGGTACTCATATATATTTATTAATGTAATCTATGCTTAAGACTGTCATTCCAGTCAACTTACCCCACTCTCTTGACTAGTAGTCGCTGGAGGCTGTAGTCCATGCTCCTCATTATATCTTCTCCTCGCCCTATGCCTCAACAACGCCGAGGCATCAGGCTGTCCAAACTGGAACACATGTTCCTCCTTCCCACTCAGAAACACTTTCTGCGCGTTCAACTCATAGTCTTTCCCGGTAAAGTCTGTACTAACGTACTCCGAACGAACACCGTCGAGGATCTCCGAGGATAGCCGAAGACTGTCCGAAGTTTGACGGAGATTGACGTCGGAATCACTTCGGTAGTTTTCACAGATTTGATTGAAGGTATTGAAATATTCGGTTGCTAAGTCAGTCCGTGGTTCGTATATAATTTCAGCTATTGGGGGAGGTTCAGCGGGGAGGCTGAATGTGGACTCCATGTTTGTGACGTCATGCCGGAGCGCCATTGTCGTCATGGAATCATTTGAATTTGAATTTCTTACATTTGTTTGGACGCATCACTTTGTTTTGTTTTTGTCACTGTTCTGGTTTTGTTTTTCACTTGTTTTAAATTTATTTTTCACTTATTGTTTTTGGTTATTGTTTTATATCTAATATTATTGTGGTTGTGCTGTCGTTTTGTGAAACTATGGAATAAAATTCAAGTTAGAAACTTTGTTGAGAACTCGATATCTTCTCGAAGTTTTATGTCCAGTCGTGCGGATCATGGTAATACTAAAAGAAAATCTTTCGCATAAATCAACCAGAAACCGTTAAAATAATTTCTTTCTGCTAAAACATACAACCAGACTTCCTTCTCTATAACATCCAATCATCTTAAACAATAATAATCTTCACACTCCAAAACTGACATAAAAATCAATTTAAAAAAAACCACTTCCTCTCAAAATTGGCAAAACAAAAAACTACAAACGCAAACACAAAAAAAAACAATTTTCAACATGACCAAACCTTCACTAATTCGCAACACTCAAAATCGACCACCCTAAAGAATCAATCTAACCGCAAACTATCATAGACAATACAAGACCGCGTACGAAAAAAAAAACGGAAAAATTACTTAGTCTATGATCCCATAGAATTGTATTTAGCACCTTGCTTTAAATCCCTTGGGAACGGATCGGGAGCCTAAAGGCCCAGTCGGTGAAATTTCATTGGAGTGAAAGGTCCAGGTAAGATTTTGATATAGAAAGAAGGGTTCGTCAATTGTCATATTTTTTGACAAGTGCATTGAATGTGTCGGTATGTCAAAGTGACAAGGTGTGGTCATTGTTCGCTATTAATGATTGTCGCTTCATCTATCACCGATTTGATGGTAAAGCGTTACGATTTTGGCACGATTTTCTATCTATTATACTACCCGACAGGAACCTAATATTATATCAGAATAATAAGTCTGAAAGAAGGACCGGTTGTTGTGGCGACACTTGGGGGAGGCCTTTGTCCAGCAGTGGACGTCTTTCGTCTGATAAGTATGATGATGATGATGATGATGATGAATAAGTCTGATGAGCTACAGAATGGGTACCTAATATCAGGAACCGGTTACGCGGTAGACCCAAAAGAAGATGGTGAGATGAATTGGGATTCCAATCTTAAGGATTGCGCACAGATTGTCTTAAGATAAACAAACATGGAAAGAAGAGAAGGAGCCTTTTGCCCTGCAGCTGGACAGTACGGGCTCATAATAATTACAACGCGCGGCTCCGTCCGGGTGGATGTCGGTTGTAGCGTAAAAAGTAGCCTATGTCCTTCTCCATATCCCAGGCTATATATCTACCAAATTTCATGACGATCCGTTCAGCCGTTTTAGCGCGAAAGCGTAACAGACAGACAGAGTTACTTTTGCTGAAATTTGATATGCAGGTTCTTTGGGGGTGTAGGGGAGCACTAAGAGACGATTTCCCGAAATCCCTACGGAAGCAAGAAAATACAGGAAATGTGCGTACGAAGTTGCGGGCAAAAGCTAGTCTATACTAATATTATAAAGAGGGAAGATTTGTATTTTTGTGTGTGTGTGTGTGTATGTTTGTAACGAATAAACTCAAAAACTACTGTGCCGATTTCAAAAATTCTTTCGCCAATGGAAAGCTACATTATTCGGGAGTAACATAGGCTATATTTTATCCTCGTATTCCCACGGGAACGGGAACTACGCGGGTGAAGCTGCGGCGTGCTGCTAGTTATAAATAAAAAAGTAGCCTATGATCCTCAGTGAGTGTTGTTTTGTAACAGTGAAAGAATTTTCATAATAGAACTAGTAGTTCCAGAGTTTAGGTACTTCGTACTAATCCTTCAAACAATTTTAACTACTCATAATATTAGTTTAGATAAGAGGATCACGTTTAGCATTGATAAAAACGTATCATTTCGTAATTCTGCAATTTCACTGCTAATTCCGGATTGCTAGGTCATCTAGAGGATTTTCAAAAAAACCGATTCGATGATAAAATTATTAATTATCTTAATTAATGAAGATGACATTTTGACATTGGATTTAACTCCCAGGTGTCAATGATAAAGATAATAATTAATATCATAACAAAAACAGTAATTGCCGTATCTGTCTGCCAAGTGACTACTGTAGGTATTCTTACTCATCATTTTCACATAAGTTTAAGAAAAACATCGTGTGGTGGACCGATGACCTGGTGAGGGTCGCTGGTAGCCGATGGATGCGAGACGCACAGGACCAGGGGCTCGAGTCTGCTATTGCAATCGTGTCTCAATGACCGGTCATTGATCGAATATTTGACAACTTTGACAGTTTTTGTATGGGAAATGTGTCATAAGTTTGACGTTATAAGTCAAAAATCGATCATTGACCGGTCATTGAGACACAATTGCAATAGCAGACTCGACCCCCTATTGTTGTGGCGACACTGACACTGACACTAGGGGGAGGCCTATGTCCAGCAGTGGACGTCTTTCGGCTGATATGATGATGATGATGATGATGATGATGATGATGAACTAAAAACATCGAGCGATGTCCAATAGAACCGAGAAATCGAATGCATGTGACATCCACAAAACGCACTGGGCTCGCCTGGTGGATTACAGTCCTTTCCACAGAGAGAAGACCTGTGTCCCAGCAGAGCGGCAATTGTAGGTTAATTTTGCTTACGTAATCTATATATTTAGCGGTGGTCCGCTAAATATATCTTCAAGGTTAAGCAACGCTTGCCGAGGTTGGTCTGTGGATGGGTGACCATATTAACATACCGAGACTCCTCCGTGCCTCGGAAAGCACGTTAAGCCGTTGGTCCCGGCTGTGATTTGTAGATCTTTGGCAGTCGTTACGGATTGTCAGAAGCCAGAAAATCTGACACCAGTCTTGCCAAGAAGTACCGTGTTACCCAGTTAGTGGGTTGTGGAGGTTTGGTAGGCAGCCGCATAAGAGTCGAGCTCGTAAAGTTGACTGGCAAAGGCTACTAGATATTCCGGGACCCTAAGAAATAGGTCACGGGAGCGAAGTCGGGGGAAAAAACTAGTACCAACTAAAAAGCCTGTGAGTCTTTAAGTCAAGAGTGAATAGGTTACTTCTAGGCAAGCGTGCTGCATCTTCGACCACATCATCGCTTACCATCAGGTGAGATAGTGGTCACGAGCGTGCCTATCAATGATAATAAAAAATAAGAATAAAAGTTTGTACTTAGGTCAGAAACCTATGAAGTGAAACTCATACATACAGATTTTTTGCTCCAAACTTCAGAGAACAATCTCCACGTAATTGTTAGCCATACGATACTGCTTTTTCACAATAACACAGCTGATTTGTTCCAATGTAAGGTTTCTTCACAGTTTTTAAGATACAGAGTGAGCTCACCAGATGTGAGGTTTTTTTCGTTAATTTAAGGGTATGGCTTCTAAGTGTTCAAGGTATTTCAAGGTCATTATACGCCAACGCAGCTCGAGAATTAGGTTTTGAAATTTGATTTCGTAGACCGTAAACCAATTCATGTGCTTGATCTTTTCCCAACCACATTGGGGTCGGCTCCCAGTCAAACCGGATTCAGCTGAATTTCAGTATTTTACACAGAATCGGTTTAGTTTATAAACATACAAGTCCCCATTTGGAGGTAGCGAGAGTAGTCTCCGTTGATCCTCCGTTTAAAATACCTTCGTTGAAAAGGGAGGATCCTCCGACCGGACGGTTGTTGTGTCCAGTGGGCAACTGCCCGATAGTTGATATTCGGGCTGTTGTATCTGTTCAAATCGCACGGTAAACTCTGATTATCACGATTCAGGATTTTTGATGTGTTAGTTCGCAGCTGTCGGGATAGATAGCGCTGCGAGTCTCATTGTTGCGATGTAGATTCTGCTACATTGATTTTTGTGGTAGCGTAAGCCGCTACACCCATATGAAACTGTGCCTAATTAGTTTTTCATTAGTTTTTAGTGCGGTTTTCCCTTACCATCAAACTATGACGAAATTCCATCCAAAAACATTGCCTAACCCATCCCACAACACACAATAATCTCGGCACCTAACTCGTCGCCTATGCCCGCTGTGCACGTAACCCTTCGCTAGCACTCGCGGGTGGTCGCCACCGAGGTTGGCAACCCGACACCGAGTTGATCAGCTGATTCCCACGTACTCTGCAGCGTAGGGTTAGGTACATCCTTTGTGTGCAAATGTGGCGTGTTGTCGCGAATATGGGTTGATTGTAAGGGTGCATTGTTTTAGGGAATTTGTAAAACGATATTTATTTTATAAGTGGGTTAAAAAAAACACTTTTACGTACGTAATTTTTTTTGGTCATTGTATACTAGATCAGGCTGGTGTTGCCAAGCTACATATTATTTGAGAGAAAATTGGTACAGCTCCTGTGAAGCACAACTCACGGCTTGCGTCTTTTTTGCTTGACTTTAGTTATTTCCAATACAAATGATATCAAAGTAAGGCCCGGTCGCGCATCACTTGCCGTGCCGCGTCGGGTGGGCGCCAGACCTAAGATTTAACTAATCAAAGATTTTTCTAAAAACCTTCAATAAATCATACTAATATAAATGCGAAAGTTTGTGCGGATAGATGGATGTATGTATGTTTGTTACTCTTTCAAGCAAATACTACTGAATGGATCTTGATGAAATTTGGCACAGAAGTAGATTATAGTCTGGAATAACACATAGGATACTTTTTATCCCGGGAGTGTGTTGTCTTGGGATAATTATCGACATTCACGCGGGCGGAGCCGCGGGCGGCAGCTAGTAGATCATAATTAAACAATACTAACGACCCGAAAATGATCCTCTAGGAACGTACTTCCCGTATACAAAGTATCGTATGTCCTAATCCAGGGTATGATCTACTCGTGTGCCAACTTTGATCGAAACTCTTGAAGAGGTAACACAAAGAGAGATAGAATTACTTTCGCATGACATAACACTAGCTGATCCGCTTAACTTCGTCTACGTCATATTTTTCATGAATACTCCGTCTTCGTCGATAAATGGGCTATCCAACACTAAAATAATTTTTCAATTCGGACCAGTAGTTCCTGAGATTAGCGCGTTCAAACAAACAAACTCTTCAGCTTCATTAATATTAGAAGAAAGGATATAAGTATAGACGGTTTGCAAAAACCAGATTGCGTCCAATTGTAAAACCATTTTATCGTCATTCCCTTCTAGTTACGTACGTCACCCCAAGAGTAAGTAGGCATTACGTCAGTCAACCCCTTTCAAATGACGTGGGTGGTCTCTGAATGAGTTTGTTCATTTCTAGAAGTTGAATGAATGAATGAAACTGCGTAAGATGCTAGAATGGCGAATGGATTGAGATGATGCCTGAAAATTGCGAAAAACTGTTCTTTTGGAATCACAAGGTATTTTATTTGGAGAACCAGAGTTGCAGAGGATTTTTTAAGGAATAGCATTTCAGTGTTAAATGTAATTTTTTTTTATTGTTGTATTTGAATGTGTACCTAATTGTAATAGAATGTATTTATGTCGCAGCCATATAGCTTAACCAGCCATTTAATTGGTGGCTTAGCCTTTTCATTTAAATGTGCAACTTTTTCAGCGACCTAAGTCACTTATGTCGCTGATTAAACGACGCTGTTCAATGTAAAGGCTAGGCTTTTAATGAAACGGCTGACTGAGCTAGTTGACTGCAACATTTATTTTATATGCTTATTTGAATAAATGTTGCCCTAAAAGCCATTTTCAACCAATTAACCATTTTCAACTTAACATTGTGATACGCACAAAAACATACGAATATGATCAGGGCCTAAACCACCAACTCTTAAAGCAGTATTACTTTAATATTACTTCTAGTGGGAAAGAGACAGAGCTATACGTCCTGTATAGCTCCGTCTCTTTCCCGCTGGAAGTAATATTGAAATAATACTGCTTTAAGAGTTGGTGGTTAGGCCCCAGCTCACAAGAATTTAGAAGTATTCCTTGCAGTGAGTTTAGCAAGTTTAGGCAGTGAACTTCAGAAATCGGAGACAACAATAGTGATTATGTTGTCAATATAAAAAAAAACCGGCCAAGTGCGAGTCGGACTAGCGCACGAAGGGTTCCGCACTATTACCTATAACAAACGGCAAAAAAAAACACGTTTGTTGTATAGGAGCCCCCTTAAATATTTATTTTATTCTGTTTTTTAGTATTTGTTGTTATAGCGGCAACAGAAATACATCATCTGTGAAAATTTCAACTGTCTAGCTGTCACGGTTCATGAGATACAGCCTCGTGACAGACGGACGGACGGATAGCGGAGCCTTAGCAATAGGGTCCCGTTTGACCCTTTGGGTACGGAAAAACGACTACAGCCAGATTTCGGACTTCAAGTCATGGTAGGCCTTTACTTGTAAATTGAGAGAAGAATAGCGTAATTAGAGCATTTAATGCACTATCAGACGCTAATTATCATCGAATTTCATAAAAAACGTCCATGCAAAAATGCCTCCAAAACCACAAAAAAACTGCAAAACAACAGTAATATAGACATTAGTATTTAAAAAAATGCAATAAAAACATATCGACTCGGGCACCGAACCTGCGACCTTGACCCGGCACATCTGCGACCAGCACCTGTCATATGGTGCCGATGTTCTATGCCACATACCAGTGTAAACTATAAATACCATGGTATGGTTCCCGTATTGTGAAATGGCGGCAAAATAAACTTGGAAGCAGCTGGTTAACGTTTCAGGAAATACCTTTAATCATTTTTAGGGCCCTGATTTTTAGACTCCCATGTCCGTCTGTCTGTCACCAGGCTGTATCTCATGAACCGTGATAACTAGAGACAGTTAAAATTTTCACAGATGATGTATTTCTGTTGCCGCTATACAACAAATACTAAAAAAACAGAATAAATTAAATATTTATTTATTTAATAAAATAATTATTGAGAGGTATTGCGTTTATTCTGTTACACCAGACGTATCTGATTGCGTGATATTCTAAACTATTTCAACTTAATGAGACACAGTTAAATCGTAAACAATTGAATTTGATTGGTACTTATTGTAAATTATCTATTCACTGTGTTTTGATACTGAGAAATTCCGGATAGAAAAAACTCCATTACAATGCTCGACTTAGGAATCGAACCAAGAACCTCATACTCAATAGTAGCGCTCAAAACCATTAGAATTAAAATATGACGGTAAAAAATCTTTGACAACACCCTATAATTTAATTATTCCACTAGCTACAGGATGCGTACATAGTAATCACACCCTAAACACAGGGTGTGTGTGTGTTTTGTATGACGTGGTGCTCCCTCGATGGCCACGTTAACACTGACGTGTCTTGTAAATACTGAGAGGGTTGAATTATTAAAAATTGAAATAGCTTGCCACCCCTTTTTTAGTAGAACACGTGAACTATTTGACACCCACATTTTACTCGTTCCGTCCCATTGAAAAGGGTGATATTATGGTACGTGGTGTTTGAGTACGTTAAGGATGGCCCCACTATATCTTTTGACGTATGTAAATAAAAAATCTCAAGGATGCATCTACGTATGATGATTATGAATCAGAAGACAATTGAATGCTAGATTTTAGAACAGTTTATTGTGTTTCAAGACTGAGAAAGATAAAGTGGACAAGCAGAAAATAATGTATACATAACAAAAAAAAAACAGACTTGCAAAAAGAAAAAACAAAGTACAAAATAACTCTAATTTGGGAAAGTTTTTTTTTTTCACTTTTCAGTGGTTGGTGTGGGAAAACCTAACAAGACCACTGGAAAATCACAGGAAAGCAGAACACGCAATTTCGTATACATGGATGTCTTTCCACGTATCTTATCCAGCTATTTGGATTTAAAAACCAAACTACTGGACCGATTTTGATGAAATTTCTATGGGACTAAACGGGAAGTATATCCTTTCACATGAAACAAGAATTATTCAAATCGATTCATAAATGACGGAGATATGATCTACAAACATGAAAGAAAGAAAAATACAACCGGATTGAGAACCTCCTCCTTTTTTTGAAGTCGGTTATGAATGAAAGATGATTTGCTAGAAACAGAAGACTACGGCACACGAATAAATTGGCTTCAGCTGCCGCCTTAATGAACACATATTGGTGACTAGTTTCGGGGTTACCATCCAGCCTAATCTTGTAAATCTAGAATTATTTGATTTGATATTACAAGAGACAGTGTGGCTACAAAAATACCCCATCATAAGGAAGCTCGGGCTAAGTTCGGGTTACGATGGATGACCTGGTCATCAACATCATCATATCAGCCGAAAGACGTTCACTGCTGGACATAGGCCTCCCCCAAGTGTCGCCACAACAACCGGTCCTGTGCGTTTTGCATCTATCGGCCCCATCGACCATCTGTTCTGCAAGCAATGTGCCCTGCCCACTGCCACTTCAATTTGGCGATCCTTCGGGCTATGTCGGTTACCCCTCTTCTCTTGCGGATATCGTCAATCCTGATTCGATCACGCAAGGAAACTCCGCGCATTCAACCTCTCCATTGCCCTTTGGGTGACTTTAAGCCAATATAGGTACTTTATTTTTATCCGAAAGCAAAGACAGGGTAACGTTTTTAATTAAAGGCTTAATTTCAATATCCAGCGATAGCGAACACCAATCACATAAGAAAATATTGTTACAGAACCTATATTTAAATTAAAAGTTTTCAATGCCCAAATACATACTTAATGTAATAATTACCCCTTATTACTGGGCATTGAAAACACACCTGTTGCGTCCACACAAAAGGAGCGATTTCTTCAGGGTGACCGGTTTAGTTCATTTCGAACTAATTGTGAAGGGAACGTGCTTTTGTAAGAAGTTACCGCCTTCGTTTTGAAATTGGGGCAGTTCTGTTCTGAAAAGAAACAGGATTGCTTGAAGATCTATTCATTTGTGTACTTCTTTTCAGTGTTGAAGTAAGTTTCAATATCATTGCAGAGGTTTTAAGGTTTTCGCGCTATTAATACTTGGTTACTGCTGGCTAAAACGGCTGACCACTGCTTTAATGCTTGTTCTTGCGGAAATCTTTCTATCTTGAATCAGTGTTGTATGAGTATATTCATCAAACTGAGGGGCAATTACTGATTTTCTAAGAACATTCGCATTTGAATCTGTCAAAATAATACCTTTTATTTTGTCAGGCTGAGTGTGGTCTACGTTGTACAATGTGATGTTTTTTTTACCATTATTGCCAAGATGACACTGGACTTTGCTTGAAATTGAATATTGTATTTTTTTCCTTCTCCTGACTACACAACGTTACGAATATTTCTTCCACATTCTCCCAAAGCTCCAAAGCTCGGCCACCACCGTTACATGCGCCCGCGCAAACGAACGAGCAACACCTGCCGTTGCGCAGACCGGTCGCGCCGCACCTAACTTGACGATTGTTCTGACCCGCTTACCGAATATTTTTGGTGGCTTTTCTAAAATCCGATGTAGGTAGTATTGGGTTCGGATTCTTTGATTGAGGTAGGTGCTTCTTTGAACAATATTTTTTTAAGTTAGGTGATGAATAGAAGAAGGCACATGCTGTATTAACATCAAATAAATTGGGATAAGGGCATAAGAATGTTGACTTTTGGTGTTTTATTAACTGCTCTATTATTAATTAAATTTAAAAATCATAATTCTTTTGGCTATGCTGTAGTCGGGTAAACAATGCCAATATACATAAGTACCAAGGTGACAAAGCGATAGGTATTAAGTGTTAAACTTAAGTAAGTACAAAAACAAAATACACATACATAGGCCTCAAAATCTCATACATCTTTGTCATCCGGAAATGTGTTCCGAAGAGTGGCGGCATTACCACGTTCGATGGCAATGCCTCTTTGGGGAAAGAACGAGCCAGCCCTGTGTTCACGCAGTGTCGAGGTTTGTGTTGACTTTCTTGTCAAGGAATATGTCAATTTGTATATCACTACTGTCTTTTTTTGGGCGTTTCTTCAATATATTCATAGCCGTAAAAGGCGACTAAAAGATTATAAAATGCACTGTAATGAAGAATCAATTTGCGAAACTATGAAACAGCAGTGAATAGACGATGACAATAAAAGACTTTGTCAACCATTCAATCAACATTGCATGAGCGTATTTTGTAATGAACTAATCAAGAAATTATCATTACTATTACTCATCACCAAGGCACCTTTCAACCTAGATTAGACACCAATGGAGCACCGATAGGCGATACCATCGCGACCTTAAGGGGATATTCCACATGGCTAGAAATCATCTCAATCAATTCAGACAAGTGTTTAAAAAAACCGGTCAAGTACGAGTCGGGCTCACACACGAAGGGTTCCGTACCTAAAACGGAAAAAATACACGTTTCTTGTATGGGATATGGGTGCTACAGACAGCTACATTTTAGGTGGTAAGAACAACTTCACCGGGTTCTCGAGTTCAAGATATGTTTTTCTTAAAACACGACAGAACCCAGCAAGTCAAACACCCCCTTACAAACAAACTACGCATCACAGATTCACTTGACATAATTACTCGATACGTTTTCCCTATCAGAGGTACTGCGCATAAAATCACGCGTCCACCTGGTATGCGCGCGCGCAGACCGCTCGCCGCCGCCGGTGACGTAGTCGGATGTGCTAGTAATGTATGCTGATAGATGCGTGGTAGTACCTTGTTCTAGCTGGTTTTCTATGAGGCATTGGGAGCGGGGAGATTGTAGTTTGATTTGGGAACTAATTGAATGATCTACTGAAAGTTTCAGAGATAATTGTTTTACAAAAAGACTTGGGATTGGCTTTTCAGTTTTTCAATCTTACTTGATGCAACAAGCTTAAAATCTGTTCCAGACATAACGTTTTTTTTTATTACTATTGAAAGGCACGCGCTTTACCACTATCTCACCTGATGGTGAGCGATGATGTGGTCGAAGATGGAGCACGCTTGCCTAGAAGTAACCTATTCACTCTTGACTTAAAGACTCCCAGGTTGTAGCTATCAGGAAACACTCTGGCAGGGAATTCCACTCCTTAGCTGTACGCACAATGAATGTGGGGAGAGCACTATTAAACAAGACTGATCAATCAAAGGCAATCTTAATCAGACATAGAAACCTGAAAAAGGGTCATTGTAGTCATCATTATGAACAAATTATGGGAACACTCCCTGAAATCCCAAAAAAAAATTAGTCGACTGCCCATACATTTATATGCGCATAACTCGACGAAATGAACCGATAAATCAAACAACGCTCTTTAGAAAACTAGATATTTTAATATCAGAGAACAGCCCAACGTCAAACCATTCATTAACCAACTCAAGATATGACACAAAAGCTTTGTTTCCACTATCAGCAATAGCGTGAGTTGGCACTCCCCGAGGTGTCAGGTTCTGATCCCGGGTGCTCCCGGGTCGTAACGCGACACTGTTCCGGCAACTACTTCCTTTAGCTTTCACATCCGGTTGAACCTCATAGATTCTGAAGCGATCCTCCGATATTTTTTGTCACAGTAATAACTGTCGATAGCGTGTGAGAACAAGTGATAAAGTTACTTGACATGCAATGTCTTTGACGGATGTCAAGGCAAGTCAGAATAGGGACAAAGGTTAATTTTATCCCACGCCGATTTTTTTTTTAAATTGAATATGTGACAATGCGGACAGGTAGTCTACCTGATCCATTCTGTGTTGTATTTGAAAGGGGTAACGTGTATATTCGTAAATGTGATTTCTCGTTCAACTAAGACGCGGTAAGTGTTATTACATTCTACTTATGGATTGAAAGACGCATTTTAACGAAATTTAAACACAATTTTGTCGGCTAGTAGAGTTAATTTGTTACAAATGAACCCAAAATGGCGTTAAATATGAAATTCTCTTTAGCAGGTGATAGTCTTGAAAGCTTTAACGATCTAGGACCAGACCCCCTGAATTAATCCAGTCGTTCTGACATCTCACTTGTCAAGAAATCCACATTGTATGGGATTCCGGCCAGGGTTGCGGAATTTGTTCGAAAAGTCACCGCGGCCCTGGAACGCAAAGGGCATAAGGAGGAACACGGATGGGTTTTAGTCAGTAAGAGTCTGACACTCCCTTCCGTTCCACCCAGAGCGAAAGAAGTTGAATACCATCCATAAAAAAATGGGATTGACAATCGCTTCTGAAACGTCACGACGTCAATCCAAAACATTTTGGCTTTTCGACAATTGTTATCGAATGTCACTTTGTCCAGAACCACTGTTGTTCGTTATCTCAGTTTACAACAAAAATATTATCATCTATGTATCTCACAAAACAAAAACCTAGCTGCACCTCTGTTGTGCTTAGCCTCTCATTTAAGACCATAGTACAATACTATCAATATTTTTAATATGTCCGCTCGTATGATCACTTAGGACGGACGTTAGGACGCGTACTGAATATTTATGATCTCGTTTGTGACTTGTGTGGGACTAACCAGCTTAAGGAGGAGGAGGCCCTGTGGGTATATGAGGAAGTTTCATTACGACTGCAGTTTTTGAGATGGTTGAACTATTTATGTATCTAGCCTATTTGGTTCCGCTGCTGGACAAAATTCTGTTCTTTGCCAGTACAATGATTGGTAAGAAGATAAATATTGCGCAGAACTGTGCTTTTTTTATTGAAGAATGGGCTATCTCTTAACCTCGATCACGCCTGATGGAAAGCGATGAATGAAGTCTATGGAGCGAGCGTGCCCAGAAGATGCCGTATGGTACAATACTCCCACGCGTCGACGAAACACAGCAGGCTGCTTGACGCCGGACTCTGGTGGGAGAGTGGTCGCGAACCAGGCGGGCGATAGCCCTACCACCACAAGGGAAGACAATCCCAGTCCATTTGCTATCATTTATTGAGGAGTTCCGTTGCCTATCTCCGAAGTTCGAACGCTTGCCCAGAAGTAACGTATTCACTCATGACTTAATAGCTATCAGGAAACACAGACTCTGGCAGGGAATTCCACTCCTTAGCTATACGCACAATGAATGTATTCCCAAAACGTTTCGTGCGTGTGGGTGGGATGTCCACCATGTACCGGTGGCGTATTGCTTTTGGTCCGATGATGAAACGGGCCTGGCGGAATCCTTGCTTTAACTCACAGACTAGATTATTATTTGGTGTCTGAAGTTTACAAATCTAAACCCTTTCTTGTATTTAATAGCACGTTACATTGTTTAGTTATCACGCGAATACATTTGGCAATTGTTATGGCTAGCTCGACAGTCAGGCAATCAGATCGACTAAAGATTAGATGAATAACAGAATATTCAATTTATTTAAAATGATTATATGAACGAAGTTCCCTATTGCACGGTACGAACTTGGCGGATAGTGGCTAGGCGAAATAAAGTGTAAGATTTTTCCGTAACAAAATTTCCGTCACGACCCTTTCTTTCGGGTAGACGGTTACCCATAGGGTGACACGATCCTTCATCCCCGGACAAAATATCCCTAATTAAATTAAATAACTGCGAACTTCGTTCCAACAGAGTGTTCCACGACAATCACGCATTTTTTATTGTCTGTCTCACGTATGACCACAATCGCACCTCATGGAAAGCGATGATGTGAACACGCTTGCCTAGAAGTAACCTATTCATTCAAGACTTACAAGACCCGGGGTCGTAGTTTTCAGGAAAAACTCGGGCAGCAGGGGATTTCAGTCCTTAGCTGTACAAAATGAAAGATTTCCAGAAAGTTTCTAGAGTATTTTCTCAAATGGTGACAGTCTAACTCAACGGAAAAGCCAACTTTGCCCATCAGTGTCAGCTTATAAAAAACATGCAAGTCAGCGTCAGTTGGTATAATTGCTAACAATTCCCAATGCGCCACAGTGACTCCAGTATCAATACTCGTGCCATCCATTTAATTATAGTAATATTAAATAAAAAGAGCCTTTATTACTTCATCTACGACCTCATTTCATCGCCACCTATACTTATGCCATAAAAAATGCATGTCAGCCACACCATCGTCTAATTATGCTATAACTGTATCAGCCATCGATTGTATTTGTGGCAGCACATCTAATATTCTATAGACAAGATGACGTGGTGTTCCTTGAATGGGGCAGAGGCCAAGGAAAATTGTCACTGGCTAGTAATTATCTAACATTATAAGGGTGTCTAGGGCTGCGCAGAGTGGGAGGTTTTACAGCGTCTGTGGTAGGGCTGTAAAAGTTGTTAGGGGTGTAATTTTGTGTCCTGTTGCATATACTGCTGAGGAAACACGGAGGTGTAAATTATATGTACCTACTGGTGTAACGATTTCAAATTAGGAGCTGAAGAATGTTGAGTAATTACGTCTCAAGCAAAGATAGACAATACTAATCAGATTTTTGGGTAGGTAAATGATATTCATTTGAAATTTGAATTAGATTTTTTTTGTTTGGTTGGAATTGAAATAGATTTTTTTTATGAGGCCAGTGCTTCTTACACTGACTATACTACCCTGAGAACAAACACCGAAACAAACGATCTGAGGTGTTCAAAAATAAAGCGAAATTAATGAGGTAGGTAATATTAGTAGAACCTTTTCAGCTGAACCAACATCCTTAAAATACCAACCTTAAGAGCGTTTACGCGGTACGGCTTTTCATACAAAAATGAATAAACCGATTTTAACAAAACTTGGTATGCATACGCTAGATATCCAGGTCTAAATAGTTATCAGAAAACATTATTGATAAATAGTTCAGGGGGAAGGATATAGTGATTTTTCACTTTCTATAGAAAACTTAAAATCGCTCTCTCTCTCTCCCTCTGAAATCTTTTTCAAAAATGTTTTCTAATAACTATTTAGACCTGGATATCTAGCGTATGCATACCAAGTTTCGTTAAAATCGGTTCATTCATTTTGAAGAATAAGGACTTGAAAGTTTGTATGAAATGACATACGGCGCACACGCTCTTAAGAAGAAATGGTCAAACAATGACCTACAGGTTATTAAGGCGTTAGCTTATTTAAATGTAATAAATTGAGCGTTAAAAACAAAGATGCACTCATTGCAGACGCAGGACAGCCATCTTTAGAATAACTACAGTAGGGTAAAAAGGGCACATAATAATATGTTATACAAAATGACATAATAGTTATTGTTTTAACCGTTAGTCATGCGATGGAAGGTCGCGCGTGCATCGCCAGGGTTAAGCGGTGGCGTGCAAGGTTTGGTTTTTGATGGGTAACCTAATGTTCTTAATCTTTTTTGGACTACAGATGGGTGCACGATTTTTATAAATGTTTCATCATTATTACTGAAAATTGGCTTCAAAAGACTTGAAAATTGGTCCTATCACCGGAAAATGCAAACGCCGTAAGATTCTAAAGAATCGCGTGAAATCGTAAACTATTTTTTTTCTAAATAAGACACGGATATATTGGAAACTATTGATTTAGGATTGAATTTATTGCACACAACAACATATAAATCTAATCAAGATTTATTACAATTTTACGGAGTCTGCAATTTCCTAATACAGAACAAAGGACCGCGTGGTCGAAGAACAGGCTGAGCTTCCTTCCCTTATGATTGGTATGAAGAATTGGTATAAACAATATTGTAGACTAATGCACGTATTAAGTATTTTGCCAGACATCCTTGAATCACATTTTATTAAAAAGTACACTTAATTTGCAGCCCAGCCCACCCTTGAAATGCAGTTCCCAGAAAACATCTGACATGCTTTAAAATAACCTAATCCTCCAATGAGTGTCCATGACAATTTAGGCACAAATATAAAGTTAATCATTTAAATTAAATAATCTACATAATTATTTTACTATACAAAAGATAAGATTTGAATTTTCAAGAGTGTCTGTCTCAGATAACTTAGCTAGACTCGTGGAACAACACAATCACTTAAAACTTTACTTTCCACAACTTAAATTGGCTTTTGAACTATTTAGAAAAGTTCTTTCAGAAATAACAATCATATCGTCCAAAATAACTTACGAATTAATAAAACTTTACCGATTTCAAAACTCCGTTTGTAATTCATCATTTCAAGATCCATTCAGAAACACTTTTACGTCTGTGCATTCAAAAAGTCTCACAGAAAAAAAAAACAAAAACCACCATCCTCTTTGCAAGACTTTCAAAAATCGAACAAAAAACCGCCTTTGTCACCGATAAACTTCGAAATTCGCATCACCCAAACCATACAGCACTATTAAAAACAAAAAAAAAAAAACGAAACAATTCAATTTTCGAATCTTAGATCCGCACGCCACGACGAAAAACAGAGAAGAAAATCGTAGAAGAAAAAATCGCACTATCGCGCTCTTACCGAGTTCAGAACAATCATATGAAAACGTAAACACACGAGACAATGCTAGCAATAATGTCAACACTAGATAACACAGGCACTTTGTTACATCACAAAAACTTTGTACGTGTTTTGTCGCGGAGCGCCGTACGTCCGGGCAGCGCGGCGGCGGAGTTACTACTGAATAGCCATGGCCGCTTGCCGCTCACTTAGCGGGCGGTGTTGCCATCGACGAGACTCGAAGTTCCCTGACAAGGCTTTTATTTTGTACGGAGTGAACTTTATGAATGATGTTCAGCGTCAAATCGATTATTTTGTGTTGTTTAAGAAGCGTGGTTCAGCGATTTAGAATGTATGTGTAGTAAGAATAACAAAGCTGTGTGAAACGAGCTATCATAACACGAAAACTCTGAGGAGTTACATTGAAAGTACTGTTAGTAACAATTTTCAAAACGTTTCACGGAATCATCAACATAAGACGTTCGTATCGTATCATAAGCATTTGCATGTATCCTTAAACGAACTCTACTAAATTCAGCAGTATGCAATTTATTTTTCGGTGCAATGTAATCGTTACATTGTGAGAACTGTAACAAGTCCCTCTTTTACATCGAGAAATCACATTAACCACGTGTTTCAGCGTTCAAGGATCATCCATTTTTCCGAAGAACTTCAAAAATGATATCACCATTAGTTACCCAATCTCCCTACATCATACCAATGAAAGCTCCCATTGCTCTGGCAACCCACAACAAAAAGCGACGTTGCCAATTCTCCAGGGGGGCGCGGGGCGCGAACGTAACAATAAATGAGGTTAAAGTTTCCGAGCACAACTTTACAACGAGTACTTACTTTTTTTCGAAAAACGGTTTCGTTCATTAAAAATTAGTATTTATTTTTTCAAGTTGTTCCTAAGTTATGGTTGAAGTTTCAAAGTTAGAGACAGTTCGGTTTGAATAAGTAAATAGTGTTTCGTAAGTTGTTAACGAAAGTGGTTCGAACAATGAGTTTAGTTTTAAACTTGATAGGTCATATTGTTGTGTAGTATCCACCCTACCACTTTCTAAGTGTGTTGGTATAGTATCAGAAGACTATAAAGTTGATGCGAAATCGTTTCATGATGTTTGCGTTTCAGTATCAGAAGATACTGCTATACAAGAAGTTAAAACCAAAGGCTGGAATGATAAGATTATACATAAGGCGAAAGTCACAATACAGTCACAAATGTACCGTATATGTGCAGTTGATGAAACTACTGCCCGACACATGACTGTGGCAATTTAGAATACTGAACAGATGAACCGTGCAAACACAAAATTGGTTTAATTAGAGACATATCTGCGAAAGAAGAAAGAAAAAGTGTTTATTCAGCACACATAGACACAATGTAGTAACAAAAATAAGGAGGCCTGAAAACTTTTAGAAGAAAGGAAAAGAAACTCCATCACGTTATTCGAACTCAGTGAGTTAAGTTCAATATTTTCATAACAAAAGGCATGTATCAACATAAAAGAGCAAGCCCTCTCTTTTCGCTAGTGATTCATTAAAAGCTGAACCCATTGATGAAGACTAATCTCTACACATGCAGCCACTGAAAACTACAGATTCTGAAATAATATCAGTCTGAAAATTGCAAACGGATTAAACTTATCAACGATTTAATGCTTACAGATAACAGTTGCCAAGTCCCTTGATAAAAACAATAAGATTAATAAAATCATCGACACTGTTAGATACGAGTAATTCTATGAGATTAGAAAGACTTAAGATTTGCTTATCACCAAATACTAGTGATTCATTGAAATCATTGTGAGACGTCATGATTTTGGCCAAGGATTTTATGAAAACAGTTTTGACAATGTAACGGATATGACTATCCGTTTTGTGCTGAACATGTGGAAGATTGGATCTTTCATCTTTGAAGTAGCATTGTTCGTTAAAAAACACTTCAAATGAAATCCTGACTAGTAAACGTCACCAGGAGAAAATTCACATTATGCCTCATTAATAAAACAGCATTATACGCAAAAAGTTTTCTGGTGGAAATGGCTCCAAAAATGTATAACACCCAAGACCAATACCACATATGATACCCAAGACTATACGAGCTGAGAATGATGTTAACAAATTCAAAACAATGCTAACAGACTGAATGATTAAAAAACGTAGTATTCCATTGGTGAATTTTTAACCGACTTCTCAAAAAGGAGGAGGTTCTCAATTCGACTGTACTTTTTTTTTTTGTGTTTGTTACCTCATATCTCCGTCATTTATGAACCGATTTGAAAAATTCTTGTTTTATGTGAAAGGATATAGGTACTTCTCGATTGGTGCCATTTGAATTTTATCAAAATCGGTTTAGCAGTTTGGTTATTAAATCCAAATAGCTGGAAAAAATATGTCGTAGTATCGTACAAAATTGCATATTTTTGCTTTCCTGTGACTTTCCAGTGGTGTTTTTAGGTGTGGGGTACCACTAAAAGGTGAAAAATAAAAAACTTTTTCACAAAAAAAAAACCGACTTCCTAAAAAAACACTACAAAGTACAAAATAACTTTAATTTCGAAAGTCGGTGTCAAATAACGAAGAAGCAACCAAAAACACCGACTTCCGAAATTAAAGTTATTTTGTACTTTGTAGTGTTTTTTTTGGAAGTCGGTTTTTTCTTGTGAAAAAGTTTTTTTAACAATTTAAATAAATAAAAATTAGGTACGTCGTTGTATGAGTCAAAAGTCCGATTTATTTAAGGTCAATTCTATTTTACGGTATTAATAGTATTTAATTTAACTTGAAGAAAATTTTAAATAATACAATGCATAAAAAGACATATATTTAAAATTAGTATTACCTACATATATGTATTTAAAATTTGTATGCCAATTAGGTTAAATATAGTGATCGGATATTGGAATTAGATCTTATTTTGTACTTATGAATTGAATGGGTGTATGCAAGATTGGCACAGGAACGTGGGGATTGGCAAAAGAAAAGAGAGGCCTATGCTTAGCAGTGGGCGAAGTCGGGCTGTGGATCATGATGATGATGATTATTCAAGATTTGTGATACACGATTTAAAACCACAATGTCGGGATTAGACCGAAGCAACTAGGCTTGCAAATTAGCAAGGTGAAAAGGGGTGTCAACATGATGATTGGTGCTTTTGTGTATCAATATATGTTTAAATTCTTTGTTTTAAATCTGCAACTGTACATATGATAAAAACGATAGTCCCTATATTGAGCAGAGGCATCTGGCTTTATTAAAACTTAAAAGTATACATGTAAACGCACAGACGTATATATAGAAGTATACATGTAGATCTTAGGCAGTCGTTACGGATTGTCAGAAGCCAGAAAATCTGACACCAGTCTTGCCAAGAAGTACCGTGTTAGTTAATGAGTTGTGAGGTCTGGTAGCCGCTCCACTTAAAATACTGGTATTCAGCTGAATCTGGTTTGACTGGGAGGCGAACCCAATATAGTTACATAATGATGTAAATGCACAGATGAAATCGCGAGCAAAGTGATTCTCGAATAATAGAATAACTATAGCCATTTCATAACAACCATACGACACAGAAGTAAATGAAAATGCACACACAACTCAAAACAGTTACATTTTAAAGAGAAAAACTCTTCAACTCTAAAAGCTTTGCTAAAGAAGTGGATCTACATCACTAGGTCATCAAACATAAATAATCTAAATTTATAGTTGTTCTACAGACAATAAAACTGATGGAATTAGATACTCGTTTAATCTGCTCTCTGGTATCCAGACGATAAATAAACAAACTCGAATTGTCTTTGGGTACTTTTCCAATATTAACTTTTGTATTTAAGTCTTCAGTCCTCGTTTTCATTTGAAGACTTTAAGCCTGAACTACTGGTCCTTTCAGTCATCTATGTTACAGGAAGATGAATAAGTTCGATGGTTTCAAGATAATCAACTACAGCCATCGCCCTTCCGGAGTCTGTGTTTCCTGATAGCTATAACCTAGGGGTCTTTAAGTCAAGAGTGAATCGCTTACTTCTAGGCAAGCGTGCGTCACCGTCGAAAACATCTCCGCTTTCCACTGTGTGATATTGAAGTCAAACGCAAGACTATTAATCATAAATAAATATGCTATTGTATAAGCAAGGCACTTCTCATCCGCAGGAAGACCAAGCTTTGATCACCACACTGTTTTACTGCACACACTCAAACTCTTTGGTCAAAAGTCGTGCGGTCGCCTTTCGAGTTCACTCCGTTTTCCTTAACTGTAAATAAACGATGTATAAATCAACTTTCAAAGTTCATATGGCATTGAAAGTCCACCGTGATGCAACCGCAATAAGAATTTAGATCAAACTTTTCCTTATATCAATGTTTATTACCCCTAAAGCGAGATTTCTTCGTATTCAAATTCCTTTTTGTTAGCCAATTATTATAAAATATTGTTTACAAGTTACGTTTACGAGTTACGCGAAAAATCTGTATGGAATCGTAGATCTTTAGAAAGGAAAAGATATGTCGTTCACTAGACTGTAACAGTTGATTGTGCTCATGGAATTTCTTGCCAGTTCTTCTCCATAGATATAGTAGGTATTGATTATTTCTTGTGCTGATTTGCTTTTACTAGCGGAATTCTAGTTTGAGCTAGGTATAAGTGTTAAATCTGTGTTTTGGGATGCATGAAGGAGCCTCCTCGTGTAGCGCAATTTGTTCCATCAGACCCTCAACTGAACCGAGCGCTCGGCGCATCCTGGACAGTCTCACCTAACACCTTATAAGACTGGCCAATCCTTCCCTTGCGGTGGTAGGGCTAACGCCCGCCTGGTTCACGACCACCCTCCCACCGGAGTTCGGCGTCAAGCAGCCTGCTATGTTTCGTCGACGCGTGGGAGTACCAGTGCCTTAGGGCATCTTCTGGGCACGCTCGCTTTCATCATGAACCTCATCTATCGCTTTCCATCAGGCGTGATCGAGGTCAAGAGCTAGCCCATTCATAAATATAAAAAAAAAAAAAAATCCCATGAGTTTCACTTGCAGACCGACTCCTGGAAAATTTGCAAGTGCTTGCAAGTACTTTGGGCGATTTTTTTATCCATAGAAACTCTAACAATAGTCAGAAATTGTGGTTGAATTTCGTTATAATTGTTTTCAGATCAATTGTAAACTAGACCAATGCTCAAATAAATAACGATTGGTTAAAACTTTTTTATTGATAACTATTTATGTTACCAGAAGAGCGAATATCGATTACATAATAGTAACAATGATTTCAGTTCTGATTGTAATAATTAAAATGACGCAGAGGTGAAGAATCTTGTACTCGTGGGGGCGTTGGGATGGTATTTGCTGTTGGGATTCCCGTGTGTAATCGATATTTCATAAAACTTACTTGTTTAAAATTGATTATTGTTAGCAAATAAATTAATAAGCTCTCAGGAATCCTAGTTTGCACAAAGGAAAATAATAAGTCATTTTATTTGATCGACTTATTGAGCTTTAGATTGGTGAAACAAGAGATTTTCCCGTTAAAGAAAAGCTAGGCTGGGTAGCTAATGAAAAAAAGTAGCCTGTCAGGGTTGCGGATTTTGTTCGAAAGTGTCACTGCGGCCCTGGAACGCAAAGGGCACTAGGAGGAACACTGATGGGTTTTAGTCAGTAAGAGTCTGACACTCCCTCCCGCTCCACCCAGAGCGAAAGGGGTCATTTGATGATTTCCCATCCATAAAAGCTGATATGTGTAAAAGTTTAGTTGACTTATATACCGGCTAAAATATTTCTCTTGATTCAACTTTAATTACCTTTTCAGGAAGATCCTAGTCCTTATTTCTCCCCATCACATCTACTTTCCCACAATTCCCTATTTCACACACCTGTTACACCTCAGCGTACAGCTACCTTTTCACGATTTTCTCTAGAGCGTTACGTCACAACATGTCCTGCGTCATTGACAGACATGCCAGTCACTCCTGACGAAGGGAGCCTATATCTGCCACTAGCATATCATAGACGGGGATTAATGTAAATATTACTCTTTATTTTGTTGTCACGTAGATTTTTTGTGATTGTCGAAGTTGCACGTAATCATTTTAAGTGTGGACAGTAAATCTGCTGGGAAATCTTATTGAAGCTGTTTTCATTGATCAAGTGATGACTACAGACAATTTCATCACTGAACAGAAGATTTGAGAATTCTGAAATCGGAACTACCGTCAGCTGCTTTAAAACTCAAACTTATTTGAGTCGTGAATAGGTTAAAAATTACGAAGACATAGTTTTTATTAAAACTTGCCTAGTTCACAGATTAACGACCTCTGACTACGATTGAACCTTTATTATGGGTACCAAGACTGTATCCCCACTAATATTATAAATGCGAAAGTAACTGTCTGTTACGCTTACAAGCTAAAACGGCTGAACGGATCGTCATGAAATTTGGCATATACATAAGCCTGGGATATGGAGAAGGACATAAGAGCCGCGGGCAAAAACTAGTTAATTATATTTTCCAATTGACAAGTTCGTTATTGATGTCAGAAACCAAAGTTAATAAAATAAAGAAACAAAAGCTTATTTTTAACTTTCTGTAAAAACAATTATAACCCAATTAAAACAGTTAAAGACAAAAACTCATTCAAACGAGTGACATCCCAACGAAATATGCCAAATTACAATTGACCTAAAACTACGACAAAACAAAATCCAAATAAAACAATTATCCGAAATCCTGTTCCTCTTGATAAGTAAAATAACAGAATTAAATAAAACGCAATCGCTATCGCCACAGATTATAATACGGATGACATCATTGTAGCTATCATGGAGATATTTCTATTAGTCGTGTCCCGTGGTTTCGACCGAACGCGTTATAACATCTTTTATCTACACTCACAACGTAATGTTCCAAATATGAGTTCAAAAACGAATGCATAAATACATACTTTTTTTTCGTGGATAGGTAAAATTTAAAAAAAAAACCATTACAGTTCAACATTTTCCTTCGATTTTTAAACAACTGCATCATAAAATAACTTTTTAATTTTTATAGCACACTTTTTCTTTTTAATTTTTGGCGCGGGCTCATTGACTTAAGTCAATGAGCCAGCTTTTATCTTTGTCTATGTTTGAGCGCGCTGCGCAGTCATTCGAATACGCAATGAGAATATCCGCCATATTGGAATTAACTATTTTTTCACTTATTTTATTTCAACTGTATGAGTGAAGATAAAATAGTGTATGCCACGGCATATAATTAGGTATTAAAACACTCGTGTGATAAACCCACACTCGTGTTTTAATAACCCTTTTTATATGGTCGTTGCATAAACTACTATTCTCATAGCTTTCATTATGTTTACTTGGTTCAGGGGGTCTACTCTCTAGGCCCGAAGTCCGTAGTTTCGGCCAGGCGTTTTCTACTCCGTATCACCTAGACCTACGGACTTACGATTAGTCCCGAATCTGAACTAAGAATGAATGATAGTTGTTCTTACTGCTGCGTTTCCACCAGAGATGTGCGAGTATGCGTAGCGAGGGATGGTTTGTTAAGAATCAATAGAATCGCTTGCGAAGAGCGAGGCTAGGTAAATGAAGCGATTCTATTGGTTCTTAACAAACATATCCCTCGCTACGCGTCCTCTCACATCACTAGTAGAAACTCAGGCTTAGCGTGAAGGACGGTATATGTCCGTCCTCAAGAATTGGGTTATTGAATGCTAAAATAATTTTACAACATCATCATCATGGCAGAGCTGGTGGCTAAATAATAACATCAAGGCAGATGGATATATCATCTCATTTCTTTCGAAAGACACTGCTCCACTCCTGGACAAAGGGAAGGCCTTTGTCCAGGAGTGGAGCAGTGCCTTTGTGGGCAACTGCTTGTTTGTCTGGCATTTTGCTGAACTGGAACTATTTAGCGCAGCCGTGGGGCACACAATTTATTGTTTCGAATGTGGTATTCTTATGTATCTAAATATATTTAAACGAGCAATTCTTGTATATATAAAATCTGAATCTCGGAAACGGCTCCAATGATTTTGATGAAATTTAGTATGCAGGGGGTTTCAGGGGCGATAAATCGATCTAGCTAGGATTCATTTTTAGAAAACTTTCATCATCATCATCATCATCATATCAGCCGAAAGACGTCCACTGCTGGACATAGGCCTCCCCCAAGTGTCGCCACAACAACCGGTCCTGTGCGTCTCGCATCCATCGGTTACCCGCGACCCTCACCAGGTCATCGGTCCACCTTGTGGGAGGCCTTCCAACGCTGCGTCTTCCGGTACGCGGTCGCCACTCTAAAACTTTTCGGCCCCATCGACCATCTGTTCTGCGAGCAATGTGCCCTGCCCACTGCCACTTCAATTTGGCGATCCTTCGGGCTATGTCGGTGACCTTGGTTCTCTTGCGGATATCATCATTCCTGATTCGATCACGCAAGGAAACTCCGAGCATTGCCCTCTCCATTGCCCTTTGGGTCACTTTAAGCCTTCTGATGAGGCCCATTAGATAACTATGCCAAACCATTTTAGAATCCATGTTGACTGTGTGTGCCAAAAAAATAAGTTTTCTTTCTGTCAAGAGTCACCACTTTTACCGGTCCTGTGCGTTAGCACCTAGTTTCAGAGACTTCAAACAAACAGACTCTTCAGCTCTATTATATTCATATTAACTTCTAATTATTCGTATTAGTCGATACGTTATCAGCGTTCAGCATAGTTTCGTCAACGCTGTTGTAGCGTGGTTGGCGGATTTTATTTTTATACGATAAGACTTGTTCCGTACTGCATAGATTAGCTTCCATTCACTCGTGTAAGTGGTTGAAGCAACTATAGAATTGAACGATGACGTTTCTAAGGCTAATGATGGTTACTTTTGCACATGACGTATTCTTCCATTTCAATCCCTTTCTGCACGTATCCAGACTTATTCATATATGTCAACCATATGAATAGTTTTATTAAAACGTATCGTAAACTGTATTAAAATTGCACACTAGCAAATTACTTACAGTATTTTATTTTAGCATGTACCAATCAGTATTTAAACTAAATAAGTAAGTATCAAAAAGTTTTTATAAATGAAGCACCCTATCTACGGTCCCTTTTGAGAAAAAAAGAAAGAAATCACGTTTCTTCTGTCAGAGATGACGCACAAAAACGCAAAATTAAAAGAAAATAACTTATCAACTATTTAACTAAAACTACATAAAACTTGTTTCATTGTCAAGCTATGTCAGGACCGGACATTATCTACAACGTGTCTCTGGTCACGCCAAAGACAAAACAGAACACAGTTCAGCAGTTGTCTATGGCATGACGGCCGACACTGACTGACAGCGACAACATAAAAATAACAATAATAATAACAGTAAACATTTAGGCAATTCACAATTATCGGAAGCGAGGATTTGAATAATTCTTCTTCTACGAATAAAGTCCTTCAATATTTTACGCAATATTGCTCTATAAAGCTTCTTTAATGAAATCAGGGTCTCTTGCTAGACTTTTAATTAACTAGTTGCTGCCCGCGGGAATGTCGGAAATTATCCCAAAGGAACATACACCCGTGATAAAAATGTATATCCTATGTGTTATTCCAGACTATAATCTACCTCTGTGCCAAATCTCATCAAGATCCGTTCAGCCGTTCTGACGTGATTGAGTTATAAACATCCATCCAAACTTTCGCAGTTATAATATTACTAGCTTTAGGCCGCGGCTCCGTTTGCGTTTACGTTGTCGGTTATCGCGTAAAAACATAGCCTATGTCCTTCTCCATATCCCAGGCTATATATCTGCCAAATTTCATGACGATCCGTTCAGCCGTTTAGCGTGAAAGCGTAAACGGAAAAGCGTAGACAGAGTTACTTTGGGATTAATAATATTATTAGTAGGGATTAGCTAGGATTATAAAGCCGATGAAGAGTTTGTTTGTTTGGTGAACGCGCTAATCTCAGAAACGACTGGTTCGAATTGAACAATTCTTTCAATGTTGGATAGCCATTTTCTCGAGGAAGGTTAGGCCAGTCGATAACACCTTAAATCATCTATACTTATATTTAAAATCAGCTGACCCGCGCAACTTCGTTGCGTCACATTTTTCATTAATGCTCTGCTCCTATTGGTGATGTTAGCTTATAGCCTCCCACGATAAATGGGCTATCCAACATCAAAATAATTTAGTTCCTGAGATTAGCGCGTTCAACCAACCAAACAAACTCTTCAGCTTTATAAAATTAGTATAGATTTTACCTCTGTACGAAATTAATTTCGATGAAAATGACAACCGCGACCACATAGATTTTCAAGACTCATCAATCTAATAGTTATATTTATTATTAAACATACAGGATTAGGTACATCAAGAGAACGGGAAGCAGCATCTAACATCTTCATTTTGGCTCATAACAACATGCATAATCGTGACCATAGTCCATCTGAAAAAAATACTGAACATGGCAATATATTCCGTGACTATATAAAAGATGCTATGGTTAGGAAAGAGGTGACCACTGAAATGACGGCAAACAGAGATGTTGCACCGAATCTAAATAAACTATAGTATGCGCCAGATAAATGAAGAATAACGGTCATTGACCCACCTACATTTATTGACAGAAATAATGACATAAAGCTGTCCTGAATCGACATCTATCGTGATCCTTACTGTTCTAGTAATGAAAAACGATTCATAATTTACTGTCCTACGAAGAGATATTAAGGAAAGGTCAATGACCGTTATTCTTCATTTATCTGGCGCCTACTATAGATGAAGGCCAAGATAAAGATGACCCTTTGACCATTTATTAGAAGTCTCCCAATGGATGCTTACAGACCAAAGTGATAACAAACCATCAGTGTTTACATCCCATCCCAAGATAATATTCACCCATCTATAAAAAAGACTAAACCGACACACAACTTTACATATTCTCACAAAAGAATCTCGTCTAACTAAACTGTTTACAATATAAAATTGTTCTAAGTGGATTATTAGCCATTACACGTCTATTGTCTATATAAAGATAACGCGAACAAATTACGAAGTCTCTCAAACGTGTACCGAGTCAAACGACTGAGTGACTTTTGAACTTTATCGGGTTTCACTTCGCTTGAGTCACGAAGCGACGTTGCCAGACCTCTCCCCCCGCTTTGTAGAACGAGATGAGGATAATAGAGGGAGATAGTGCAAGGAGTAAGGGAGCTTACGATTACAGATAATGTAAGAAAAAAGTTTGTGTGGTGGATGTAAGTGAATGTTGGATAGGGAAACGTGATGATTATTATATTAAAATGGACTTTGTTTACGTTATTGTCTCTTGGGGATTACATTGATAAGGTACTGTGACGTCATATTGAGTAACGTGTGTAAATACTACGTAAGAGTTTGAAGCATTTTCTGATACCGTATTAAGTACAATCAAATTGAGTAGACCCGTTGAGACAAAACAGATCAAGGACAATATTTCAGACTTATAGTTGCACAGGATGCTTTGCTTGTGTATCTATAAAAGGTGACGGCAGAAGAAGATAAAATAAAAGACAACAGCAGAGGTGTAAAGTAAATTAAAACGTGTGAAGCATGAAGGGGAAGGCATATTGTCAACAATAGAGCACAAATTCAAACACAGGACCAAGAGTTCCTTGAAGATAAGTAAACCACACACAGTAAGAATCACAGGTCATGTTCAATTGAACTTCACCATTAAATAATAAAAAAAGCAGTCAAATAGGAATCTGTGCCAGGGATAACAATCTTGTCTAAACTTAAATGGAAAAGAGGTAAAAATATGTCTATGGTAGGCGACAGATAAACTTGCAATAAAGTACATTGGTCTTTCTCTAATATCCCTTCGTAGATATCAGAACAATAAATTATGAACCGTTTTTCATTAGGTAATAGAGAACGTAAACGATCACGATAAAGAAAGATAGAAAAAGAGTTTATTTGCGCCAAGCATGACGAATACCAAAACAAAATTAACAAAATTAGGAAAGTTAGCAAGTTGGGAAGATATGCAGCATCACATTTGCGCAAAACGACCATCGCTCAGCATAATGCTGGGACTCGTGTATGAGACAGAGTCACAGCGCTGGTTTTCAGCGACAGCCGATAGAAGTCGATTCAGGACAACTTTATGTCTTTATTTCTGTTTCTGATTTTAAGAAAGTCAATAAATGTAAGTGGGTCAATGACCGTAAATGCATATTTATCTGGTGTCATGTAAGGAAGAAATCTCTGGAACTACTGATCTAATTTTGAAAGATCTTTCAGAGATAGCTGCACTCTCACCGAGTACCATTGGGTATTAAACTGAAGACAAATTTATAGAAACTGTGGTATAGGCCAATGAAGTTAATCTATTAAGCCGTTTAGATCCCACTGCTGGGAAAAGGCCTTCCTCTTCTTTTTCCAAATACGTCTGTCTTCTGCCATTGCGAGACAATCCTTCAGATAAGAGTCATGTTCATCCCTCCACTTTTGTCTTGGTGTGCCGCATTGGTCGCATGGAGCATACGGCGAAAAAATGCTACTTAGTTCATTATAATTTGAAACGGTTACCGATGCTCTTATCACCAGCCCCCTGCCTACGTTGCTAAGTGTCGTGAATATGAAGCAATGTAATAAAAAATGCAGGAGCTATCATGTTGCATGGGGCCCACCGACTTGAAAACTTTCGCGTACCAACTTTGTTACATGCGAAGCTACCCCGGGTACCCTGTTAGGTAACGTGATAGCAAGTTATGGCGATCTGGCTATGGCTATTGGTCTATGCATGTCTTTGACAGGGAATCGCCTGTCTTGAGAGGGGTTCAATATCATAGAACTGGGCGTTTCATAATGTGGCCTAAGTTAGGTTTGACGTAACTTATGTTCTCTTAATTGATTGCGGGCCCCGGTTGCTGTAGAAACCTGTGAAGACCTTTCGCAGAACATGGAGTAGACGCATTGATAGAAAGTGAGGCCTCCCTTAATGCCTTTTTTGCATCTACAGCGGCTAGGGTCTAAAAGTGGGAAGTCTCTGGCTAGGACAGTTACAAGACGGACTTTCAGGGGTCAATCAACACGAAAAGAAGCAGCATTGTACATTTTTGTAGCAACAACAAAAAAGTGTTCAATAAAATTACAATATATATTCTTGCAACTGACAAAATTTCAAAAGCTACTACATTTTGTCAGGACAAAATTGTACAGCGGGTTTATAAATTCATAAATACTTTTACAGATATCTCAATGACCAACTGGCTGAATGAAATGCTGAGCACTCCATTCCTTCGTAGGCGTAAGTTGACCAACATTTTATGCCTCCTACGCAAAGATGAGCATGCTCTATTTATAGGCTTAAGTGACGTCAACGATTTAAAAACAACCTGGGATTCATATTATTGAATTATTACCAAACATAGGACTGGTCTTAATTCAATTAATAGCCGGATATAAAAGTTTGAGGAAAATCAAAAGGATCTTGATTTCCTGTTCGCAATAGCAAAGATGTTTCAATCGAACTGATTTTTGTCGTAATTTTATTTATACGTTCTATTATTTTAATTAAACGTTCACATCAAAACGATTGCGATAAAGACTTTTTTGTTGTAATTCCGCTGTTGCCTTCGACGGTCAGACGGAATCGGAACAAGACACGAAAGGGATGGAGGGAGGAGCTGGACAGATTCTGGATGAAAAAGAAGTTTAGGAGGGCTGAAAAATACAGGATCCCAATAAAATAACATAACACAGTTTACCTTAAGATTTAACAACAAATAACTCAACTCGTACTCCAACTCCATCGGAGCTTGTCATAAATTGCAAAAAGGTTTAGCTGAGCAAGCACGTTTACGCTCTGCTTGCTCATCTCTCGAGTACGAAAACGTCAATAAGACAAGCTTTCATTGACGTTTTCGTGCTCATGTTGGAGTTCGAGTTGAGTTTGTTGGATTTTACGTTTAGGAATATGGGCCTGAGTCTTCATAACATGCACTGTATAGGCAATAGCAATCTCAATCCCCTTCACCACACGTAATTCGCATCTTCTGTAACCGTAGTTGGCAACATCGATTGAAGTCGCTAAGTGGTGAAACTTAGTTCCTAACAGCTTCAGCTCCGTGCTACGACTTTTACTGCTTTTCATTTACTGGGCTTTGACATGTTCTAGCCTCAGTAGAAGTAAACCAGTGCCTGCCTAGCCTGAAGGAAGACGCAGCGTTGGAAGGCCTACCACAAGATGGACCGATGACCTGGTGATGGTCGCTGGTAGCCAATGGATGCGAGACGCATAGGACCGATTGTTGTGGCGACACTTGGGGAGGCCTATGTCCAGCAGTGGAAGTCTTTCGGCCGATATGATGATGCCTTTTCTGATCCAGTCTAGAAAAGTATAATCCGAAACCAAATATAAATCTGCCTGCCTTCTCCCAACTATGTTGGGATCGGCTTCCATTCTAACCGGATGAAGCTGAGCACCATGTTACATGGTGCGATCCCTTCACAACATAGTAACTGCGTAAAACCACCCTTGGCAAGACTGATGTCAGTTTTCTTGGCTTTGGAACGATTGTCAGAGATCTACAAAAGACAGCCAGGACCAACAGCTTAACGTGCTTTCCGAGGCACGGAGGAATCTCGGTAAGCCAAGACGGTTAATCATCCACGGGCCGACCTCGGCTAGCGTTGTCTAACCTAGAAAATGGAGCCACAAGCTCCTCTTAAATAATTATAGAACTTTTTATCCCGGGAATATGTTCACTTGGGAACATTTTCGACTTTCACGCAAACGAATCCGCTAACAAAAGCTTATCAATCAATATATAATTATAACATTCTTCCGTTACTGATGACTGACTGAGTGACTGACAGACAACGTACAGCCGAAATTACTGGTCGTATAGAAAGCTGAAATTTGGCATGTAGGTTCCTTGGGAGTGTAGGGGAGCACTAAGAGAGGATTTCCCGAAATTCTTAAGGGAACTGGAAAAAATGGAAGATATGCGTACGAATCGCTGTAGCTAGTAGGTTATAAATTACTTACCCGGAATCCTATCAAGACTTGGACCTCCCCCACCCCCTTACAGTACAAGACAAACCAAAACCCATTTTCTTTGTAAAAGAGCCCACTAATCGAATTCTGATCGGTGATGGAGGCAATCAAAGAACTAAATATCACGGTGCATCGTTAATTTTGTGGCGGGTTCACACTGGGTGAACTACGTAGTGTTTACTATTTCTACATATAATTGCTAGAAATCTAGAATGTGCAGTACAACTATTTTCTTAATGTCCCTCGGCAATCATTGCATTTCCGGATACAAACGAAAGTAATCGGAAATACGATGATAAATTATTAGACAGCAGGACAAACAAATACGCCTTCCGACTTTCAAAAGCCACGAGTTTGTCCACCCATCCTTGTAGGCTCCCTCAGTCGACTGTGTATTAAATTCTCCTTTAACCAAACAGACCAGTACCGAAGAATATTTTTTAATACCCAAGTCAGCGCTCACCCTTCCGTCGATATCGTGGAATCGCTAACATAGTTGGAAACACCACGTAATTGTCAGCTGAATGTTTAATTATGTTGGGTAGCTCGGTAGCACTAGGCTCCTAGAGCGATGACCTGAAGCTTGTTCTATATTATTAGTGTTTGCTTTATTAATGGAAAGAAGAGGTTGAGGGGCGATGCAATTTGACGAGTCTTTGTTTTGTTTTTTACTTGCTAGCTTTTGCCCGCGGCTCCACCCGCGTGGATTTCGGTTATCGCGTATAAAAGTACCCCATGTCCTTCTCCAAATCCCAGGCTATATATGCCATTTTCAAATTTCAAGACGATCTGTTCAGCAGTTTTAGCGTAAAAGCGTAACAGACAGACAGAGTTACTTTCGCATTTATAATATTATAGTAGAGATAAGCACGAACGGTTTAGGGAATTCTCTCATTGTCCGTACAACTAAGGAGAGTAATTTGTATTTCTGTTTCACAAGAACAAAAACGGCTATAATCAGTAGTGATTGCAGAAGTGAGCACGATTTGTTTGTTTGCCGAATTGTAAGGTGACTTAATAACTTCGACTATAACACTAGTTATCGAAGTGGATCACAAGTATTTGATATTCACAGTAATCGTGAGTTTGATTGTTACGCTTCCACGCCAAATAGCAGAACCGATTTTGATGCAATTTGGTACAAAAATAGACCGGGCCCTGCAGACTGTTATAGCTTAGTACTTTAGCGCGAGTAAAGTCACGAGCAAACGCTACTATGAACATGATCTTAAACCATTACCCACAAAATCATGACCATCCGTCAACAACTAAGTGAATCAAGCCTCGCCAATAAATCCAGCGTGATATTACGCGTGCTTGTGACGTCATGACCCCCCTGGGGCCCGGGTCGCGGGGTAGGGGGGGTACAGTACGACCCCCATTGTGGGCCGTGATGTACGGAGCGATTTAGATAATATAATGACCGGGGATGAAGTCAAATTGAGAAGTGTAATGTGTTTCACGTTTGTAAGGGTAAGTGATTATGTTGAATTGGTAGTGTTTTTATGTATTTGTGAAGTGGTTTTTGAGAACGATTTGGAACGAACAGCTAAGGAGTGGAATTCCCAGCAGCAGTCTGTTTCCTGATAGCTACAACCGGGGAGTCTTTAAGTCAAGAATGAATAGGTAACATCTAAGCAAGCGTGCTCCACAGTCAACTATATCATCCCTTTCCATCAGGTGAGAAAATCGCCGAGTCAATGAAGCTCGTCGAGTCCCGGAGAAACGATTCAACTGTCTTGGATCCCGCAACGGAATCAATCGATAATCGACCCTTAACCAACCTCTTGGCAAGACGGGTGACACATTTTCTGGCTACTAGTACTGTATCTAAAACCAGAGCTAGAAAGCTACACCTTTCTTATGGGTGGGAAATCATCAAATGACTCCTTCCGCTCTGGGTGGAGCGGGAGGGAGTGTCAGACTCTTACTGACTAAAACCCATCCGTGCTCCTCCTAGTGCCCTTTGCGTTCCAGGGCCGCGGTGACTCTTTCGAACAAAATCCGCAACAGTAAGCTACACCTACCAAACAACGACAAGCAATAAAAAAGTATTGTTTTCAAGGAAATCCAATATTTCCAATAAAAAGCATAGCAATTGAATCGACCCTTCATAGCGTGGCGTTAAGTTAAAGTTTATAAGTGCAGCAAGGTCGCTGGCAGCCTATTAATTATGTGTTTGCAATTGAAGCGCTGTGGTGCTCAAACTTTGCATACAACAAATGCGATGTCACTGCCACGAAAGAAATTCGAGGCATCTTCTGCAGCTCCTTTATGGTGTAAATTTTGAGGGCAATCACTCTCAATTAACACATACAGCATGAGGTGCACTCTCAGTATAATAGGCTTAAAGGGGAAGGGGCAGACTGAAATGGGTACGCCGGGCCTCCGTTCAACAGGAAGACTCATCAGATGGGGATTGACTGCCAAGGTGCCGTGAAGATGGAGGCTCTGTCGGAACGGTGCCGCGGCACATCTACTAAACAACATGTATCTACAGACATAAGCAAGCTGCCCAGTGCTCGCCAGCTACAGACCGTTGCCTATTTGGACCGCCGCTTTTTATTGACGGGCACTAAGCTTTTGTATTACATGTAGTCTGCTTAAGTCCGGAAATCGCCTTTGATTCGCTTAGGTTTTTGTTTGCATTAAGCTTTCAGCCATTGGCGAGATATAGTGCCTTCCCAAAGACCTGACGATGGTGAATTTGCCATAATAGTAGTAAGGAATGCAAGAATGCCAACTATGAGTAGGCGCCAGTTAAACTTGCAATAAAGTACATTGACCTTTCCCTAATATCCCTTCGTAGATACCCGAACAATAAGTTATGAACCGTTTTTCTTTACTAGAGAACGTAAAGGATCACGATAGAAGTCGATTCAGGACAGCTATAAGTCTTTATTTCTATTTTTGATATTAAGAAAGTCAATAAATGTATGTGGGTCAATGACCGTTATTGCACATTTATTTTACGCCTACTTTTCTAGTCACCTAAACATAAGAAAAAAGGTGCTTCAGCACACTTTTTATCGATCTACCGTCGCGTGAGAAATAAATAGTATGAGCTTCTGAATAAATTAAAAAATAAACTTTCTTGACTGCTTTAAATACACCAGCAAAATCTTTGAGCACCACATGAGTTCAGAATTTCAGGCCAAGCCTATAGTTTATCAATTTAGCGCTAGTCTGTAATCAGACCATTTCAAATGAAAGGCTGGAAGTGGAACATGCACGACTTTAACTCAGTTTTATTTCTATCAATGGCCGTTATGGGTTCTATTTCAGCCTGTGGGGAGAATAATCGATTTGAAATTGTCCTATTGGATAATTATATTGAAATAGGGAATATGGAAATTGCAATATTAATACAATGGTATATATTTGCGTATAACAGCCGCAAGGGTCGATCTTCAAGGTTAAGTAACGTGTGCCGAGGTCGGTCTGTGGACGGGTCCACCATCTTAACATACCGACATTCCTCCGTGACTCGGAAAGCACGTTAAGCCGTTGGTCCCGGCTGTCATTTGTAGATCTTTGGCAGTCGTCATGGATCAGAAGCCGGAAAATCTGACTCGTCTTGCCAAGAAGTACCGTTTACCCAGTTAATGGGTTGTGGAGATCTGGTAGGCAGCCGCTCCAAGTAAAATACTAGTATTCAGCTGAATCCGGTTTGACTGGAAGTCGACCCTAACATAGCTGGGAAAAAGCTAGGCAGATGATGATGGTGTATATATTTGCAAATTGACGATGTAGTGCAATCATGGGTTTAGTAGAATATTCAGCATCATAGGCAAGACTGAAAGCCGACCGCAACTCAGATGGGAGTAGGCAGGCAGATTGATTCATCATCATCATATCAGCCGAAAGACCTTCACTGCTGGACATGGCATCCCCCAAGTGTCGCCACAACAACCGGTCCTGGCGTCTCGCACCCTGCAGATTCCCGCGGCCTTCACCAGGTACCACGTTCCCAGTAATGAGATTTGGAACTGAAACGTGGTCGCTCAGATTAATTGACTTGATACTTTGTAGGGTATACGGTACAGAGAGTAAAGTCCCGCATACCTCCGTTGAAAAGGGAGGATCCTCCGATCGGACGGTTGTTGTGTCCGGTGGGCAACTGCCCGATAGTTGATATTCGGGCTGTTGTATCTGTTCAAATCGCACGGTAAACTCTGATATCGCGATTCAGGATTTCGTTGTTAGTTCGCAGCTGTCGGGATAGATGGCGTTGCGGGTCTTATTGCTGCGATGTAGGGGTATGGTGGTACAGGGAAAGCTCAGAAATGTTGATTTAATTAAACATGATTATTTTTTGCGCTTTAATTGATAAGTTTATTCACTCTCAGATAACGCACAGCCTACACAGCTTTAATTTTTATTATTAAGAAGCATGCAAGTTAGCACAAGAGTCCTGGTATAACGAAGATTTATTCCCCAAAAGAATTTTTACAAGGGAAGCAAGTTTGTATAGAAATTCGTCAATTTGGCAAATCTCAAATCTCATCAGGACACCGTTTATAATCAATACATAATATTATAAAGAGGAAAGATTTGTATTTTTGTGTGTGTGTATGTTTGTAATGAATAAACTCAAAAACTGCTGTGCCGATTTCAAAAATTCTTTCACCAATGGAAAGCTACATTATTAGGGAGTAACATAGGCTATATTTTATCCACGTATTCCCACGGGTACGGGAACTACGCGGGTGAAACTGCGGCGTGCTGCTAGTAACCAATAAGATTACTTTTTCAGACTTCTCATTAATCAATACTAATATCTCTAATTGACGTTCACACAGAAGATTCACCTAAGGTTCGCCCAATACCGAGACCATCACGTGGTTTTGATTTAGCATGACGATTACCGACTTCGAATAAAACCCGCTTCACTCACGTATGTTTATGACCTGAATCAAGGTGATATGTAAGGTTATCAACCTTAAGACAACCCCTGCAAGCTTCACGGATACTGATAGGTCCATAGTCAAACAACGTACACTACAACTATGTTCTTAATGTCCCTCGTTCCTAATTTCCATGTCCATCAATAAATTGTTAGATTTCTCGTGTATAGTAATTTGAATTCAGAATTAAGTACTTCATTGTTGTTTTGTTTTGATTTCCTTGTGAACTATAGAACAATAAAGTGGGTACTTAGTTCTGAATTCAAATTATTATACACGATAAATCAAATATTTGTTGGATTCTTTTTCGGAAATGCGCGATGATCGCCGAGGGACATTGAGAAAATAGTTGTAGGTGGTATTGTACAATTGATTCCGATTTTTAAAAAATGCGAAAGGTATTGTGGGACACGCGATTGAAGTGAACTTCCTTTCGCTGTACCTACACAGAATATTATTATAAAGTGAATACAAATTATTATGGTAATTATTGAAATACCATCTTGAACGTATGCAAGCCTAGCATTTTTTTAAGTTCAATCTATCTACCTAGCCTGTTCCCAACCATCTTCGGGTCGGCTTCCAGTCGGCGCGGGCGGCGTAGAGTCGCCCAAAATTGAAGATTTTTTTTTTGTCTCATGAATCATAAACTTCTCCCACCATCTCGAATTGTTTGCTTGTAGAAAGAAACACTAAATAATAGAGAAAATTTGTTTAAGAGCATTTCAGTCTTTAAAAACGTTTGAGTGATAAAAGTATCGTTACAATCGAAGACCTACACTTTTTTCGGATTCTCAATTATTGTCACGTGCGATAAGGACCTCCATTCTAAAAAAGTCTTATCAAAAATGTCCCTTCAGTTTCGTAAGGTCATCGACTCAAACAAACATACATACATATAAATTCTTTCATACATATCCCCCCACTTTCCTACCCTACACACCACCTGTACAAATCTTCGGACATACAGGTTCGGATCGACGCACGCGCCGCGACAGATGTTCGCGGTCGGGCATCTTCGGTGGAGTTCGGCCGCCTTCGGGTTTACGATTAAAGGAATTTTAAGGGTGTTTTTGTTCGGAGTTTGAGGTTTTTAAGTGGGGCAGTTATTTTACTTTATATTTGTCGAACTAATTGCGATCGTTTATATAGAGAGTTCTGCGAGGAGGAAAAGCAGGATGATTTGTTTGGAGTAATTAAATAATAGATTCACGACAAATATAAGGTTGTGGTAACAAAGGGTAAATATGGTTAGCAAATCTTTAGGTTTACTTTTGATTGGGGTTATAAACCTAATAAATTCATTGTTCTTGCAGGGTAAAATAAATAACTTAACAAAGAACGAAACTTTATTTGTTTTTTGAAATGGCTGAACTGATCTAAAAAATTAAATGGGTGAATAAAGAGAACTTTATTTTATAATAATTGATAGGGTCGCGTTTGAGCACTATCTCACCTGATGGTAAGCGATGATGTGGTCGACGATGGAGGACGCTTGCCTAGAACTCATTCACTCTTAACTGCCCCCAGGTTATAGCAATTCTTCATAGATTCAGTTTCTCTCACCTGATGGTAAGCGATGATGTGGTCAACGATGGAACACTAGACTTTTAGACCCCTAAGTTACCGCTATTCCTCACAATACTATATCCTGTTTTCCTTCAATTCCTTTTTTTTAAGGATGGGAAATCACCAAACGACTCTTTCCGCTCTGGCTGGAGCAGAAGGGAGTGTCAGACTCTTACTGACTAAAACCCATCCGTGTTCCTCCAAATGCCCTTTGCGTACCACGGCCGCGGTTCGAAAGAGCCAGAGCCTTCTGGCCCTTCCTTCAACTCCTACACTTATCAAAACAGTAATATCAGTTACGCAAACGTAAATAATAAATAGGTAATATTAAAGGCGTGGGTGCCCACCTAACCTGTTACTATGCAACGCTTGGCACATGAGGAAATGATAACTAAATGTATTGGCAAAGTTACATGCATAAGTGTTATGTATGTAGGCCCTGAAAGGTGTATTAGTGACGGAGAGAAAGCTCTTGGTGATGGAGTACATTAAAAAAGTGCTACCAACGTAACTGCATATTTGTGTGATCTTAAACATTGGCACTGCCTCTCACTGCGTGACGATTCTGGTTCATCTGTTAGTCACTGAAGCATTCATGACGGATTCATCGAAGTAGCCAACACACCGGGAATTGATAAAGGCTGTGAGAGTGACCTTTGCCCAGCTGTGAGACAATATCAAAAACACTGACACAATATGCTTGGATTGCTGAGGGCCATTTTTCAGTTAAATTACAGATCCATGCGACATTAAAAGTTTGGCCTATGTGGAATGGGTTTATACAAACAGTAACTGTTTTTAACCCCGATCAGGAGAGCCTTCGAAGGTAATACAAATTGCATAGTAAAGTTTTTTAATTTCCCATAGGTTACTACTAAAATCACAGATGTTACCCGGAAGGCTGCTTGTCTTAAGTGGTATTGGGCCGGACACGTTTATCGTATGTCTGATGAGCTGTGGGCTAAATGAACCACTAAGTGGATCCCTTACAAGGCTAGGCGACATCGCGGTAGACCAAGGCGAAGGTGGAGAGACGAACTCGACTCTTACCGGGAGGACTGGCCCGCAATGGCAGAGGACAGATGTGTGTGGAAAAGGGAGAGGGAGGCCTTTGCACAGCAGTGGGACATGACGGGCTTAAAAAAAAAATAGGTTACTAGTCTACAACAATATTCTACATACAAGTTCTTTGCCCAACTCAGTAAGATAACGTAAAAACCGTATCACTAATTTTCCCCTACACATTCAAGCCTCTACCAGTTCCCCCCTCCCCCGCTACATCGCGACCGGCGCGCGCGCAAGGAAAGGGTCCTGCGCACTATTCGCTATTCAAACGGACCCCTCAAGTCTTATTGTGTCACGGTCGTCAACCTCGCCTTTCATGGGATTAACATTGAAGCTATGGTGCTGGGGACCCATGGGGTTGCCTGGTGACTGGTGACTTAGTTTATTGAGATCGCTTGTTTTTAACCGACTTCTAAAAAAGGAGGAGGTTCTCAATTCGGATGTTTGTATTTTTTTTTATATTTGTTCGCGCATAACTCCGCTTACCAACCGATTTGAAAAAATTTTTTTTTTTTGTTAGAAAGGGTATACTTCCTAAATGGTCCCATGAAAATTCGGTTTGTGGATGGGTGACCATATTAACATACCGAGATTCCTCCGTGCCTCGGCGAGGACGTTAAACCGTTGGTCCCGGCTGTCATTTGCAGATCTTTGGCAGTCGTTACGGATTGTAAGAAGCCAGAAAATCTGACTCTAGTCTTGCCAAAAAGAACCGTGTTACCTACTCAGTTAATGGATTATGGAGGTCCGATGATCCTTGATTAGCTAAATAAAGTAGGTGTCTTATGTTATATACCTGAACTTGGTCTAACCGTTTGCAAAGTTTCACCCAAATCTGTTCAGCGATTTGATGTGAAAATGTAACAAACAGACTGACAGTTACTTTCGCATTTGTTACGAGTTATAGTTTTGGGAGAGCTATGTTTGCCAGTTAACTATGAGTGTGCGGACAGCTAAGCTAAACTTTTATAGTTGGGAGGTATTAGTTTCAAAAACATAAGCACAAATAAAGAGTTTGAACCTACGGAACCCATCAATCATTTAAAACTCATCGAATAAAGGGTTGCATTACGCTTTAAAATTAAAAACGTATCGCTATTCCAACATCAACTTTATTTGAATAGCCATAAAGTTCTTTTTAAGTTCATGATAATATTTTACATTTCTTTTGTATATCATTTCAATATGAATGTCAAGTACTAACATGATTGTGGTGTCCACTAGAAGAGATAAAAGGACATGGCTGGTATATTTTTTTGTGTAACTATCAATCTAAAGTAAATAACAAGAGTACCTATTTAAAAAACCTTCATGTTTTTTAGGGTTCCGTACCCAAAGGGTAAAAACGGGACCCAATTACTAAGGCTCCGCTGTCCGTCTGTCTGTCTGTCAGCAGGTATCTCATGAACCGTGATAGTTAGACAGTTGAAATTTTCACAGATGATGTATTTCCGTTGCCGCTATAACAATAAATACTAAAAACAGAATAAAATAAATATTGAAGTGGGGCTCCCATAGAACAAACGTTATTTTTTTGCCGTTTTTATAGATAATGGTACGGAAACCTTCGTGCGCAAGTCCGACTTGCACTTGGCCGTTTTTTTATTTATTTTAAAATGGGTTTGCTCTTGACTCTAGCCTAGGTCAGAGGTGACAGAGACAAAGTCGACGATAGAGTGAGCTCTCAGAAGAAGCCTGTTCACTCTAACTTTGAAGAGATTAAGATTGTATGCGTTCGCAATCAGACGCAGGTAGAGTTCCACTCCTTTGTTGTGCACATTATAAAAGATGTTTGGAAACGCTGGAACATGAGGATCCTTAAGCCGCATTTAGACCTGCAAGCAACTTGTATGCAAGGTGTATGTTATGGCGGGCCTACCGACGTATAATATGATTTTGCATGAGAGTTGCATGCAGGTCGAATGTACCCTGACGCACAGTAAGTAAAACAAAAGGTTTGCCAAAATGACGGTCAACGACGCCTGCCTGTGTGTTGCTCTACATTGCGCCCTGGGCGGTCAGTCAATCCGAAAACCTTGCCGACTGGCTAAACAATCTTTCAATGTTTAGTAGGAAATCATTAAATGAATCCTTCCTCTCAGACTCTTACTGACTAAAACCCATCCGTGTTCCTCCAAATGCCCTTTGCGTACCAGGGCCTCGGTGACTCTTTCGAACAAATTCCGCAACCCTGGCAGGAACTCCTTACACCTACCAACTCAATATTTACTCGGCCATGCTAAAAATCAATCCCCAAGCGCCCTGCCGACTCCCTAAACCCAACAAGCGTGCCAAGAATAAGTGAAACTAAATAAAAGGCACATAACCCGGTGATTGGCTGGGCGGCAGGTGCGCTCGCGCAACTGAAGCCTGTTTCTGAGCGAGCTGCGCGGGAGTGGATTATGTTGAGAGTTTGAGACGTACGGTTTTACGTGGTATTGTTAGCTGGAGTTAGGGGGAGGTGGTAGTGTTGGTAAAATTGGAGGATTAAGTTATTTCTTGAATTCTACAACGTGTAACTGAATAAACGCAATACCTTAAAATTGATGATTCAAGTTAGAGTGAACAGGCTCCTTCTGGGTAAGCTCGCTCCATCGTAGACTTAGTCTCTGTCATCTCTGATATTGACTAGAGTCAAGAGCAGACACATCTCTAATAAAAAAATAATAAAAAAATGGGACCAACACTGAAATCGTGAAAATAAAATCGACTGCCCCATACATTTCTGTGCGCATCTCGTCAAAATGTACTGAACACCTGATATATTTTTCGCGATTTCAGTTTTGGTCCCATAGTTAGTTGTTCATACTGACGAGTACAGACGCCAGCACATCAAGCAACCCAAAACTCAAATTTTCCCAATCAACCTTGAACCTAATGCTGTAGCGATAAAGTTGAAAATCTATTAAAGAAATTTGACAGATTCGGGTAGCTTGATGTGCTGGCGACTGTACAATGGTCCCATAAGAGGTATTGCGTATATTCTGTTACCTACACTTTGTACCTATATTGTATCAATACCCGAACAACATGAAATACTGTGATAATAAGGTTCATATACAAAAGCGAGCTTAACTCAAAGTTGAGATTTGTTCAAGTAAACTTTTATTTATTTTTATTTCAATAATTCCTTATTTATAAACTGGTGTGAATTGGGGCCGGCATGCAGTGAGGTAGAGTTAAAAGCCTACACGACGGATTTTTCATTTACCTAGATAGTTATTTTTATTTATACTAATAACGCTGCGTCACGCTACCCAAGATGATAAGATGGACAGATGACCTGGTGAGGGTCGCGGGTAGCCGATGGATGCGAGACGCACAGCACCGGTTGTTGTGGCGACACGCGCGAGGAGGCCCATGTCCAGCAGTGGACTTTTTTCGGCTGAGATGATGATGATGACTTTTGTTTTGGAGCAGCTGAAAACAATGCATTTACCAATAGAAAATTCTTTCATTGATAAAAAGCTACATTATTGTTGTGTGTCCTTTATATTGCTTTATCTATAGGTAATTCACGAGTCCTGTGAGATAGACCAAGAGAGCAAAGCCAGAGGAAAAAGCTAGCGCTTAACAATAATGTTTAACAACATTTTTGAACAAAGGAAAAACAATTTGTTGTTTTTCGTGTAGGTATACGAGACCACAGCAAAAAAATAAACGAAAATAAAAATTAGAAGTTTCTAGAAGAGAAAACATGCTTAAATTCTAAGAAAAACATGTCAAAATAGCCACGAACATTAAAAATTCTAAAACATACGGTAAACCTGTCCAACCCGACATTTCCTATCAGAGGTCGACACAAGAAAACTTGAAGACAAATGGCTAAAAATTGTAAATCAGCGTCGTTGAATAAAAATTTAAATAAATGGTCACCAAAAAAATGCATTGAGATTATTTTTTTGTCATCCGCTGCGCATCTGGTCATGTTTTGTATTCAATAACGGACATTTGCAATTCTGCAGCGAATCAACGCGTAGACACGACGTCTAAACAAAAGACTTTATACAAAATAGCAAAAATGTGTTGTTCTCTTTTTCTAGCTACAATAACATCACCCACAAAACAGAGACACCCAAGAGACAGAATGATCAGACAAGAGGCTTCTCCAGTAAACAATATGTAGTACCTATGCATGGTGACACTAAACGAGAATACCGCCATCTACGAGGACTTTCAAGGTATATGACTAAAAAAATCTAACTAGTCCGTCAGATAGATTTACAAAAAAATTTGGTGACGTATTTTTTCTATTTTCACGTAAACGAAAAATGAAGACGATACAGTGCATTGAAAACTCTTGTGACGTCAGATTTCAGTACACTTTTAATCGAAAAGTGACGTCACGAGTCCCACTCCTGATCTTTGATGCGTTTTAACTTCGTCAATTTTTATTGTTTTGATAAAGCAAAAAATACGTATCCAATATTTTTTGGTAATCTAACTGACGGACTAAACAGAATCAAATTTTTTTTTAACTCAGGAATCATCCCCATTTTAAGAGTTCTAATCATTTGATTGAATTTTAGCAGCCTTGGAGATCAGATCAACCTATTTATCACCTTGTTTCCATTCACTTTTCATAGTTATTTGGGGCCCCGCAGCGCTTCTACTTTTTTCCAAACACCTATATGATCCATAACCTCAACAGTCACTCCCATTTCAGTCATCATCTTTCATCACATCAACCGATCCTCAGACAACACGACGCAGGTTATATTAGTCAAAAAAAAAAAAAAACAACCCCCGATAATATACACATCATGCGCTTTCACTTGACACCCCACTTGGGTACATTTGAAAATATTCAATTTTTCATATAAACTTTCAAACCCCGTATCTAGTAAATGGCTGCACCGATTTTGATAAAACATATCTAAAAACCATCGCCAAAAAACTAGCTTTCAAATAAAAAACTGCATCCAAATCGGTTCACTCATTTAAGAGCTACGGTGCCAGAGACAGACACACACATAGCGGTCAAACATATAACATTCCTCTTTTTGCGTCGGGGGTTAAAAACAGAGTTAGTCTGTCACCTCTAGACACCCTCCCATTCGAGCCACTTCGTCTCACATCTCACAGATCGCCGTCCCCTAGTAACTGCCCTCTAAATATCAACCCATATACGGCAACCAGCCACATACCACAGGTTATTCTAGTCCAAACAGGGTTGATTATCAACCGGATGCATTGTTTTAAAGCCTATCGTTACTGGACTTGTCGGTACATCTCAATCGGGTCTTGTAGCATCTGCTCGCGTAGAGTAGATTGATAAGGTTGTGTGTCAATTTAATTTGTGTTGAATTTGAATTGCATAGTTTGATTCCGCCTAGCCCGTTCCATCATCGGACCACAAGACGTACGGCGATGCGCCACCGGTACATGGTGGACATCCCACTCACACGCACAAAGCGTTTTGGGAACACATTCATTGTGCGTACAGCTAAGGAGTGGAGTTCCCTGCCGGAGTCTGTGTTTCCTGATAGCTACAACCTGTGAGTCTTTAAGTCAAGAGTGAATAAGTTACTTCTAGGCAAGCGTGCTCCATCTTCGACCACATCATCGCTTACCATCAGGTGAGGTCAAACGCGTGCCTATCAATAATAATAAAAAAGGTGATTTTTTAATGATAAAATACTACTTCTTTACATTTCATGAGAGTTAATCACAATTACAGCTAGGAAGCTCTGAAGGGTTTTGGAGCCGTTTTTAACAATTTTGGAGATCGGTAAAGAATCGATTTGCAACTGATGAGTTTCGGTTATTCTTCGTGTATATAGCAGGATCCTTGTATAACCAGTGGTCGGCGCAGTAGTGCTATTTTGGGACAATGAACCTGAATGATAATGTTAACATGGACATGCCCCGGGATTCCTGATAATATTTTCTGAATATTATACGATGTATCAAATGACTAATATATCATTAGTACGCACGACGAGCTGGTCCCACAAGGTGCTGTTTGCCATATTAATTACAAGTCCCGGATTTCAGAAGGTATATCCATGTTAAGATCACGTTCACGATAACACAAGATGGCAAATCTTATAATAAGCCTATTTATTACTACTACAGTTTACCGGGGCTGACTGTCCAACCAAAATCCATCGTCAGTCATGAAGCCTCTTATACCCAGAAATAACAAGCTAAAACTTTCCAAATGACATTGACTTCATCTAACTCCATGCCCTAGACCTCTGCCTACCCCCGAGCCGCGAAGCCGTAGCCACGTGACCGGTATAATTAGCTCGTTGCTCAGGACGAGACACCTGGCCGAAATATTTGCATACCGATACCGTTGCGCCGCGAATTTTGTGCTCTCGAGGTGCTACTATTGGTTTTGAGTGGATGAGATGAGTGAAAATTGAGCGAGTTTAGTACATAAAAATACGTAAAAGAACTTTCTTTTTCTGCAATCTTTAATTGAAATTAGGGACGTCAGAGAACTAAACAAGGATTAAGCGTTGGTAACAAAAAGCATACCAACCCGCACTGAGCTCATGTGGTAGAGTTAAAGCGAACTTCTTAGATCCTTATCACGCGTTCAAACACTGATTCTGCAGTCGAATTAAGAATTCAATCCCAGAATCAACCTTACAGACAGTCACTAAGATGATGGTGAGCAATCAAACAACCTCCCTGAATGACGGTACATAGGTTCGATGAGTATACCCAATAAAATGAGCTCTGCTACCAAATTCACTGGCTACTCACCAATATACATCAGTACCTACAAACGGGGTGACTCGGGATGCGGAATTTGTCCGCGGCCCTGGAACGCAAAGGGCATGAGAAGGAATACGGATGGGTTTTAGTCAGTAAGAGTCTGATACTCCCTTCCACTCCACCCAGAGCGAAAGAAGTCAATTTATTGATGAATTCCCATCTTAAAAAAAAAGAAAGGGTTGAATCGGCAAAAACCTTTGAAGAGGATTTTAACCTTATTTAAATCTTGTTTGCAGAATTTGCGGTCACCAATTTTATGGGATGTAAATAAAATAAAGTTGTTTTCTTAGCCAGTCAAATAAATATTGATATTAAAGTGAAAAACCTTATCAAAGTTTTGTTTCTATGCACCCCTTCGTTCCTATTCACCCTGTTTGACGGTATAAGCTTACAGTTGTCTGTCAGACATCGACACGAAAAAAGAAACTCTAGAATACTCGTCTCTTCACCTCGAGAACCATTAGTACCGCCTCATGATCATTGTCAAGCAATATATTCGTCCATCCACTATAATGTGGACATTTATATTCTCTAGCGATCAGGATATCATGTTACTACACGCACCGCCGTATCGTTATGTAACTTCATAATATATTGAGAAGTTGTACTTAAGTTCAAGGTGTCATCTTTATTTCTGAGAGTTTTCCCCGTGTCAAGGTTAAATTTTCCTGTTTAATGATCCACTTCTACATGTTCAATACATAAAAAGTCGCTTTTGGTGTGTTTGTGACCACAATGTTCTTCTAAACTACGCAAAAGATTTGTCTCTGTGTCAGGCTAAGTTTTTTTTGCCGATTTTATTTCTTTGCTCACAGACGTGGACACATCCACATTTTGGATGGGAAATCTTGAAATGACTTCTCCCGCTCTGGGTGGAGCGAAAGGGAGTTCAGACTCTTACTGACTAAAAACCATTCGTGTTCCTCCTAATGTCATTTGCGTTCCAGGGCCGCGGTAACCAACCTGAACTATGCCTCCGAGGCCTGGTTCCCAGCAGTAAGACCATTACAGGCTAATTAAAGTATCTTTCTTTCATCGACCTATCCCAGTACACTGCTCCTTGTTTCAGCGTACAGTTTAACTTTTGCATGTTGTCAAAACTCTAAATAGACGATGTCCGAACATTCATTCCATTTGACTCTTTATCAATATTCTTTTCTTTATCTTTTTTTTGGAACGTGCTACTAACGCGCTGGAGATAGGATCGGTGAGCGTGTTTTGCTGCAGAACAACTTGCTGCTGCTGTCGCTAGCGCTGCAGAACTAGCGCCATCTATTTGACTGACAGACCTAGACATTTCAAAAGTGTCTGTAACTGGTCTATTTGTATTAAAGGATTTTGTATTTGTATATCTAAATGATGGAGAATTTCCGAAAGCCATAACTTTTGTAGCGGTATTGTCACCGTGAACACTTAATGAGATTGAAAAGAGCTGTCAATTCCTACCATCTGGTGGAATATGGTGCGTTGACATCTCACTTCAAGCTCACTTCATCTATGTTTCTACAGTGAGGTTTTTACAGAAAAGACCCAGTTTATCTATAGCTTTTGAATCATAGTCCAATTTACAAAAATTAAATTTCGTTGGTTTTGTTTCTTTTTTGAAAGAAACAATATCTTTTTCGCAACCATATCTATATCAAATTTCTTAATTAACTAAATGCTAACATGACATTTTAAACTTTGTAAATAATCCCAGTCATTGTCATGTACACGTATATACGTCAACGAAGTCAATGCAACAGATATTTTTACAATAAGTTCTATTTTTGATGGATCTCATATTTCTCATAAATATTAATAAAGTCCAAGCAATGAGTTTTTGGGTTCAGCATCTAGTTCAGGTAAAGGGTAATTAGGAAATTCCCAAAAGCAGCCAAATAATCAATCCAAACACACCCAGTGTTTGGATTGCTCGGGTACTACTGAAAAAATATAATATTAGCGTCGGTTTCCAGTCTAATCTACTGGCTGCAGCTGAGCACCAGTATACCACCTCTATGCTCCTTAACTGCTCCATTGGTATAACGGTCGCAAACCCGACTACCGAGCGTGGAGCCCTGATTTCGATTCGCGCTCACGCCTAAAGAGTTATTAGGTTTTTCCATTACGAATTTCTCATTGACAGCCCGGAGTTTGGAAGTTGGTGGTGTGACACCCCTTGCTCCTGCACCAGATCTCTCTCCGGTCTCCGGGATTTTTTATCCCACTAGTGTAGTTATATCTATTTTGTAGTAAGCCAAGTTGCTCTTAGCTCCCGGTCACCCAGCGATAGATAAGCATCACCCGCTATCTAATCCGACACGTGCTAAGTGAGTCAGTGCTAATATTTGTACTTCTTGTTTACTTGTAATATAGTTCGAGCTATCTTACTCATGTTGCCTACGGGGTTTTTGATCGGAGGTTATAAAGCGGGGAAGAGTTTCCCCTTCTTTGATTCTGATTAGGATTCCCGGATAATACATTTTAATGCTTTAGTGATAGGTGCTAATGTAGGCTGTAGCAGAGAATGCGTTTGCGACTAAATGATACATAATATTTATTTTGCAAATATTTTACACGTGACTCTTTTACTTGGGCTGAAAAGCCCTGGAGTGCCGACAGCGTACCGGACGAACGCAGCGTTGGAAGGCCTCCCGCAAGATGGACCGATGACCTGGTGAGGGTCGCGGGTAGTCGATGGATGCGAGACGCACAGGACCGGTTGTTGTGGCGACACTTGGCCTATGTCCAGCAGTGGACGTCTGCAGGCTGATATGATGATGATGAACTCTTTTACACGTCAACATTTTTTGTCATGATAATCTAGATGAGGCCAGTCTAGTTCAAACTAGTTTTGGGACTAAACTTTATATATGGTAGGTAATACTGTATTTTAATACCGTTTTGTATGGAAACCAGATCAGAATTTTTTTTACGAAATCTTTTTTCTGAATAGATATCGTGTTTCGCCGACCCCAAGTAACATGGGATAAGGGTAGGAAGATGATGATGATATGGCATGATATGAAAAACATTTATTTCAAGTCTGAAACTCGACGAAAATCAACTTGTTCAACTAAAGTATCTTTCAATTAAAACCCAAAATTAATGTTGCGACGGCACGGTTGGCGCAGTGGTTGAGAGATTGAATGCTGCGTGGCCGTGTTGCGGGTTCGATTACAAATATATCATCATATCAGCATGCAGACGTCCACTGCTGGACATAGGCCTCCCCAAGTGTCGCCACAACAACCGGTCCTGTGCGTCTCGCATCCATCAACTACCCGCAACCCTCACCAGGTCATCGGTCCACCTTGTGGGAGGCCTTCCAACGCTGCTACAAATATATACCTACAGATAATTGTTCCTGGTTTGGCTGTTTGTGTATTTGAATTTATATGTTTGTACACGCACCCACGATACAGGAGAAATTCCTAGTGTGGGGCATGATTAGGGGAATTTTACTTTATGAAACGTTTTGTCCAGCATTGCTTCTTACTACTCCAATGTGCAATCACCCTCAAACCTCGTTCACCGCGCAACTCCGGCGCACCACTAAAAACAAAGAGATCGCGCCATTCATTCGAATCGCGTGCGCCGACTGTACGTATGTGTGTGAGTGTGTTGATATAAGCGACGTATCAAGCGCATACTGGCTTGTTTCGTAAACATGGAGCCAACGGTGGACAGAGAGGAGTTTGAAAAACAATGGGTTGTGTTGCCATGCTTACATCTTTCATAGATTCGAGTTAAGGTGCTGGTAGAAAACCTTTTGGGATGGCTCTTCTTGAAGGGAGTGTCAGACTCTTACTGACTAAAAGCCACCCGTACCCGTGTACCTCTAAATGCCCTTTGCGTTCCAGGGCCGCGGTAACTCTTTGGCTCTTGCCGGCCCGTCTATTATACAGACATTTCTTTGAGGCGCGCGTGGAACACAACGCGCCTTCGACCGGGGCCTGATCCTTGTCGGACGGCAAGCCTGCAGTTTGCTTTGCAGCTAGTAATTCATCATCATCTTCCTGCCCTTATCCCATGTTACTTGGGGTCGGCGCAACACGTTTTTTTTTGTGCTGTCAACCGTCATGCTATGACTGTCTCCCTTTTCATTCATATTACTCCTCATACAATCTACCCATCATCTTAGCAGCTAGTAATTAGTTCCACTTATTATTCTGTTAAGCGAGTCGATTCTCCCCCCCCCCCATGTACCACTATTGTACATAAAGTAATAAGAAACAAATATGGTTACTTATTTAAATTTATACGAGCACCACTTATCTTGAACATAATATTCCAATTCTGAGAAATCTGTCGTACACGAAATTCTGATGAATCCCAAACATCAATTGAAGACACTCCCAATTAAAATCTTGAACCATTCTCTCTTGATCACAATATCCTCCCATACCTAACTATCACAAAATCAGACTCCTCAAACTTTCCCCACTCCACCACATCGCCACACAACAAAGCACACTCGCACACGCACACCCTGCGCACACGCAGCCGCGCAGAATGAGCGAATTTTTCGCGCGGGTTCTTGACCGGGGCTATTTCCGGCTCGGGGAATCGAAACGACGCTTTATCGCCTCGAGCGCCAGTGTATCGGAATGGTGGGCAAGGTGTGAGCTGTAGCGGGGGTTTTAAGACATATTAAGAGTACTTTTATAGTAGTGTTTTAAATAATCTCGTTTTAGTTCTCTCTATCGGATTTCTAACAAAAAAAAAGAAACCGACTTCCAAAAAACACTACAATGTTCAAAATAACTTTAATTTCGGTAGTCGGTGTTTTTGGTTGCTTCCTCGTTATTTGACACCGACTTCCGAAATTAAAGTTATTTTGAACTTTATAGTGTTTTTTGGAAGTCAGTTTCTTTTTTTATGATAAAGTTTTTTTATTTTTCACTTTTTAGTGGAACCCCACACCTAACAACACCACTGGAAAGTCACAGGAAAGCAAAAATACGCAATTTCGTATACATGGAAGATTTTTCCACATATTTTTTCCAGCAATTTGGATTTAAAAACCAAACTACTGAACCGATTTTGATAAAATTTCAATGGGACCAACCGAGAAGTAGGGCATACTTCTCAAATGATCCCATGGAAATTTTATTTTTATTACATATTAATTTTATTTTCCAACAAAAATAATTTTTCAAATCGGTTTGCAAGCGACGGAGATAAGCGCGAACAAACATAAAAAAAACATACGTACATCCGAATTGAGAACCTCCTCCTAATTTAGAAGTCGGTTAAAAATGTGTGGTACTGACTTGTCAACTAACAAGTCGTGTAGGTAATCTCAGAGAATTCTCACTAGAATAATCCCTGGAAGTACTGATTCAATTTAAAAATCTTTCACTGATAAGAAAGCTATAACTACTACCCGGTGAGTGCCTTTGGGTTGGTTTTTTATCCTAGCTTTTTCCCGGGACTTCGTGCGCGCATATCCCGTTTTTCCCCTCTCCCGTATAGCCTATAGCCTTCCTCATGAATGTGGCTATCATATACAAAAATAATTTTCCAAATCCGACTGGGAGTTCCAGAGATTAGCGCGTTCAAACAAACAAACCTCTGCCGCTTTATAATATTAGTATAGTACAGATAGATATAGATTACTACAGATAAAAGCTGCAATTTTTTTCCGGTGTTACAAACACGTGATATTTAAGTTTTGACGCAATATATTAGGTAAAATAAGACTAGCAAATACGAAGAGAGGTAACCTATCCTCAGGACTGAGTCCAATAAGGCTGCGAATGACAATAATGACGCGATGTATGCGAAGACTTAGTCTTTATGAAGATAACGAGTTGAACTCAGATCCAGAGCACTTAGAGCACATTTTAACACCACACTGCAGACTTAAGACACGATGAGTTCACTTTTGAAGGTATACGCAGAAGCGATCATCTACGATGACGTATCGTAGATGATCGCTTCTGCGTATACTTTGACCGTAAGCACCGGATATGTGAAGCATACCCAGCGTTTAAGTCTCAGGACATCTGTTCGTGTCTATTGCCGATCACTAATAAACACTGTCATAGGCTAAATGAAGACGCGGAGACTGTCGAGCCATTAGGAGTATTGTCTATTCTTAATTAATAAGTTGTTTCCAATGGCGCGGAGTGTGTTTTACCTCCCCGTACTCATGCACGTCTGCGCGACATCAAAGATGAGGTTAATTTAAGTAAAAATTTCTTTAGCGGCGTTGTGCACTTTTTTGGATGGGTAAAAAATGTTAAACTCGCGTCAGGGCACGTGACCTGATCGAAAATTCGTAAGACGGATAAATATAAATTGATGTAATATAAATTGTTCTGTTTGTGTACGATAGCGCAATAAATGAATATTGTATTTAACCACATAAATGATACCTGGTACTTTTATACCGATGAATAGAGCAATTCGTGCGAAATTATTCCCAAACCGAAATGTTCAAGTTTTCACTTCTGCCGGCACTCCCGGAGTGCAAACCGTTGTTTTTTTTTTATTATTTTATCAATTATTGCAAAATGCTGATGTCACATAATCCATATAACGTATATTAAGCTAGGCCAAGTTTCGCAACATCGGTGAATTAAAAGGCATATTTATTGCACGCACGGAGGAGTGAGATACGGCATTTAGTTTATGGAGACGTAGTGGAGAAAGCTTAAATTAAGGTTACCATAATTTGTGTAATAGAAAATGGTATATAGTACAGTCAAATTTCGACCACCGGAAGACCACTAGTAGGACTAATTCGAAGCTTACTCATGACGAACAAATAATATGTCTCCTGGCACTAAAAACATATTTTTAATACACGAACTCATCTTACCTTTCCATAGCATGACTGACACAAAGACCCGCGATCTCTTCCCCGCGATCTCTTATAACTTGCACAGCACCACCGGATGTGTTAACTGTAGTATCGCAATACGTCTGCTTGCATCCTTACGACTACAGCTTAATGATAGCATACCTTAGCGAATTAACGATTGAGGACTTACCTGAAAGAAGAAAACAAAATTGATTAGTGATAGTTCATAAATTGAGGGAAAAAAGAAATAAGAACGGTGATATCAGGGACGTAAGTAAAGAAATAATACCGGTACGGGTCCGAACTGTCAAACGTCAACATCCTATAAAATACCTTGCTTTATTATTAATAGAGTTTAAAAACGCTCGAATCGATTGGCACACCGGTGTGCCAGAGGCGCTTGACCGGTACATGCAACAAAAGTATAAAACACGTAATATAATAAACAAAACTTAGGATTTGGACAAAGACATATATGTACTAATTATAAAAGCGCTACAAGGCTATGCAAATGCAAGGGGGCTATGATGATGATACGCTAAGTTTGACATCAGTTATCAATCGCAACTTGAGCCTGATGATTGCAGGTATACCAGAATCATAAAATGAACAAACACAACTACCGATAAAAACTCTCCATAAATATTAACTGAACATTTCTTCTACGGTTAAAGAAATTGTGAACTGATATAAACTGGCGACCAATCAGTATACAGATCTTTTTTTAATGGATGGGAAATCATCAAATGCCTCCTTCCGCTCTGGGTGGAGCGGGAGGGAGTGTCACTCTTACTGACTAAAACCCATCCGTGCTCCTCCTAGTACCCTTTGCGTTCCAGGGCCGCGGTGACTCTTTCGAATAGAATCCGCAACTCTGGAGTATATAGATTTTTTAACTCTGGAGTATATAGAGTTTATAGATCTACTGTATCATTGTAGAAGAAATGTTCAAATCACAATCTATCGGGAGCTTATATGATCTCTCAAGCCATTTTATAATCTTACGAAGATTTTTTTTTTATTGAGGAATGGGCTTGCTCTTGACCTCGATCACGCCTGAGCCAGCGTACCCAGAAGATGCATGTTCACTTTGCACTTCACACTCTTGCTTTGCAACTATCCGGTGCCATCCATATTTTATACCACTTCTTAGGCTGTTCTCTTCGACCATTCTTCGTTCTGTTCAGTTCGTGCTTACGTGGGAGAGGAACAATCGGTTCACATAAGTTGTTGGCCAAGTCCTTCCACCATCATCCAGCCTTTGCGTTAAAGAATGTTAATAGCTCTCAGACATCGCGTGCTAAGTTCGGATTGATACCCTAATTTTATAAAATTGCTGTTAGCTTCGATTGAATTTCTTTTGTTAGCCAACCTGTCTTGGTTTGTTACGTACAGCTTTCTACCAACGCTAAAATATGTATTGGCTTTTAAATACTATTATTATATGAGCCTTGGGGTGGCCTGGAGTATTTTTGCGATGTTAAAGTGCCTTGAATTGGTTCAATTGACATGAAAGCTTTGAGATTGTGGATTTAAAAACCGTGATGATCATCATTGATGAAGAAATATATAGAGAAAAAATCGGTTAGAAATCTGAACACATGATAGCAAGCAAAGTGATTAATGCTCGTTCCGTATGAGAAGGTGCCTTTGACCTGCAACAGGACGGTTATTCAACAAAATCAAAGCAGAAAATTAAGCTTTATCGGTTTTTTTACATTCCTTCAGTTTTCTAGTAAATCTACATTTTAAAATAACTAACTAACATCCATTTCCAAACCATTTCAACCTAATATCACTGCACCAAATAAAAACCTTATACAACGTAGGTATCTTTAAAATCAAAAATTTGAATTCGGAAACGGAACGAGAACGCGCGCGGGCGCATTTGATTTTTTTCTCCAATCCTAGGGCGCTTTGTTAGTTCTGGCTCTTTCACTCCTACCTGTTCCATAAATGTCTTTCTCATGTCGAGGGTGGCTATAGAGGGTGTCGAGCGCCAGATGTTTCGAAGATTCCTCGTTTTTTCTTTACGGTCTCGGTAACAATGGGGGCGAGCTTAAGATTTGAGCATATGGCCCGTGAACAGGTATTGATAGGCGAAATCTTCTATTTTTTTCGTCTGGCAATATCGTTTTTGAGTATTTGTATTATGGCGTTTAAATTTTTGCTATAATGAGGATTTTAGTAGTTTTTTTCTTTCGTATAGAATACTTAGACGATTAAATTGTCTAAACACCGGTTTCCGAATTCGGAATATAGAGTTACGAACCTGTCAATCCATTCTTTAATGCAAAAGTTTGGCAGGCTAGTGTAGACTATGGCAAAAACTCAACTTCTTTACTCATTCAGAAATCGGGTGATAAGAGTTGGACTTCAAATTCTTAATTCAGGAATCGGCAATTAATAACTGAATTCACGTATGTATTCATACCTACGCTTCATTGAATACAGGGTTAATTCATTAGTAACGGTATTTTACTCCGAACGTACGCCATTCATCAATATCATGGGATAAACTTTTAAAGATCAGCCTCTTTGGCTTTATCGATTCAAATTGCGAACCAGCCTTTGACATATGATGTGAGTATATGACACGTGTTGATCATACATTGGAATACTAAGAAGCACGGTGATACGCGAAAGTGTCTGATCAGGAAATTAAAGCTTTATAAATATCAATTACCTGTGAACAGCTATGGAGTGGAATTCACTGCCGGAGTCTGTTTCCTGATAGCTTCAACCTGGGTGTCTTTAAGTCAACAGTGAATAGGTTACTTCTAGGCAAGCGTGCTCCATCGTCGAGCACATCATTGCTTACCATCAGGTGAGATAGTGGTCGAATGCTAGCCTTTCAATCATCATCATCTGCCTAACCTAGGTCGGCTCCCAGTCAAACCGGATTCAGCTGAATACCAGTATTTTTAAGTATTGCTAGCCTGTCAACACAAATAATAAATATTAAAGAAGCTTACATACTGAGCCGATCTCAAATAAATTTCGATAAGTAAAGACTTTATTTATATCAAATGCCTGAGAACCTGTTCCTCTTCATCACAGGACAGTTACACAGAACAATGCTTCTTTTTAAACCTCAAACAAAAGTCAACCTTGTCGCGCCTTTTAACATTTTTTTTCCCTTTTACGTGTTAAGTCATAAACGGTAATGGTGGTAATAGTCATAGATATTGTTTTGGCAAAACATCTGTTACTATTGTTGTTAAGTGTCAAATGTAAATAGACAGTATTCGAAGAAGGCGTGGGAGAATTTTTGTTATGATGACGAAATTGTGCCGTTTTATGGCGACGTTGAATAAAGTGCATAAGAATATTCACTTGAAATAACATGAGAAAAAGATGCAAAGGGAGGCTGAGGATTTGTTAGTCAGCCTGGGTTTTTTATGAAACGAATTCGTATTTGGTTCATGTCAGATTAGCTATATTGCAAATATCTTGGCACGTCCCGTGTGATGTCGGACTTAAAAGAATAACACCATCCCATCACTTCCCGTGGGTGTCGTAAGAGGCGACTAAGAGACTCAATAGAGAATAGCCAGCAGCATTCTCTGTAGCTACACTGCGCAAGCCATCCGTGGCGATTATGGAAAAACCCCATCTGGGGGAGGCCCATGTCCAGGAGTGGACGTCTTTCGGCTGATAATGATGATGAAAGATCTTGACTGAAGTTATAACATTCAAAATGGTAGTTATAAATGCTTTCTTTATCGTCCCATCAGTACTGAAACAATGATTCTTCATAGCCAGAATCAAAACCAAACATTTCAACCACGAAACAACCATTCGTTGACTTCAAATGAGTCTCGCAAAATGCTTCTTCGTGTATTCCTTTTCTATTTCCTTCCTTCCCACTGCACTTTTTATATTGATAGGCTTGCGTATGACAACATTATCACCTGATGGTAAGCGATGATGTGGTCGACGATGGAGCACGCTTGCCTAGAAGTAACCTATTCACTCTTGACTTAAAGAGCCATAGTAGCTATCAGGAAACACAGACTCCGGCAGGGAAGTTTTCAAAGTTAGAGTGAACAGGCTTCTTCTGGGTAGGCTCACTCCATCGTCGACTTTTTCTCTGTCATCTCTGACCTAGACTAATCAAGAGCAAACCCATCTCAAATAGAAAAAGCACAATTCAAGTATTCCTAGTAATTTCCCGTCACATTTTATCTAAATACCTCTGGTTACCTGGCCTGGTGACTTGATCGTGCACACCCATAAATAGTAACCTAGCATGGTAGAATGTCACGGAGTCACAGTGAGGAGATAGTTCCCACGAGCACAGGAAGTGATGGCTAGAGAGAGTGGGATGGGTGCGACTGAGAGCGGGGATCAAGTACTAACGGACTACGTCAAATGTGGCTTGCGAGGTTTAGAAATGGAATTTGGATGAATTTGCAAATGATATACTATGGTGAGGATGCGGACACCCAGGATATTAAAGAAATCATGTTAGTTTGTTTTAATGTATTTTTTTAATTTTATGATAATTTTATGACTCCTCCCTCTGGGTGGAGCGGAAGGGAGTGCCAGATTCTAGTGACCTTTGCTTTCCAGAGCCGCGGTAAATCTTTCGAACAGAATCCGTAACCCTAGCAGTTGTTTTAATACTAGTTTATGAATTGAAAGAAAACTCAGTAATCAGCTGGAGTTCGAATGCAGAATAAAACTGCTGTCTTCAAATCAATTGGCATAAGGTTGCGCAAGAAACCTTATTATTGTAATGTCACAGTAATGATTGGTTCGACAAAGAGTACGTAGTGGTTGAGCCAGTGAAAATAAACAGATAAGGTGAGTTTAAAAACACTAGGAATAAAATCGGGAACATTTTGAAACAAGCATTGGATTACCACTACTCAGTAACAATCTTGTTTTATACAATAAGCTAAGATTGTCTAACAATTTGTGTTCAACGTCATATGCAATTGAACATCCAGTAACAAAATCGCTACCTCTCTTGCCCCACCCGCTCCCCGCTCACACTGCACCCACGCTTCAAAAAAACGCTCTCCCGCATACAAAGCGAATGCTTTCGGAACATCTGTCAGCATGGGGGGCGTCTCCTATCCCTCTCTGACTGCACACAGTTATATATAGTTGTTTCACTCTGTAAGTTGGCAGGTAGACAACCTGAGTTTCGCGAGCGATGTCCAGGACTTAAAGATGGGTTACCAGTACTTTCATGTTGCGCGGTTGTGATCATTTTAAGGGGTAACAAGCGTTTCATTGGATTACTAGATTAGACGGGGTGAAAATACGTCTATTCATAAGAAAATATAATTTTTGCCATAGACAGGTTAAGAGGTAGAACAAAAAGCTAGGTAGTGAAGTTTTGATGGCTTGTGTGAAAGGCAGGATGTTTAATTATTATTATGAGAAACTAGATTTTGCCCGCAGCTTACATTGTAACGCTTGTTACTTACCGTCTTTTTTTTTGAATTTATGAATGGGCTAGCTCTTGACCTCGATCACACCTTATGGAAAGCGATAGATGAGGTTCATGATGAAAGCGAGCGTGCCCAGAAGATGCCCTGAGGCACTGGTACTCCCACGCGTCGACGAAACACAGCAGGCTGCTTGACGCCGAACTCCGGTGGGAGGGTGGTCGCGAACCAGGCGGGCGTTAGCCCTACCACCGCAAGGGATGGATTGGTCAGTCTTATAAGGTGTTAGGTGAGACTGTCCAGGATGCGCCGAGCGCTCGGTTCAGTTGAGTGTCTGATGGAACAAATTGCGCTACACAAGGAGGCTCCTTCATGCATCCCAAAAATCCTTCGAGCCTTCATGCGTCTCCAAGGTCCCATCTAACTCTGTACTAAAATTCACCGAAATCGGTCGGCGATATAGGCGTGAAAGACTAACAAAGACAGAGGATAGCTAATATTGAGAAAAGTGGAAAGAATTTTGGAAACTTATTTCTTAAGATTCTAAGCAAACCTAACTTTAGAGAAGAAGCCACAACCTGGGAGTCTTTAAGTCAAGAGTGAATAGGTTACTTCTAGGCAAGCGTGCTCCATCTTTGAACACATTGTCGCTTACTATCAGGTGAGATAGTGGTCAAGCGCGTGCCTATCAATAATAAAAAAAATGCCAAGAAATCTCAGGATAGAACTCGAAGACGAAATATAAATATCGCAGCCAACTAGCTTAATCAGCCGTTTCATTAAAAGCCTAGTATTTTCATTGAACCGCGCTGTTTAATCACCGACATATCACATAAGTCATACGGGCAAGTCATCAAACGATATTGAACAAAAGATGTCATATAGGTCGCTGAAAAATCGGCGCATTTAAATGAAAAGGCTAGGCCACCAATTAAACGGCTGAATAAGCTAAGTAGCTGCGGCTGCGACATAAACACTAAAATAACCTAAAAACGGAAGAAAATCAAACTCCCAACCGGTTTACAATTCAGAAAATGCATACACCCCAGAGCACCAACTGAGTAAGGTCACCTACAATAACAGCGTATAGATATAAAATAAAATGCACCATGCACTGCACCCCATCCACGGTGCATTACCCCGCAAGGGTCGCAGGCGCACCCTTGCTTACCCCCTCTCTTTCACTCGTATTGTGACGAACGTTAGATAGTGCTGTATCGCTCGCACGCAGTGTTTGCGCGGCAGTAGTGATGTCCTTTTTTTCGGTTCACAGTTATCGGTGTAGTACGGTGTTTTGGGGGACGGACTGGATTTGAATGGTGGTATTATCTATGCTAGTGTTAATAGAATTATCTCAGAATTATGGAAGATGATAAATAGAAACAGTCTAATCTTTTTTCCTTTTTGGCAACTGAGCCGGTTCCGGCAGCACAGAGAGGCAGGCCGTCAAACTTTGTACCTACTTATTATCGGGCAGATTTGAGTCTTAAGATGAAACAGTCATTTGGACAAGCAAACTAAATTAAGTACTTTTTCTTAGCGTATCGATGAAATATTTACTCATCTCCATATGTAGAGTATCCGTGGAGTTTCTTGCACGTTCTTCTCCATAGAGATCTACGCTTTGGAACGTGCAAATAGCTTCATCTTTTTGACCGACCGACCTTGACAATTCAAAAGTGCCCGTAAATGGTTCTAATTAAAATAAATGCTTTGAATTTGAATTTGTACTTAAATTTTTTGTTTGGACCAATATTGTAGGCCAAATACTACGGTATTTTCTGACGCAGTATTTAGGTTTCTATTCTGAAAAGCCAAGATCAGTAACGTAGGGTTAGCAGATATTATGGACTTTGGGATTACATTTATAGAAGCAGACTAAACCAATCTATATGGAAGTGAGGCCGTGCATACTGTAAATGATTTGAAAAACATCCCAAGCTCTAAGAGATCCCGGGAACCAGAGGATTAAGACAGGAGAAGCTACAACCTAGAAGTCTTTAAGTCAAGAGTGAATAGGTTACTTCTAGGCAAGCGTGCTGCATCTTCGACCACATCATCGCTTACCATCAGGTGAGATAGTGGTCAAGCGCGTGCCTAACAATATAAAAAAAATTAAGGATAAATATATAAATTTAATTTGAGCAATTCGATGGACCAAAAAAATGGAAACCAAGCATTCCAAAAAAACCTAAACTGCATCAACAAGACAATTAATACAAAAACGACTACAAATATTAATAACTTCTTAAACCACATAACTACATTAATAGCGAACCAATTAGTCGTTTATGTAAATAAAATAAAAACGGCGAGAGGCGCCACCTGTCGGTTATCTCGAGATAACCGCTGAATACAATGACTAGGCTAGTCTTTTTAGGGTTCCGTACCCAAAGGGTAAAAACGGGACCCTATTACTAAGACTCCGCGGTCCGTCTGTCTGTCACCAGGTTGTATCTCACAAACCTTGATTGCTAGACAGTTGAAATTTTCACAGAAGATTCTGTTGCCGCTGTAACAACAAATACTAAAAACAGAATAAAATAAAAATTTAAGTAGGGCACCCATACAACAAACGTTATTAGATAATGGTACGGAACCCTACTCGTGCTTGTCAGTTTTTTTTCTTTTTCTTCTCATTTCTGGCACAGGATGTTGTAATAAACGCTTCATTGAGGACTTGTAATTGGTCTGATCCGAGACAGAACACCTAGGCGAGTTTCATCTTTTTTTCTGGAGTATCGGCACGAACTAATAAGAATGGCACGGACTAATAAGAATGGCTCGTCCTGTCTAGGCTTTTCCTGACTAGTTTGTTCCACTATTATTCTAGTCCAGCTTATATTTTTAAGTATAAGCTGTACTAGAAAAACTAAGCGCTGCGTGTCGCATGTCGCGGATTAGGCCCGGCGCCCACTGGCGACGCGGCACGGCAAGGGATTTTAGAAAGCGCAAATGACTTGAGATCTTATTTTATCATGCTTAGCATTCAAATTTCGGGATGCGACGGTATGCCAGAACGTGCCGAAGGATGCCGAAGCAGGCTGTGACGTATCAATGAAATGTGAGTGTTAAACAGTATTAAATAAGATTCAAAATCATCTGTATTGCAAAAATCCCTTGCCGTGCCGCGTCGCAAGTGGGCGCCGGGCCTTAGATTCCCGCAGTATGTTTGTTAAAGCACCCACGATACAGTAGAAATTCATAGTGGGGCAACGTTTAAAAAAAATTGACTATGTCCGATAATTGGCAAAGCCCAGTATGATTATTTCAATCAATCATCGATATAGAATGAAATAGTTTGTACGCGGAGAATCAAACTTGGTATAACTAAGTTTGATTTTCCGCGTTCAAACGATTCGATCAACAAACAAAAAAACACGGACAGTTCAATGTGACAGTCTACCGTTCAAATTACAAAGTCGCATGGCCCTCACTTTTCATCAATACTGACTGACTTGCTACTAAAAGATCCCAGTTTTCCTCGAGCTACTATTCTTTGCATCTCCCGTAACATTGACTCAACTTAGCATTCGTTCTTATATGACATACACGCCACGTGCTTTATAAATTTCAGGTGCAGAATAGGTCATCATCAGTATAGAACGCACATGTTGTAAATTCTCTTCTCAGTCTATCGATGCTCAATTAAATTGACCTACAAAGGATATAACACCCCAGGTTTCCTTACTTTCCATCTCTTCATAACTTAGCTGCCTTCTTTCAAACATGCAAGCGGTACTACACACTCACACATACACGCAAATCTTCTCACTCTTACGCGATCAGCAATAAGGTTGAAAATAGAACCTTTCGCTACCTACAAACATGCATGGTTTATAATGGCAGGGTGAGCGCGCGCGATTGGCGCCGCACGCGCCAGGTGCGCGGGAGTCGCTCTGTCGGCTCTCACACACCCCCCGCGCTTCGGCCCACACCCCCGCGTAGGGGGAAATGGGATTTTATGGGAATTAGGGATGGGGTGTGGTGGGTTTATTGGTTATCGATAAATTTGAATAATTTATTAGTGTTGTTATCGTAATTGAATTGGGTCACTAACACAGGTTTTCACTCACACTAAACCCAACTCTACAAAATACAAATAATAAACGAAGAATTATATTTTAGACTAGAGTAAATGTAAATGGGCATAACCGTCGGCATGCCTGGTGGCGAAATGTTACGCGGTATGCCTGGTGGGGTCCGTCAGACCCGAATTTAAAATTACTATTTCTCGTACTAGTTGTGATAATTGGTGTATCTAAATATACTTAAAGCTATACTAGGGATATATTGTAGAGGTAAAAATGCCAAAAAAATAAGAATCCACCTTATTAACTAAAATAAAAAATTAGTAAAATTGGGCACATTTTTAGCAAAAAAGCAGGCCTTTTTTATACTTAAGTAGGTGAAAACAAAAGATAACTAAACTTCGGGAAATAGAAGGCCTAAAACAAAGACTCTAAATATTTATAAAACAATCAGTCTTTGCGACTCCTATCTACGAGTGTAAGCAGAGGTGTAAGGTATAACCTCTGAATTTGACACCGGCGCTCGGGGTCTTTTTGTGTTTATCCAACATCGCAGCTGACTCCGGATTGAAGTAGTGGCCATAAGGCCTTGATTGGTTGATAATGCTCAGCTACTGGGAATTGTGGCGCAGAAACATCAGATTTTAATTAACTACAACGGTTAAAATAACAGGGTGGGTCTGACAGACCCTACCAGGCATGCCGAGGGTTAATAGGGTAGATGACTAAAAAAAAAAAAAATTCCGTCAGACGGATTTCCAAAAAATATTAGCCCTTTAACCGCGCGTGTCGCATATATGCGACAAATATTTCCGTGTCCCTACCGCGCGTGTCGTATTTCTGCGACAGAGAACATGCATGATTTTTTCGTTCTATTTTCGTCCTATTAATTGCGTGGTACAACTAAAACTATTATTAAATAGAGCTATTATTTACAACAATTACTTAAAATTATGTGTCATAACTCTAAGCATTCAAAAAACTTAAACAAAAATAAGTAATTGGCAGCTTGAAATTTTCTTCGGCGTCTATCGCGCGCGTCGCATAAATATGACCATAGGGATGGGATACAATGCAATGCGCATTTTAAAAACGAAATAACAAACAGTTAAATAATCAGGTATAATGCATCATTCAGCATAAAATAAACGGTGTCATACCAAATAAAGTTAAATTTAACATATTGCCTTGTGTTATTAATTCTTTTCCTTATTATTCATAAGAAAAATATCCCTCACGATCTTTGTATAATGCCAACATTTGACGTTAGTTCCCATCCCTTGACTCCTATGCTTGCAACATATTTCTCTAGTTAGTCTAGCGCGGCTGTCACATTAATACGACCACTGCCTACGTCACAAGCGGATCAAACGAATGGAAAGTTCCATTAATGTTGTTCGTTGGTATTTGTGCATTGTCGATAAAATAGTCACATTTCAATTTTCAATAATGACGACTACTGAGGAATTATTAAGAATATTAGAAGGTGACGACGACGAGTGTGACGACGAATTGAAATTATCCGATTCGATAGAATTTAGAAGTGATGGAGAGGTAAGTACCTATTTCAATTTCTTCTTAGGTTATTTGCACATTATTCAGTAGGTATAGGTATAAATAAGACTTTCGTTGGGTTTAGGTAACTCCTTGATGAATCGAAATAGTATTTTAAATATTGTGATGTAATTCTGTTATTACCTATATTACCTACTTAACTACCTACATATCCTATTGATTGTTCAAATTTGGAACCGTGTTGTATGTTGTCCTGTCGCACTCGCGTTTGTCTCTTTTTCTCTCTCTCTCTCTCTCTTTCATAAATCATTATTCGAGTTTGGGTGTAGCTGTTTTGTGTCCGTGACTTGTGTGTTTGTGAAGTCCCAAGCTACACAGGAATTATTCCTAGTGCATGAGTTATCTTTAAAAAAAAGATAACTTTAATAAGCGTTCTGCACACGATGCCGTCACCGCGCCGTCGCCGCGCCGACGCCCGCCGCACAGTTACACTGTAGAATACGAGTCGCGCGAAGCCCGCCACCGCGCCGCCACCGCGCGCGTTCCCGTCCCTGTCTGTTTGATTCATTCCATTAGGTACCGGCTGCGTGCGATCTCGCGGCGTGCACGTTCGTACGCGGTCGGTAATGGAATCAATGGAATGAATCAAACGAGACAGGGACGGGAACGCGCGCGGTGGCGGCGCGGTGGCGGGCTTCGCGCGACTCGTATTCTACAGTGTAACTGTGCGGCGGGCGTCGGCGCGGCGACGGCGCGGTGACGGCATCGTGTGCAGGAACGCTAACTAGGTTCCTTTTTGTTAAAGTTATATACCTACCTAATGAATATAAAAAATAATATACTTACGTAATAAATTTTAATTTGTCATTTCAGGATCATGACGACAATGAAGGCATTAATTGGACGTTAGACATAACTGTACCTGATAAAGAAAACTTTGACGAATTTATTTCGGGGGTATCACCTTCAGTACCTTTGAGCAGCGACTCCTCGGAACTGGATATTTTTGAACATTTTTGTGGCAATGATTTAGTAGAAAAAATATGTTATTTTACTAACAAATATCACCAATTCTAAGTCAGGCATACGGATCTAAGGGTGTACGCTCGTTTAAAAAGGTGGCAAGATGTGACTGTTCATGACATTTATATCTTTTTAGCCCTTACGATGCTCTTTACAAGGAATAAAAGGCTCACTATTGAAGAACATTGGTCTGTAGACCCCCTTTTAAATAGTCCCATATTTCATAGTATTATGTGTAGAGATAGATATTGCGCAATACTGGCAATGCTTTCATTTTCTGAAGTACACGATGTAAGTAATTTATCAAGATTATATAAAATTGAAAAGATGATTTAAAATAAAAACATAAAAAATTCTTTGACTTTTTTTTATCGATACAACGATTGCCCCTCCTTATTTATTGTAGGTATTATTTTGTCGATTTGTAGCCTCGCGCTAGGGGCACGACAATTGATATTTAGCCAAGCGGTTAAAGGGTTAGACACGTATTTTTTTTCACGTAAACAAAAATTAAAACGATACAGTGCGTTGAAAACTCGTGTGACGTAACTTGTATGTACAATTTTTACATACACGTGACGTCACGGGCCCCCTACTGATCTTTGATGCGTTACATCTTCGTAATGTTTTATTGATTTGATAAAGCAAAAAATACGTGTCCAATATTTGTCGATAATCTAACTGACGGACTAAATAGAATCATATCTTTTTGACCAGGAATCATCCCTATTGTTAATCGTGGGATTAGTAGCATACTTTGTATGCCTCAAAAGTGAAGGTGTATAGACTCTTAGGGCGTCGTTATTTGGAATCTAAGGTGTGAACATGTTGCGGAATTGTTCTAAGAATTACCACAGCTGGGGCTCTAGACAAGTGACATTCTGTCAGCGGTAGCGTGGCGAAGGCGATTGAAAATACGTCAAAAATTTATGGGATTGACAGATGCTATCGAAATGTCACGTTATCAAATTCCTACATTTTGGCATTTCGTCGCTAATCGAATAGCACATTGTCTAGGGCCTCTGGAACGCAAAGGGCACTTGGCACATTGCTTGGCACTCGCTCCGCCCAGAATCGGAGACATCATTTTCACAATTTCCCATCCACAAAAAAAGGTGTGAGCATAGGTATTGGCAAAGAACTGTGGTAAAATGGTTTGATACAAATATGGTGAAATAAATGTCAATACACCAGATCATTGCATGTCGGGCTCATAAAGCTACTTAACGTGTCCTATTTATTGACAGAACAGTTCAAGTTCCAATTGATATAATGATTGCAATTTATTTCTTGATTGAGAATCATCTGGAAACTATGTTAGAGCACCTTCTACATCTCTCTATTATTTGTGGTGTTAATTTTTCTTTCTTTAAGTCTTCAAATCCAGAGTGAATTGGTTACTTCTAGGTAAGCGTGCTGCCTGCCAGGGTTGCGGATTTTGTTCGAAAGAGTTACCGCGGCTCTGGAAATTAAAGTGCACGGATGGGTTTTAGTCAGTAAGAGTCTGACACTCCCTCCCGGTCCACCCAGAGCGGCGGAGTCATTTGATGATTTCCCATCCATAAAAAAAGGCAAGCGTGCTCCATCGTCGACCACATCATCACTTACCATCAGGTGAGATTGTGGTCAAACACGAACATTCCAATAAAATTAAAAAATAAACTTGCAACGCAATGCTTCTAGAACTCAACAACTGAAGGAAAAATATCGTGTGCAAGGTTCGTAGCAGATTCTTTTGTTTCTGCCTAGGCCCAAAGCCACTATACCGCAAAAAGGCGTGAAAACATTCGAAGTACCACTATATCAACTTGTAAGTACATGATTTTACACGAGACACCTCATCACCAGCATTCCATTTACACAGATACGCAAAAAAAAGCATTGAAATGGTTTTCTGATTACCACATTTGTTTAAACAATAAAAAAATATATCACCTCTCTTTATGTCAATATGGTAAATTATGGACCACACACGACGGAGTACTCCATTATATTATATTTAACCAGCGACTTTATAAATATTTATATCGGATCTTGTACTTTACTTGGTAAGTTGGGAATTTAATGCTAAAGTGTAGCCATATTTGGTGATAATGTTTTTGTGGTCAAATATTTATAGGGTAAGGAATTAAAATGATCTAAGAAATTATTTCATTCTAGTATGTTAATTTGCCTTTATCTTGATACCCCACTCATAGAGACAGAGTGATTTTTCACTTTCAATAGAAAAGTTAAATCTCTCTCTCTCTCTCCCTCTTAAGTCTTTTTCGAAAATATTCGGTGTAGACCTGGACATCTAGCGTATGCATACCAAGTTTCATTAAAATCGTTTCATTAATTTCGAAAAATAAGGACTTCAAAGTTTGTACGAAATGCTGTACGGCGTAAACGCTTTTAACGGTAGATAGTATCGCCCATTAGATAAATGATAAAACTAGTTCTAGTAGCACCGTTTTAAAAGACCCTAGTCAGCCGGTAAGTAACTTCAATCAGTTTCAGTTCATAAAAATAAATGCAACACATCTTTTCTACAAATCAACTATCGATACAAAAATTCATCGACACTATCCCACCCCTAGCGCAACAAAAAAATGGTACGTGCCCATATACACAGGTATAAATGACAAAAATAGGTGGATATAGATTATAATCAATAGTTCTATAGAACTGTGACGCTTACGCTGCGTAGTGGTAACGGCGTAAGCAGGCCACGCGGTTTTCATAATGAAATACTTAGTATGTTCCGTGTGGTGTCGGACGTAATAGCACCATCCCATCACTTCCCGTGGGTGTCGTAAGAGCCGACTTAGGGACTCACCAGAGAATGGGCAGCAGCATTCTCTATACACTGCAACAGCTACACTGTGATCGCCAGGCTTTTTGGGGGAGGCCTATGTCCAGCAGTGAACGTCTTCCGGCTGATACGATGATGGTGACTTAGTATGTTTGTTAGTGTCTAGATGGGCTAGCCACTTAGCCAGTAACTTCATGAAAGAAAAGACAGCGACAGAAGAAACTTCGTGAAAAATTCAAATAATGAAAGAATTTGTGTAAACTTGTCTCCTCGATACGTTGATTGGAACTCATACGGAGGAGGCAAGCCATTGAATCAAATGTTTTAAAGTCCGTGAGCTGGTTAGCCATTGAAGCTAGTGCTTTAATGATTTTTTTAACCTACTTCAATAAGCCTGTTTATATAAAAAAAAAATTAAGCTATCGCATAGCTTCTATCGAGGCCTTGAGCGTGGAGACCGAATCCAGAAATTCCGTAACGAAAATAACCTAACACCCCCCACTCCGACCGGCACAGCGGTGATACTTTTTAGTTTTTAGTTTTGCCATCTATCGATGAATAGCAGAACTTTTAATGACTTTTTGAAATAGAAAAAAAATACTGCATAAATAAAATAAATAAATAATTATAATTACATAAGTTGATAAAAAAATGCTATGCAATAGCTTTACCGCGGCAGTCTCCGAGTGCTGCATGTCTTTTTTTCATTTATAGACGGATCTGCAAAATTCTCCTTTTTGTTCGAAAGAGGTTTATTCCGAAATGGTCTCATTTAAATTTCGTAACAAAACTTCAATTTCCATATTTTTTTGACAGATTGCGACTGACTTGCGAACGTTGCTTAAAAATTTAAAGAACACTCTGATGAAGAACTTCGGAGATAGACAATTAAATTTATATAGACTGGTTGGAATGTGTGGGATATTGGGGGTATCAGCACCAAAAACTGAAAAATAAAAAAAGTTTTACATCAAAATACAGGGTCATTTGTAAAACACCAACAACCTTTCATTGGGTGAAAGTACTCATGATTATAAACAACTTTTTTTATTAGACCAACCCTGAAAAATCGAAAAAAAAATCTGCTGTTTCATACATTTTCATCGGGTGAACATTGCATTTTGTATGAAACAGCCGATTTATTTTTTGATATTTCAGAGTTGGTCCCGTAGTAAAAGTTGTTTATAATCATGAGTACTTTCACCCACTGAAAGGTTGTTGGTGTTTTACAAATAACCCTGTATAACCGACTTCCAAATACTACAAAATAACTTTGCTTTTCGAAGTCGGTGTCAAAAAAACGAAGAAACCACAACAGAAATACCGACTTCCAAAAATCATTGTCCTACCCACATTTAGCGCGACTAACCAAAACATAAATCAATTTAGTCACGTGTCGGCAGACATGTGGTCTACACGTTCAATTACAAGTGACAGACGAACCTTGCGAAATATTGCATTGAAAAGTACTTCAATTTAATGATTGCGTTTTGAGGGTAGTGTCACGTTTTCTGGGTACATGTTCCACTTTTTTTTTGTAATTAGGTTATTCGTATACTGATATGGGGTGCTAGTTAATTTTGTCATGTTTCGAGCTTGTCACCAAGGTCAGATTTGAGTAACTGGATTTCAAAAGGTTTACTCAATTGCATTTTGTTTGAAGAGTTTAACTTTGGCGTTTGGATTGTGGGTAGTTTTAATGTCAGATAGGCAAGAGCTTCTGCAGAAATATCGATGCCCGTAGTACCACCTGAAGATGAGATGTCTCGACGACCCTTACAGACAGATACCTCTGGAGAAAAGAATGGCAGGTAAAGCCAACCCCTAATGAAATGGGATAACTAGACTGGGAGAGATGGAGGAATCTGGGGGCACGGTAATGCCCCCGCCAAGACTGCCAAGCGAAGCACAATCATAGTTTCTGGATAGGGAAAATAAAGGCGGCAACAGTCGCCAAGGACAGAAGTTTTGAGAGCATTGGAAATGAAATTAATTACTCAAAGTGTCTGTCTAGGCTCGTAGGCCATAGTAGGCCGTAACCACTGGAGTACCACAGCTCCCAGAAGCTGTCTACTGGGTAGGTAACACGGTTCCCTTTCACCAGACAACCATTGAAGTTACTAACAATCACAATGTTGGTACCAGGAAAAGATTCGACGACATCGCGACAAACCCAGGTAAAGATGGCAGGACAAACTTAACATCGATCAACAGGATTGGTCCAAACTTGCCCAAAGACGCCCCCTGCCCTGCAGTGGAACAGAAAAGGCTAAAAATAAAGATAAATTAAATAACAACGGAATTAAGTACAAACAAAAAGAAGATTTAGCAATAACATCAACGTATTACTGCTGGCACCGATAGAGCACGTCCGGCCATGATACAAGTACGTAAGTGCATCTGTAGATACTCTTTAATTAATGCACTTTGTCTTGACGATGATTAATTGTGTTACACGTGGATGGCGTGACCTTCGAATTGAGATCAGTTTTGGAAGGTCTCCCCTCCCCGACCCATCTCTCTTCTCAAGACATACTTTTAAGTAAAAACATGTTTCCTTATTGGAGGACATTGCTGCAATTGCTGCCAAATCTTCTGATGGAAGATATTTGACTGATGTTTTTATTACATTTCACAAATCTTAAAGATAAGGCAAGACACAGTAAGCAAACTGGTTAAAAATATTAAAAAAAGACTCCACGTAAAATACTGGTATTCAGCTGAATCCATTTCAACTGGAAGCCGACCCCGATATAGTTGGGAAAAGGCTAGGCAGATGATGAATAAAATATCATGTTAGTTTCATCTTTCCAATTAGTACCTATTCATTCAATTAGATTTGTGATAAATGTCAAATATATTATTCCCAAATAGGACAGACTAATAGGTGAACCGAAGTCTTACTGAACAGGATCAAACGAATGTATGCGAATTGCGAAGGACCAGTCGTCCTGGATAATTGACGATACTTGTTGCTATTATGACCCTTATGGCCTATTTCAAAATTCTTCTTATAAAGAAAAATGGTGTCTTTCTTACAAGGGATATCCTCAATCGGGACTTCGCGGACACAAACAACTACAAAGCTCTTGAACTGAGAACTTGAATTAAACCATTTTAACCGACTTCAAAAAAAGGAGGAGGTTCTCAATTGGACTGAATTATTTCTTTTTAGATTCCGAAGCTCAGTATGAAAAAAAAACGGAACCCTTATATGATCACTAGGTTGTCTGTCTGTATGTCCATCTGTTTGTCAATTTTCTCTGAATCTACTGGACCGATTCAGTTGAAAGTTATGTGACCCAAACTCGGACGCGTAGCGAAACTAAAAAAAAATTGAAAACGGGATCACTTTTTGGAGGTAAACTATAGATTACAGGAACTCCAATAAAAATTCTATGAATTTAGAGTAACATATTCGTTCGGAAACCTTTGCACGCGAGTCCGACGCGCACTTGTTTAACATTATAAATGCCAAAGTAACTCCGTCTGTCTGTAACCTCTACACGTCTTATAGGCCGTTTTCTATAATATATCTCAATCCCAATCTTGATCCCGATCCTTGTCTGTAACCAATCAAAGGTGAGGATTGTGTGGTGAAGGACACAAACTCGGCCGTTGATTGGTTACAGACAAGGATCGGGATCAAGATTGGGATTGAGATATGTTATAGAAAGCGGCCGTTAACGGCTGAACGGATTTGGATCAAATTTGGCACACGAGCAGACCATGTCTTAGCGTAGGACATAGGACTTTATCTCGAGAGCTATGTTCCCCTGAGATAATTTTCGACTTACACGCGGGGGAAGCCGTAGACAGAAGCTAGTTATAAGGGTGTGACCACACCAATAGATCGATCGTTGATCGATGCCATCGATCGATGGTAGTATGGATTAGTCGATGTGGATCGACAGTTTCTACTACACCAATCAATCGATAGTTTCTACTTCTTTCTTCGATCAGCCAAAGCTACCACACCAATCGATCAACGTTGATCGATGGCATCGGTCGACGATCGATCGATTGGTTGTAGTGTAGTAACACCCTAACTAAAGCGAAGTGTCTTCATTAATTTTAAGACAAAAACAAACATGACTCATCAGTTCAGCTTAAAAACAAGCAGAAGATATAGTTATTACGTCAAAGCGAGTTTGATAAAATAATAAACAATATTATTAGACAACACGGCAGTGTACAAACACACCCAGAAACACGTGTCCAATTACACACACATACGTATCTATGGAACTAGTCTACACGATATCAATTATAGAGGGTATTTTTTTTTAAAGGACACGCTCTCCACACATTCCCAAACCACTGCAACTCCTGAAAGCCAGAATCAACAGTGGCGACCACCAGAAAAAACGCCGAGTCAATGAAGCTCCACGAGTCCCGGAGAAGGTCGACGAGTCCCGGAGAAGCTCGACGAGTCCCGGAGAAGCTCGACGAGTCTCGGAGAAGCTCGACGAGTCCCGGAAAAACGATTCAACAGTCATGGATCTCGCAACGAACGTTGTCAGAAAATAACAGCGGAGGAGTAGGAAAAAATATATATAATTTCTACTTTCCTCCTTATCAAGCAGGAGACAGAGTAGAGCAAGGCCAAATAGGCACCAAGGAACATATTTGGCCTAGCTACACGATAACTGACAAATGCTTGCACTGTCTGGGCAGATCCACCGAAGTGTGTGTGATCCCTCTTCCTGAAAAGAGCAGATCGAAAATTATCCTACATGGTTCTCATTTGATTTGACCATTACATGTTTACCATTATATGCAGTCCACTTGACAGTCCTAAGCTAACGCAGTTGCTGAAGTGAAACTGCTCTCAGCAGTCCAAGGTCACCCTGGTTACCGATCTCAAATTTCGCGGCAGGATCCCGATTTTTCCCATTTGTCGAAATTATGAGAATAAATTGAACAAAGGGTCTATTCCTATGTCACTCTAACAAACCACAAAATGCCTGTGTGTAAACAGTACCACACTACTTGTGCGTTTATGACAGATGTAGCGAAAAAAAAATCAGAACGTCGAGTCTTCGTACGCGGCTGTTGACCTCTGAGTTGGTTTCGGTGTCCATAGTAGAGTCAGCTAGGGAATACTGGCCTCACCTAATTTAAACTGAAAATTGACGTGGAAAACTGAAAATATTTTTTTAACTTACGAAATAAATAATTCATTTTTCATTCTCTTGTCTTTATACCAATTTATTTTGGGTTGACGCAACATGTATTCTGCTTCAAGATATGAAGGAAGAATCCGATTGGTTTTACTATACCTAAGTATGGACATAATAGCGATAGAAAATAATGCTTATAAGAAATGTACAAACAAGCAGAATACGGACACATTTTTGTTAGTTTTTCATTGCTGATAGGCTCGCATTTGACTAATTTCTCACTAAGTGGAAAGCGATGATGTGGTCGGCGATGCAGCACGCTTGCCTAGAAGTAACCTATTCACTCTTGACTTAAAAACCTCTAGGTAGTCGCTATCAGGAAACACAGATTCCGGCAGGGGATTCCACTCCGTAGCTGTTAGCACAATTCAAATATCTCCAAAACGTTTTGTGCCTGTATGTGGGATGTCCTTGATCATCATGTTACAAATATAAGTAAAAAAATTGGGGACAACTTCCTTCAGTTCAGCTATAACGTACTAAACACAACAAAAAGTTTACATTACAGTTGCTAAACATAAACACAAGATTCTAAATAGTTTCTAATTAAATAAACAGTGCTAAAGAAACAAGTGGTGCCGTGTACAAGCAAAAAAAGTGCTTTAAAACTAAAAATCAGTGCTCAAATAAAATTGCACCACACATGAGGTACAATTTAAAATTCTAGGTCTAAACATTTATCAACAGCACGAAAAAACAATTGTCACAAACAAAATAATTATTAAACACAACAACACAAGTGCTAAACGACACATAAATCTTAACACAAACACAGGACAACGACAACAAAAAGCCAACATTGACCAGTGCTAAAAAAAAAACACAAGTTCCAAAATACATACGTAGCGGCATCCATGCTGATACATTAAAAACGAACGAAGCAAAATTTGTACGGCTACAAAAATAACCGCAACGCCATCTATCCCGCTAGCGGCGAACTACTGACGAAATCCTGATTCCTGCATCAGTTTTCCGTGCGATTTGAACAAATACAACATTCCGCGTATCAACTATAGGGCAGTCGCCCACCGGACACAACAACCGTCCGGTCCTCCAAAGAGAAGTGATGTGGCCAGTCTACAGGTATGCTGAACAGAGTGTAAAGTCCCGCCAACCTCCATAGAAAAGGGAGGATCCTCCGACCGTACGGTTGTTGTGTACGGTGGACAACTGCCCAATAGTCGATATTCGGACTGCGGCTCTTTTTGTTGCCGTACAAAACTTTGCTTCGTTACTTTTTCTTGTAGCGGCATGGATGCTGCTACACATACATTGACAGCGCACCACATTTAAAGGTTGATGCAACAACGACATAAGTTAGAATAAGTGTATTTTATTTGAATAGTGCAATTGAAAAACAAAATGGCGGTGACTTAAAAACGAATTAGGTGAAGAGACTGAAGAGAGCTGTTATTCCAATTGATGCTAGGAATTGACGGCTAACTTCAATCTTACTTCACCTACGTTATTACAGTGACATTTTTACACAACAGGGCCTAAACCGCCAACTCTTAAAGCAGTATTTCTTTAATATTACTTTCCCACTGGAAGTAATATTGAAGTAATACTGCTTTAAGAGTTGGTGGTTAGGCCCCTGAAAAGTGTAAAAGCCAACAATACGAGTGCGAAACGACACATAAATCTGAACACAATAAAAGCCTGACACGTGCTCTAATCAACACAGCTACAACAACACAAGTGCTCAAATCAACACAGTTACAACAACAACACGTGCTAAACACAACACAGCTACAACAACGACCGTCTCACCCATTGTGGTGGCACGTCTGCATGTTGGTGGTGCTGATGGTGGTGGTGGTGACGTCTGTCCGGCTGGTGGTGGCCGTTCGATGCTGCGCAGGAGGTGGCCGCCACACCGTACTGGTGCAGAAATAGGGGGTGAACGGTGCGTAGTTATAGATTTGAGGGTGGCTGAAGAGGTATGGTAGTGGTAGTAGTTTTGTTGGGTAGTGGAAGATTTATGTTGAAAAATTGCCCTTGAAATCGACAATTTGTGAAAAGTGGGTTAAAATGTTATGGTTTTAGTGTGCGTGTTTTTTTGTGGGAAAAGTACATTATTTATTATAATAATTATCTCAGCTTAAAGTTATATTGTCCCATCCATAGCTTATTTCTATAGTTTCCTAAAATCGTCCCGATGTAAGTAATGTCTTTTCGTTCACGTATAAATAAATAGTTACATGTTCTCATGAGGACCCTGATCTTTACGCTAGGTTCCAGCAGTTCTCTATTACAGAAACCAGTGTCTGCTGTCAGATTTAAATGACAATTAGACCACAAAGACGAACTTTATTTTGAATGAGCTTTTCAAACATCATGGACTGGTTTTTAGGGTGTTTTCAATAATGGTTTAACAAAAAGTCTAATTCACATTTAGTGTACATGATACAATAAAAATATCTATTAAATAAGTTTTCCATTGCAGTGCGCTCAAGTTACCTGAAAATATCATTTCCGCGACCCTCTTCTGCGACCTACTTTTAATATGGGTAAACCGATTACGTCAGTCTGATCTGATATCTATTTCAATGTTTTGTTTTTTCAGGGTTGCGGAATTTGTTCGAAAGAGTCACCGCGACCCTGGAACGCAAAGGGCACGCACTAGAAGGAACACGGATGGGTTTTAGTCAGTAAGAGTCTGACACTCCCTCCCGCCCCACCCAGAGCGGAAGGAGTCATTTGATGATTTCCCATCCTTAAAAAAAAACGTAGGTATCACTAAAGGTTGATCCCAAAACAGCATTTACTCTAAACGTCGCTAAAAGGGGCCGGAACTCCGCAGCTCCGGTACAATTACCAAGTTTTACTGCTGTGCCCCCTCGCCCCCGTCAGATTAGTTGAAAGTTAAGCTGATGGCATCGTATGGGAGTTGACCTGTTAGCGGTGAACTAGGGTGGAATAAGATCCCTGTAATCCAATTAAAAGTCATTTATTCTCGCTTTACAATAGGGATGATTTCTTGTTAAAAATATATGATTCTATTTAGTCCGTCAGTTAGATTATCGAAAAATATTGGACAAGTATTTTTTATTTATCAAATCAATAAAAAATTACGAAGATAAAACTCATCAAAGATCAGGAGTGGGGCTGGTCATCGTCACGAGAGTTCAACGCATGCGAAGGAGGAACACGGATGGAGGAACGAAGGAGTCATTTGATAATTACCAACACTAACATCAAAAAAAAAATGTAAATACGCATAATAAAAATATTTCCAACAAAACGTTTTGTGCGTATGAGTGGAACGTCCACTATGTACTAAAGTGCTTAAATATTATTTTAAACAATTTAAAAAATGAACATAATTTATTTACAATAAATATCCTAGCTACCTTGGCCATGCTCTGTGTACTAAGCCCAGCTATCAGGTAGTACTGTACTATCCCCACACGCGTCTATACTATAAACACATGTATGTACTAGCGCGAGCCACTCGGCCGAATCGCTGCTTCACTTTTATAGCCGGACGACTGTCTTACAGTACTGTCGGGTACAGAAGTGGAGTGGGAGAGATAAATCATTTATTTCATGTTTATTATTGACTAGTTGATAGGCTGAGCTGTCCAATTATTGAGGTTCTAGTCTAATCCCATACCAAAAGGCACTTGTGTTTGTCCAAAATTTTCCAATATGTCGGGCATCTTCTGCAATTTTTGTCCCGCTCGCGCTGGTGAGCAGTCTTTCCCTTGCTCCAAACTTCTATTTCATGTACCAATCGCTGGCCAAGAACACTAACATTGAAAAAACTTAACCGGTTATCTGAATGCCATATGTGTGAGTCAGAAACTAAGACTCATCAAAAATAACTTTTTTTTAAATACATTTGACAACTACTGACTACTGAGTCGTTTGCGAATGAAAATTCAATGTTGTCTGACAAAATACTGTAGGTACCTACGTATACGTAGTTTAGAAAATATTTTTTTAAGAATAATAAAACTGGAAAATACAGTTTACAAAAATGCTGATAAGTCTGATTAGTGATTAGAAAGAAAACGATAAAGCCAAATAAATAAAAGTACTACACTTTGCGGGAATCTTCAGGATGCGAAACACACAGGACCGGTCTATGTGGCGACTCTTATTGGGGGAAGCCTATGTTCAGCTATCAACGTCTTTCGGCTGAAATGGTGATGACGTAACTTTGCATTTACGTCGCGTCGCGTGTTGGACAAATACTAAACAAACTTAGTTTGGTGGGTGACTAAATAGGTATTATCAAACGATAACAATATTATGAAAGTAATGATGACTTTCAGTCTTTAATTAATTTAAATTATTACGCAACATGTTTCAGTATTGCTAAATAGTGCGTCAAAGCAAATATTTAACACAATTATTTGACAAAGAAGAGGGAGGAGCTCGTGGCTGCATATAACAGCCGCACGTTTCGAACTTCGAGGTTAAGCAACGTAGGCAGAGGTCGGTCCGTGGATCAGTGATTCATTACATTTTGATTATCCTGCGTGCTACGGAGAGAGCCGGGGCCAACGGCTTAAGTGCCTGTTAAGCCGTTGGTCATGGCTGTCATTTTAGCATCTTTGACAGTCGCTACGGGTGGCATAAGTCAGAAAAATTTACACCAGTCTTGCTAAGGGAAATCGTATTGACCAATTACTGGGTTGTGGAGGTCAGATAGGCACTCGCTCCATGTAAAATACTGGTACTTAGCTGCATTCGGTGAGACTAGAAACCGACCTTAACATCATCATCTGCCTAGCCCTTTCCCAACTTTGGTCAGCTTCCAGTCAAACCGGATTCAGCTGAATACCAGTATTTTACATGGACCGGCTACCTGCCAGACCTCCACAACTCATTAACTGGGTAACACGGTATCCTTCTTGGCAAGACTGGAGTCAGATTTACTGGTATCTGACAATCCGGAACGACTGCCAAAGATCTACAAATGACAGCCAGGACCAAAAGCTTAACGTGCTTTCCGAGACACGGAGGAATCTCGGTATGTTAAGATGGTCACCCATCCACAGACCAACCTTGGCAAGCGTTGCTTAACCTTGAAGAGCGACACTTGCGTTTGTTATTCTTTAGCCACGAGCTCCGAGACCTTAACATAGTTGGGAAAAGAAAGAAAGAAAAAGAATTTATTTAGAAACATTTCAAAGAAAAACATATTCTCTAGTTAATTGCAAATCACGCGTACGAAATCGAGACGAGTGGCTATTTCTTTCGAAAAGTGAGTACCTATGAATAAAAACAAAAACAAAGGACCTTAACACTTCTGCGCGCCACAGTACGTCTTCAAACTAAGAGGCAACAAAGACAATGCGGCGAATTAAAAGCAACTTACCCTTCCCCCGCTTCCCCCCAGTATTTACACCCCCCGCCCAAGTTTCATCCCCTTTTATTGCTTGCCTTTCACCGTCGCTATAAATAGATACGTTGAGTTGTATTTACGAGATGTAGTGGAGGCTGCGTTTTTCACGTGTTTCTAAAGGATTGCTGAATCGATTACTGAAAATGGTGATGAGCAGCGGTTGAATGAGTTTGAATGATGATGAATTTTTAACTCGAGAATTTGTTTTGCATAAAAAACTCGGTAAGTACGAGTTTAGGCTCGCGTGTCCAGGTTGTCGGGGATCTATTTTTTTTTTTATATTAGTGATTTGTTTGCTCTTGACTTTAGTCAATGTCAGAGATGACAGAGACAAAGATGACTTTTTTTTTGAGAACGCATATTTTATTGTAAATCATGAAATGACTTCTTCCGAGTGTTAAGACTCTTACTGACTCAAACCATCCGTGTTCCTCCTAATGCCCTTTGCGTTCCAGGGTCGCGTGACTCTTTCGAACGATCCGCAACCCTGGCAGGCTCTAGCCTTAAGAGCGTTTACGCGGTACAGCTTTTCATACAAATTTTCAAATCCTTATTCTTCAAAATGAATGAACCGATTTTAACGAAACTTGGTATGCATACGCTAGATATCCAGTTCTAAATAGTTATTAGAAAACATTTTTTAATAAGATTTCAGAGGGAGAGAGAGAGCGATTTTAAGTTTTCTATAGAAAGTGAAAAATCACTATATCCTTCCCCCTGAACTCTTTTTCAAAAATGTTTTCTGATAGCTATTTAGACCTGGATATCTAGGGAACGAAAATTGGTATGCTTATACCAATTTTCATAATCTTATAATAAATATTTTTTTAAATCGGTCCATTCATTTGGAAGAATAAGGACTTTACCTAGCTATTGTACTAATTTGTAGAGATACTTAATTTAATTTGATCCTAGCTTTTTAAATTTTATAAACGCGTTTTTTTTTTTTTTTTAGAATGACCCGGTTAATGTTTATTTTTTGAAATTATTAAAAGAGTTAGTATTTTCTTTTTTTCTTTCTTTTTTTAAAAAACGTTGCCCCACACTAGGAATTTCTCCTGTATCGTGGGTGCGTTTACAAACATACAAATTCACATACACAAACAGCCAGACAGAATTTCAATTAAGTACGATTCAAGAAAAAAAAAATCAGAGTAAGGAATTTTGCAACATTAAAAATATATGACTGGCCTATTTATTTTAGGTAAAGCCAAAAGAATGCTTATTTTTGTAAGCCCCTTCTGACTCAATACCGAGCACTGGAGAACCCTCCTTCGATTTCTTTACAAACAAATGTTTTTGAACAAATCACGTTGCCATTACGTAACTTGGCACATTTCATGAAGTACTTTCACTTCATTAAGGTTTAGTATTGTGTCATCAGCAGCTGAGTAGCAGTATTTTACACTACCTGTTGCCCGCGACTTCGTACGCGCACATCCCTTTTTTTCCGTTACCGCAGGAAGTTTGAGAAATCCTCTTTTAAAGCTCCCCTACTCTCCAAGGAACAAGGCAGCCGCGCCACGTAAAATACAGGTATTCAGCTGAATCCGGTTTAACTGCGAACCGACCCCAATATAGTTGGGAACAGGCTAGGCAGATGACGACTCTGCAAGGTACCTACATGCCAAATTTCAGCTTTTAAGACCTGTAGTTTCGGCTGTGCGTTGTCTGTCAGTCAGTCATCACTTCAGTAAAGGAAGAATTTTATCCTGTCATTTTATATTTGTCGCAGCCAACTAGCTTAATCAGTCATTTCATTAAAAGCCTAGTCTTTTCATTGAAATGCGTCGTTTAACCAGCGACATAAGTGACATGGGCAAGTCATCAAACGATATTGAACGACATTATCACTTACCTAGGTCGCTAAAAAATCGGCGCGTTTAAATGAAAAGGCTAGGCCACAAATTAAACGGCTGATTAAGCTAATTGGCTGCGACATATTTATTGATTATCTGACCTTCACAACCCAGTTACTGGGCAGGGTGATATCCATTCGTATAAGAATGGCAATACTTTCGAGTTTCTGACTATAAATAACGACTGTCAAAGATCTACAAATGACGACCGGGACCAACGGCTTAACGTGCTTTCCGAGGCACGGAGGTAACTCCGTATATGGCGGATGATGATACCCATCCACGGACCTCGACAAGCGTTGCTTAACCTCTAGTTCGACCCGTGCGACTGATATTACTTAGCCACGAGCTCGGGAGCCTCATCATATCAACCGAAAGACGTCCACTGCTGATCATACGTCTCCCCAGTGTCGTCACAACAACCGGTCCTGTGCGGCTACCAGCGACCCTCACCAGGTCATCGGTCCATCTTGTGGGAGGCCTTCCAACGCTGCGTCTTCCGGTACGCGGTCGTCACTCCAGAACTTTTCGGCCCCATCGACCATCTGTTCTGCGAGCAATGTGCCCTGCCCACTGCCAACTTTGGCGATCCTTCGGACTATGTCAGTGACCTTGGTTCTCTTGCGGATATCATCATTCCTGATTCGATCACGCAAGGAAACTCCGAGCACTGCCCTCTCCATTGCCCTTTGGGCTCGGGAATTAAAAACTAGCAAAATCATTTTTAATAAGTTTCTGAGACATTATAGCTGAGATGAGGTAACAACTAGATTTTCGAACGATTTCTCAGGACTTGCCAAGAGCCAGAGGTCATCACCACACACAAATTATGATGTATGGACGTCACATACACCGCACACTAACATATAGCTGACCGCAACATAACCGGTAAAAGAATGCGCAAGAGCAGATGTTTTGAGAGCCGAGTGTTTACAAGGAGCACGCGAGTCTCCAGACTATCTTATTCATTTGTTGAGAGGCTTTGCCTGCTTGGGACCGTGGCTTTGCCTGTAAATGCCAAATGTCAGTCATGAGTTTGTAACGTCATCTACAAATATATAATAGATTCTGGGTTTTTTATTTTATTTTTTAGATGTAAGTCGTTTTCATTGGAGAACTCAAGCAATCAGATCTTAAGTTGAGTTCTAAGTTTGAACCAAAATGATGAAGGGACCCTTTATCCTAAACAAATTTAGCCCGTCAATTAGATAAACAAACAAAATTTTGACACGCATTTTTTACTGTCACGTACCTAAAAAAAATATTTTTTATTTTGGAAGTCGATTACTTGGTACAAATTCTTGGTTGTTTCTTCGTTTTTAACACCAACTTCCGATATTAAAGTAATTTAACACATTGTAAAAAGTTTTATAAAAATGCTTTCAGAAGCCGATGATTTTCTGCCTTGTCCCCAGACTCCTTATTTAGCCAACTAGCACAAACAATGTACCAACCCCGATTAAAAGAAATACCTTGAATATAATTAAACTCCTTAAAACTATCAATAAACTATTTTTATTGGTCATAAGTGGCCATTAATATTTCTCTTTCGTTAATTAGTGTTGAGCATCGTCCGATATGTTAATTAGGAGTATATTCACGCTGTTAAACAACGGGGGGTAAGCATCAAGGTGAAATTCATTTAATTATGCGCCATACTTGTGTGTCATTTCGATAATACCTAGGTTTGTCATTTTGAAATGAAGGTTCCGTACCGAAATACTATCAATTTGTTTTTTGAGAATTATTGGATTTGTAGCAGAAACTATACTGACCCGAACCTAAAGTGTAGTTACAGCAAAAATACGAAAAGTTGCGCTTCCATAAAAATATGCCTTTTGATAGATCCTTCAATGCAATGTGAAGTTTGATCTTTTACTGCTGTTACCTTTGGACCGATGACCTGCTTGAGGGTCGCGGGTAGTAGCCGATGGATGCGAGACGCACAGGACCGGTTGTTATGGCGACACTTGGGGGAGGCCTATGTCCAGCAGTGGACGTCTCTCGGCTGAGATGATGATGATAATGACTGCTGTTACTTCACTTTAGGTTCGGGAAGGCAGTAAATCGCCACATACGAACTACAAAATAGACCTGCAGTCTAATTTTGTAATGCAAAAATTAATGCAATCGGTCACATATGCTTTTATTGTGATATTGCAACAGTATTCATTGCGTGTTTAACGTTGTCTAGCAGACGATATTTAAACATTGTAGCCGTGAATGTTTTGATCTCAGCAAGGACCAATCTCAGCTGCCAGGGTTGCGGAATTATTCAACAGAATTACCGCGGCTCTGGGTGTCTACTCTCTGAGCCCGAAGTCCGTCAATCAACAACTGTCAATCGTGTTATAATTCATTCTTAGTTCGGGTTCGGGACTAATCGTAAGTCCGTAGGTGATACGGAGTAGAAAACGCCCGACACTAAGGCCGAAACTACGGACTTCGGGCTCAGAGAGTAGACCCCATGGTACGCTAAAGGCATTTGAAGGAACACGGATGGGTTTAATTTAGACAGTAAGAGTCTGACACTCCCTCCAGTTCCGCCCAGAGCGGGAGAAATCATTTCATGATTTCCCATCCAAAAAAGGATCAATCGCAGACTTTTTTGAAACATCTAGGTTTGGGTGATTGTGGAAATCAGTGCCATCTATCCATTATTTATGAAACTAAGCAATTATCATAGCAAATAGATGAAGAATGTCGTCCAGCAGTCTAGCTGGTCCATTCGGCCTAGACATTTAGACAATAGTACTATTAATAAGCTAGTTTTACGTGTTTTATAATTAGGCTATGTCGACAATGCGTCTGGGGTGATGTAGATTCTGTCACAACAACTTTGTTGAAGGTCTTGCAATATTATTTCCGTGAGGAGAACGAAATACTGAAGCTTTTGTTCTAGAAACTTCAGACTATGCTAGAAGAACGACAGCTTTGCCTAGGTTAGACTGTAGTATCTTTTTGTTATCAATGAGAGGTTCGCGCTTGACCAATCTCACCTTATGGAAAGAGATGAAGTGGTTGACGACAAAGCATGCTTGTCTAGAAGAAACTTCTGCAATTTTGACTTAAAGAGTTTATGATACTGTGCAACATCATTGCAGAATGTTGTGGGTCAACAAAAACCCGGAATAAATGATAGATTGCTGTCAATTTTGAATTGATTGAAGAGTGGTCTAGCAATGGGTGAAGTTTCGTTGTGAACGTATTGAATGTAGAACTTATTTAGAAAGCAACTACATAACACACTTCTCACACAAATTCCGCCGCTGCACAAGAAAATTCTCCCGCAAAGGCTTTGAACAAACTGGAGCGATCTCCGCTATAGTAGCAGGGGTCATTGGGGCTCCCTGGCCTCACGATAATTTAGCGATACCTAAGTAAAATACAAGTTTCTCCGTCGACGTCACAGTAGGTACATCTCCGGACCACCTGTCCGTTCGTCCGGACAATTCAGATGGACCGGTTCGGCGTAACTGTTGCGGAGTTGGTAGTGAATGGAGGCTCAGTGCGAAAATGGCACGTGCAACGAGATCGTAATTACGGGCTTACAGAGCGAAACTGAGAAATCCTTTCTAAAGAGAAGGATATATTTTTTGCCAATATCGACAATGGAAGTCACTGCAATGCCGTTTGGCAGAAAGAAGCACGAATCATTGAAGCAATAGTTTTCGCTAAAATTAGGAAACTGACTCGTTTCTTTATCAATACCGTGAATGTGACAAGACAACGCGAACTTACGGTGAAAGACGACATTCTGAAGAAACTTCGACTAAATGGCTGTATCAATGGTACGTAGTCGGCAAAACGCAGAGAGGAATCAACCGTCGTTAAATTTATTGCCATAGACACCAGATAAATATGCAATAACGGTCATTGACCGACACATTATTGACTTTCATAATATTTTTTCTACCTAGTAGTGTACCGTATTCTTGTGTACCCTAATTTGTGCAAAAACGATTTGTGCGTATCGGTGGGATGACAACAAGGGACAGTAACCAAGTTGAAGTGAACTGTCAATACCAACCAGTCCAACAAGATGCAATTACAGTTCTCTTCATACTCACGCCACAAGTTTGTACGGTGCTGAGTTGTCAGAGTAGATCAGAGTTTGAATTCATTACCCGACTGCGTCAGAAGGAGAGTAATGTTTTTCGAGCGTATGTATGTCCACTTCTTGGGCACGCCCTACAGCCCAAACGGCTGGACGGATTTTGACATATGAGGTGTCGTCAGAATTGTGATAGTGACATAGGCTATATAAATTTTCAAAATGACACTAGCTAATGAAAAAAATGTTACTCACTAAAATGTAGGAAATAAAAAAAACTGTCAAAAAACCCGACCGCTAAAAACGACTAAAAAGTTCCAAACAAGTCGCTTTTCAAGCAGTCTGATGCAGTTCAATCACAGATGCCACAAACTGCATAGAAAAAGTCATTAATTTTAGTGTGTTAACACTCCATTTACAATTTACTCCAAGAATCGAACACATAAAAACACAAACGACCGCTGATGTGTTTATTACAGTTGCCTAGTTAAATATAGATGGTCGCCGTCCGAGAATTAATTTGTATATCATTATTGTATTTATACGTATTGTTAAAATTGAAAATATCGACGGAGAAGTGCTTGCTACTGGCTGTTTATTATAGCGATTGAGTCATCGATGTTTCGTTATTGTTGTAGTTATTTTTAACTGTATGTGAAACACGGGTGGTTAAGTACCAAATACCCAAGACAATCGCTCTTTATCTTGTCTCATTCTGTTAGAATTCATAAGGCATCGTTAATCGTATCGTTCAGAACAGATTTCTGAACGATTCGGTTGCTTATTTTTTAATTTATGTTTCAAAAGAAGCTTTATTTATGGACCGCTTTCATTTTTAGGGTTCCGCATTCAATGGGTAAAACCTTTTACTAAGACTCCGCTGTCCGTCCGTCTGTCCATCTGTCGCCAGGCTGTATCTCATGAACCGTGTTAGCTAGACAGTTGAACTTTCCACAGACGATATATTTCTGTTGCCGCTATAACAACAAATATTAAAAAACAAAATAAAACAAATATTTAAGGGGGGGCTCCCACACAACTAGATGGGGGCTAGATAATGGTACGGAACCCTTCGTGCGCGAGTCCGACTCGCACTTAGCCAGTTTTTTCAGTTAATTTCCGTCACCTGAAGTAAATCCGATGCATACAATCTATACCTTTTCACGTCTTGACAGATTTTGATGAATCTTGGCGAACAGGTAGACTTTGTCCCGGTATAGGATACAGGGGAATTTCCCTTGGGATAATTTACAACTTTCCAGCGGGCGAAGCCGCCGGCTGAAACTAGTTCAAAATAAACTTGAGAGTTACATCACAACCATGTCTTTAATTCTAAAACTACCCTTCAACAAAACTAACATTTTCTGCAACCCCAAATACAAATATACCCTGAACCGTTCACGATTCTGATTTATTCGATTCCTGTTCAGCCCTTTTTGCTGTACGGTCAGCAAAACATCTATCGTAACCTCCATATCTTGGATTTGCATTTGTATCCTTTTTTTGCTGACGTATGTGAAGTTATAAATATTATATTCTTGCTAGTTTTTCTGGGTCTATTTTTGTGTTATTTCTCATAGTGATTGCGATTGATGTGATTTATGAAGAGTAGTGCGATTCTTTAACAATCTCACTTAGGTGAAGTGAGCTGTCAATGCCAAGCATCAACAGAGTACTTTACTGAAACAATCTAATTAGTCCGTCAGATAGATTTCCATAAAATCGGACTCGCGCACGAAGGTACTATTATCTATAAAAAAAAACGGCAAAAAATTCACGTGTATATAAAATAAATAAAAAATTAAAAAAAAAAATTAAAATATAAAATAAATATTTAAGTGGGGCTCCCATACAACGGGAGCCCCACTTAAATATTTATTTTATTCTGTTTTTAGTATAGCGGCAACAGAAATACATCACCTGTGAAAATTTCATCTGTCTAGCTATCACGGCTCATGAGATATAGCCTGGTGACAGACAGACAGACGGACAGCGGAGTCTTAGTAACAGGGTCCCGTTTTTACCCTTTAGGTACGGAACCCTAAAAAGGAATTAATAAACGGGCAAGAGCTCGATATAGTCTCCTGCCTTTTGTTTTACACCGCGAAGTGCATAGGAATGCTAGCGTAGCCAGGGTATCGCCTAAGGCCTACTGCGACCACAATACATTCATCCCACTTGTTTCCATCGAGATGGTAAGCAGCTGTCATAGTTTTTGCTTGAATTCTAACATCGGTACGAGTAGAAATATATAATACGAGTCTAGTACAATAAGGAGTTGGCAGGAATGCGGTTTGGTAACCAGTTTAGGACAATTACAGAGGTGTATTAAAGGATTAATTACTTTGCTTAGGAATACTGTAGGTCCCACGTCTGTGGTAACAAAACCAGTATAAGTTGGCCCATTGGTTCCCAGGTTGTCGTCCGCGGAACATTGGAAAATATGGTGCGCGTAAGGTTTAAAATGTCAATCTTAAAACCAGCGTCAGACAGCATCAGTCTGACATAATTATCGCTGAAATGGACCGTTTTAGTGCAGCCGTGAGACACGCACTTAGTTGTTGGCATATAAACATTTTATTTTGTAATATTTATGTACCGTGCGTGTTTCGTGTATTGTAAATAAATAAATTTTATTCTTTCTTTCTTTTAAATGTGATGTGTTCTTTGACAATTTCAGTAGTTTTTAATTTGAAAAATACTCGTATAATGCAAGTTTATTTTTGATCAACACAGATAAATTTTCTTCTGGATTTTTGGTCCATGCTAAAAATCAAGAAATCTCAGTGGTTCCAGCCAGGCCAATCTTCTTCTCCTTCGTGTGGGTAGTAAGGTCTAACGACCCCACACACCCTGGTGTCAGAGTTTCTAAACCGCCTCAAAGGCCTCTGACATGGTTTGACGACCGCCATTTGGCGGCCGGGACCATCGGCTTATACGTGCCTTCCGAAGCCAGGACAATAAAAGGTTGGGAATCAATAATGCTGGTCTAACTCATTGAAGTTCCGTATTCTTCTGCAAATAATATGTTGGGTGTTAATGCCGAACTTGGAGAGCTTGCGAAAATTATTCTGGGTCTTTGCCACGTGGTACTGTCTTCACAGTGAAACGTTGCTTTGTAAGATACAACATCAAATACTACCGGTGAATAAAGAGGAAAATAAAAGAGTACCTATTGCATAATAATTATACTTACTATGGAATTGTACCAGACGATCTAAAAGACCACAAAAACAATTAACACACCACAAAAACCATTTTTGAGTAAATATTAAAAAAAAAACGACTTACCATTCCATTGTCCATACCCCCATATGGCGATTGGTATCCCGCCTTTTCTGTGACTGCAAAAGATAATTGATATTCTCATTATTTAACTGTTATTAAAATACACTGTTTCAATATATTTCTGTAGCTTTTCTTGCGTTCCTCGAACAGTACCGTGAAGTGTTTCGGTTTACGTGTTATGCCATTTTAAGCGTTTTCCCAGAATATCACTGTTGTGTTAATTATATTCGATCATACGTCAAGACCAAGATCGTCACACAGTGGGTGCCTGAGGACGGGCGTCGTATCCGATGCAAGCCAAAGAAACGCTTGGCGTGATTACCTAGACTCCTTACTGAAGGGTTGAAAGGAGAAGGCAAATTATAAAGAACATTGGAAAACCATGGGAGAGACTTTTGCCCAGCAGCAGAATTGGCGCCCAGCATGGGGCATTTATTACTAACAATATAAAACGATTGCCTTTCAATTCTATTGAGGAGCGAAAATAAAGCGAATAAGATTTAAATAAAGATGATTAAAGTCAACATAAAGGTTGTTTTTAAAAGGTCGCTTAGAGAGAAGGCCGCCCATTGAGTCACCATATGAAATGTTTTCTTCATGTATATTTTCTCGGGACCACAAAAATTACATTATTGTTATGAAATAATGTAATTTTTTGTGGTCCCGTGTTGGGCGCCATTTTTGCTAGAAGTGTATTGAGAATTAATAGTTCGGAAAGCAATATAAAATTCACCAGTATAATCGTATTACTCCAAACCGAACAATAACATTATAATAATGAAAAACTCGTCCTAAGCCTCACACAATAAAATACGAATTAAAATTGCACCATTTTGATAAACCCATTAAAAATCTTTTGTTGCTTGGTCAAATAGGGTTCCGAGTCCATGTTGTCAGTCGGTTAAAAAAGGGTTAAGCTATAGAGTTGGTGTAACTGAATGATATATTGGCTATGTGGGTTTATTATTTGTCTATAATACCAGAGCCTACTTGGAGTTAGAACAAAACATCGTTGAAAAGACATTATTAGTACTTAACTTAAAAAATTACTCACTCCAGACTCGTTAAAAGAAATTGTAGAAAAAATATAAACTAGTATTTACCAAGCGTGCTTAGTACAGCGATTTTTTTAAAAATATATGTTAATTGCGGTTAAAATAATACCTAGCTCTTATCCGCAGTTTCACCCGCATGATAGTAAGAAATCATCAGAAGGGAATGTACTCTCGGTATAAAGAGTAATCTGTGTTTTAATCCAGGACATGGTCTCCGTGTGGCTAAGTTTCATCCAAACCCGATCAGCCTTTATGGCGTGATTGATTAAGAAACATGCATAGAATATAGACTTTAAATTTTGTAATTATAAAAGGATAACAGGGACTTTTTTGGTTGAGTATGTGTTCGAAATTATATACCAGTTAGAAAAAAAATTACCTCAAAAAACAAACGACTGTCTCCAACTACCCTCAAAATTAAGCAAAGGCATTGCTCAGAATTATTCAAATTAATTCTATAATTGTGGAGCGTTAACGCCTACAGTGAGGGTAGATATTTATTAAACAAAACACATTAATTACAGTTATGGCGATCATCAGCCTTTGTTTACTTAGAGTACAGCCTTTAGGAGTAATTAGATATTTGTGGCGCTGACTGTACTTGCGTTGGAGAAATAATGAGGAGACTAATGTTTTGGTTATTTTTTTTTGGGCTTTATTATACCGATATTTTGTGAGTATTTTAGTCAATCAATCTGCCAAGACTATTCCCAACTAAGGTGGAAATTAAGAAACTCCTCCTCCTCGTCCTCCTAAACACAGTTATTAGGTACCTACTGGCTACCTTGACGACTGTCAAAGATCTACAAAAGACAGCCGTGACCAATGGTTAATGTGCTCTCCGGGGGACGGAGGAGTCTCGATATGTTGCGGATGGTCAGGTCACCCACCCACGGACCGACTTTGGTAAGCACTACTAAACCTTGAAGATTGAACCATGCAGCTGTTATAATTTAGCGAGCTCAAAAGCTCCCCAAGTTCTTTTTGTTACATACAATGAAAAAATAAAGCATTTACGGAGAAATAAACGAAAATACAATGTGGATAGCAACTACGACTGTAATTCGTTGGCACTGTACAAAACTAGACAACATTTTTTTCTGATCCATCCCCTATATTTTTATAACACTATCATTTGGAATAGCTGTCACCTACCGTCAAATGGATGACGTAATTTCTCCAACACAATAGTACCCTCCGATATAAAGCAAATGCTTAATCCAAATTATACAGTGAACGGACAAGGGTAGGTACGATTTTTTTCGACAATATCGATCGTTTTTGGAGATAGGGGAAGATTTTAATATTATGTGGATTAATTTAGTACAAAGAGTAAGGATTAATTAAATAACAGGTCTTTCATATTGAAATGTGAGACAGAAAACACGCGATAGGGCACGTCGTCGCTGGTAAAAATTGTACCATTATAGTGCCGTCACGCGTGTTTTCAAACTGTATCGTCTTCATTTTTTGTTTACTTACGTGAAAAAAGAAAAAAACACCTGTCCAATATTTTTAGGGACTCTATCTGACGGACTAATTAGATTTTTTCAGTAAAATACCCTGACACGTACGTCGAAATGTTTACTTTTATGCGGACATTTTGTTTTACAATAAAAATATTCACAATTTCAGTGAATGTAACCATAATTATTTGTCGCACCATTGTCAGCGTCACTCGTGCCAACTTTCCGCTTGGCTAATGCTCGTACAAGAGGGGTGCTGTATTTTCCTGTTACAAATTACACGGTACCGAACTGAACCGAGGGAAGGGTGACTTTCTGACGTCCCGCTAATTATTTTTAATGTACAGGCCCAGGGTTAGAATTTTAGCCAACCGTTATGGGCTAGTTTTATTTAATGATATGCCTGGACTATACTTTCCTAATTAAAAACGATTCTTTTGTCATATATATGAAGGTTGTCTTTTTAAATTACATTGTCTTCAGACAGTCTACAATTTTAATGACTGACATGTTCCCTATAGAATGTGTCGCCGCTGTTTTGAAGTCATGTAATTGAGACAACTTCTAAACTTTTTTGGTGACCTTGTTCAGCTCTGTAATGTTGCAGGCTGATAATTGTGGAGCACACTTCTAAGCAAACGTTTTCCTTCCCGAAAACTCCAATTTCTAAAGTTGAAAGGAACACTGCAAGCGTGTCAACTTCGCGTGATACTTCGCGAAGCACAACCGCCACTTCAGATACCCTTCTGGTAGGTAATACATTATAGCTTCAATAACTTACCTACGGCGGCAAATTGAAAGCTCACTACAAATTATATGCTGTTCATACAAACAATATTTATTGTGTGGTGCAAGTTGAAACAACTACCGGGATTTATAAATGGGTCTTAAAATCGAAACTAATCATTATAAACGCGAAAGTTTGGTATGGATGTATGTATGTTTGTTACTCTTTCACGCAAAAACTACTGCATGGATCTTGATGAAATTTGGCACAGAGGTAGATTATAGTCTGGAATAAAACATAGGATACTTTTTATCTCGGGAGTATGTTCCCTTGGTATAATTATCGACATTCACGCGGGCGGAGCCGCGGGCGGCAGCTAGTAATATTATAAATGCAAAAATGAGTTTGTATTTAATTTTGGTATCGATATATATGGGACCCTGGATACGGTTAAAGGCTACTTTAACGCGAACGAAGCCGTGGGCAAAACGTAGTTAAATTATAAAAATTTTGATCAGAGACTTCGGTAGTCTTCAGTCAAACCTGTCTTCTCATATTTTTGCAGTTTTGCACTGCACTAGTTGGATATGTCGACAAAACAAATAGATTTATTCCTTGACAAACGATTTACAAGAACGTCATGAAAATTATACTATTTTAGTATCATTTTCATCAGCTTTTGTGAAGGCCAAATATAGTCTACAGCGCTAGAAATTCATACTACAATAACTTAGAGAAGCAGTCAAGTTCAAAAGTTACTGTTATTGGTTAATGTTTAAATAGGTACCCACATAAAGCTTTAACATACCTACGTGTTGACATTTTTATCAAGAAGATGCTTCTGTTAGGTGACTCCGCTCTTCCACTTAACATTATACAGTGAATGCAATCGAAAACAGTAATCATAAAATAAAAGAAAATACAAAAAGTTATAATCTCTTACATCTTCTAAGTCAAACATAAGAGCCGTTGCGACGACAACTCCCGCTAACCTCTTCAAACTCTGACCACTCATCCAAAGAAATCGATAGCAAATTGCTACTTTACAATGTAATGATAGATACTGCCCTCACTGCAAGCCTCAAAGCCTATCTATTAGCTGGCAAAGCGCAATAGAAAAGAAAATACTATCCGATAATTACTGGACAATTATATGGAATAGAAACAAAGCCATTTTAAATTTCGAATAAAAGGAGGGTATTCGTAGAAAAAATTAAGACGAGCACAGAGCATGGAACGTCGCGTTTAGAAAACTATCCGTGGCCGCGTAAAATAATTGCGCATGTCAAAATTGATACGGGCCGTCAATTTCTTTGAGTAAACTGTAACACCCACTGACACACTTGGTTTTTACCCGATTGCTCCAAAAGGACAGTAATGATATTCGAGAGTATGTCTATTCCTTTGGCTCGCCCTGTAGCCTAAACGACTGGATGGATTTTAACAAACGAAGCATCATTAGATTCTTTTTACGTGTCAAAGTAACATCTAATAGGCAATATGAATTTTGAAAAAGAAATAAGCGGCGCGACTGCCGTCTGGTATGCGAAGTAAAGCCTTTAATTTTTCGTCTTATGGGTCATCAAAATAAAGGGCTCGAGGAGACAGTTCCAAAAATGTAGCCCAAATTAAAAACGACTAAAAAGTTTCAAACAATTCACTTTTCAAGTAGGTAGTCTGATCCGGGAGGCATACGCAAGATCAACAGTCATAATATCAACAGTTAAAACATCAACACCGTAAGACCAACGATTCAAAATCTCAACACTTCAGAATCTCAACAGCTTAGTAAGTCAACAGTTCAGAAGATCAAAGTTTAAAATCCCAACTTTGAAAGTCTTTCAGTCGTGACTGTCAGTCAGGACATGGGGCACCCCGACTCGGACAGGTTAGGTTAGAAGGGGATGGCGGGGTCTAGTGAGCGAGCGAAGCGAGCGAACTGACCCCGCCATACCCTTCGTGGTTATGTCTTTTCAAACCCTTGAGCCCCGCGAAGCGGGGCTCCGACTTGCTAGTATTGACCTAATAGGTACTTTCAAAGTTGGGATTTTAAACTTTGATCTTCTGAACTGTTGACTTACTAAGCGGTTGCCATAATCGCCACGCTTGGCAGGCGGATTGGCGATTGCAGTGTAGCTGTAGCATTGTACCTGAGAATGCTACTGCCCATGCTCTGGTGAGTCCCTTAGTCGCCTCTTAGTTTTGACAATATCATCTCTAGCAGTAGTCGCCGTGGCGCACCTCGTTGCTCTATAGCTCCGTGCATGTTTAAATGGGTTGAACAAAAGACTTGACCGATAATTCTAGGCTGATTGACAGTTCTGCTTATTTCAATTCGCGTGCAAAATGCAGTTAGAATACTAAATGAACTGAAATGCTTATTAAACATAGATCCATTCCACTGAGAGCTTACCGAAGCATGTCATTGTAGGTAATTATAGTTTCCTAGTTGAATGAGTTCCTTTGTCATAGGATATAGTTTTTATTTCAGTTCGTAATTATTTTATAAACGGCACGCGCGTAAGACCAGATGTTTGAATGTACCTAGATCAAGTATAAGAAATAACAACATGTAAGAATCTTGGCACGTGCTTGTCTGTACTTAAACATCGTGTGAATTCTTGTATTGAAATATGAAGAAGAAACGGAAATGGTTTTGTATTTTTTAATAATTGATACAATTACGTTCTAACACTTTCTTAATAATTGGTAATCGATGACGAGGTCGACGGTGAAGCACGATTGCCTAGAAGTAGCCTTTTTATTCTTGACTTAAAAACTATCAAGTTTATATTTTGCCCACCGTAACATAAAGCAGTTGGATATGTATTAATTCCATCTAGTTTCAGTCCGGAAAAGGCATGAATTAATAACTCAATTTCACACGGGAATCAAGCTGACATAACTGACAAAACGGCCCCAGAACAGTGTAGAAAATTTAAATGATTAGCAATAATTCATCCCGTTAACCAATACTTCAAAAAATTTGAACTGTCTTATTTCTGATAGCTATAACCTGGGAGTCTTAAGTCAAGAGTGAATAGGTTACTTCTAGGCAAGCGTGCTCCATCGTCGACCACATCATCGCTTACCATCAGGTCAGCTTATGGTGAACCGCGAGACGGCGAGACTATCAATTATAATAAAAAATATTAAATCTCATAAAAATCCACTAAATTCACAGCGCGTCAAAAAACAAACAAAACTACCCTCAAATCAAGGACGCTTAGTAAATTATAGTGACATACGAACACTTAAAACGGCGCGCGACCGCCACGTGCCCGCGGTCAATTTGTTGGCGCGCTTAATTGTCAATATGCCACGTTAAATTGTTTGACCAGCTTTTGCCCGCCGTTTTCCGTGGAAAGGGGTTCCTGATGGGAAATGATTTGCTCTCCGGAGACGATCTTTCTCCCCGTTTTGACGAACTTATAAGTGTTTTTGTTGCTCTGTTTCTCTAACATTAAATACCTAGTAGCTTTAGACATAAGTTAAGAGCCTTTACACGGTACGGCTTTTCATACTATGCATACGCTAGATATCCAGGTCGAAATAGTTATAAGAGAACAATTTTGAAAAAGATTTTAGAGGGAGAGAGAGAGCGATTTTAAGTTTTCTATAGAAAGTGAAAAATCACTATATCCTTCTTCCTGAACTCTTTTTCGAAAATTTTCTCTGATAAATATTTAGTCCTAGATATCTAGCGTATGCATACCAAGTTTTATTAAAATCGGTTCGTTAATTTCGAAAATAAGGATTTGAAAGTTTGTATGAAAAGCCGTACCGCGTAAAGGCTCCTAAATGACATAAATGCGTCGCTTTTGAATGACAGATATAGACAGAATATGCTGTCAATACCTACTTCTCAATCTCAATCTCATCTTAATATTACAAATGTGAAAGCGAGTTTATTAATTACGGTTCCACGCCTAAATAGCTAAACTGATTTTGATGAAGCAAGAGATGGATGTGACCCTGGAGACGGTTATAGTTTTTAGGGTTCCGTACCCAAAGGGTAACAACGGATCCCTATTACTAAGCCTCTGCTATCTATCCGTCCGTCAGCGGGCTGTGGTGGTATCTCAAGAACCATATTAAATACCTAGACAGTTGAAATTTTCAGTGTAACTTACAAAAAAAACAATACAAAAATATTTATTTCATCTCAAAACATTGTGAGCAGAGGCTGCCACAATTCATGTAGAATTGTGGCAGCCCCTGTAAGTCACATTAGTACTTGTGTTGGGGCTGTCACGCTCTTCCCTTAGTAGGTGCTATTTTTATTGCCGCTGTAACTTAAAAAATAATAAAATTACATTAAAACTTAAAGGGGTTTCCTATTTCCACACAAGAAACGTATTTTTTTCGGTTAATGGTACTGAACTTTTTTTGTGAGTGTCCGACTCGAAATCAAATCAAATCGAATCAAAAAGGTTTATTTGCAAGAAAATACATTTACACATACAAGGAAAGATCTTATTTCCTAAAAGTGACTGTATTCTGCCTGCAAGCAAACGTGCAAATTATTTATTTAAATCCATTTGTCATTATTATCATGCAATTACTCAATATTAAATTATTATTACAATTATATAATCACGTAAAATATACACATATTCATTCATCTAGCACATGGCCGGTGTTTTTTTTTTGGGAAAATCTATTAACGCGAGCTGAAAGCGCCGGCAAAAACTAGTATTTTATACGAAGAACAATATGACGGGTTTTCGAAACAAAATTCGTCAATTTATGCCACGGATACCCGACGATTTAATCAGGAATCATCCCTTTGTTAGAACATATTTCTTATGAGTTGAAAAATGCAAAATAGGATTTTTCAAAACCTTACTAAATAATACAAGGGGAGTTGAAGACAGCTATCTAATTAAGAGAGTATTGTTGGTAAGAATAATTTTCATTTTAACTGTGAAATCTAATTGGATTACTTCAAAGTAGAATATAATTGAATTCATTCGGTATTTCACTTTGGTATCGAATGAAACAGAATTGTTTGTTTGAAGCATTGATACCATTTGAAGTAGGTATAATTTACTTAATTAGGTAATTACGCCACACGCGCAATTTGAATACTTAAATGAGTTTTGATTGTACATATGTCACAGGAAAATTGACAGATCCAGACGCCGTCAGATTGTAAAATATCGCGTGAAATTGTAAACTTTTTTTTCTCAAGGCACGGATATATTGGAAACTATTGAATTTGAATGGGCTTTGTTGTAAGTATTCAAAATGCTCACATTATATCGCAAAATTAAAATATTTATTAGGTACAATCTTACGGAGTTTGCAATGACCCGGAAACAGATAAAAAAATAAAAATGAGATGGCGTAAAATGTACGGGATTGAAAAAAAATATCTCGTGGTCAATTCCTTATATTTTGTTATTTCGACAGTCCTGTTCGCTAAATAGAGTCTAACTTTGTTCAGTATCTAAGGGCTCTTTTAAAATCAACTCCTAGGATCAAACTAACAAAACTTCAACTTCAATATACTGTGGATGATAGGTAAGTTACATTTACAAGTTATAAATAATTACATTGTGATCAGCTACGTCGCGCCCTTAGGGGCATACAATACTTATATAGAAAAATTACATTTTCTCAAACATGCTTGGAAAGACCATTATTTTAACAATCTTCTTCGAGATAAATCGAAATTGCTGTACTGGCCAAATGCATGCGAGTAGCGGCCGGCAAAAGTTGTACGGAAATCCATATCTGTCGTGTTTTAGCGGCCAAATAAATTACACAGGTAGGTTTGACGTGTAATTTAAAAATGGAACTATCTTTTACTCCGAAAAATGGCAACCAAGGAGGTAATTTACCAAAGGTTTTATTTAAATTTCGAACTGGCTTGCAAATAGAAAGCTTCTATTGAAAAAAAAAACAAATGAACACTTTAACGCGGGAAAAGTTATTGTTGTTCGTCATTGATTAATTTGTCCTACTTAGTTTTAATTTCCGCGCATTATTTGAGAAAAGTAAAGCCTTGGCCACAACTAGGCATTGATGGACTTGCGTATGTGTGCCTCGGCTTCGCCTTGGCCCACATTTGCACGTTCGTTCATCAATGCCTCTTTTTCTGGCCGCTGCAGTAATGTACCTACTATATTTTTACAAATTATGAACATTTCACGTAAAGTATTTTTTTTTTTTTTTTTATTATGAATGGGCTAGCTCTTGACCTCGATCACGCCTGATGGAAAGCGATAGATAAGGTCCACGATGAAGCGAGCGTGCCCAGAGGATGCCTTGAGGCACTGGTACTCCCACGCGTCGACGAAACACAGCAGGCTGCTTGACGCCGAACTCCGGTGGGAGGGTGGTCGCGAACCAGGCGGGTGTTAGCCCTACCACCGCCAGAGAAGGATTGGCCAGTCTTATAAGGTGTTAGGTGAGACTGTCCAGGATGCGCCGAGCGCTCGGTTCAGTTGTGTCTGATGGAACAAATTGCGCTACACGAGGAGGCTCCTTTATGCATCCCAAAAAATATATATATAAAAAAGAATAATAAAAAGGGACGAATTATGGTAGGTTAATTCGTTAAGGTAGGTACACATCGGAATACCTACTTGAGGGCGAAAGCCGTATCATCGAATTTTGTTACTTCGAAAACCTTTCGACGACATCTCTATACTGTGACGGCTTGTTAAATCGACGTCTTGTTACTGCGATATTTCATTACATCGAAAAACTGTACTGCGAACGATTTTACCGCGTAAATATCATACTGCGACGCCTTGTTAAATCGACGTCTTTTTACTGCGATATTTCGTTACATCGAAAAACTGAACTGCGAACGATTTTACTGCGTAAATATCATACTGCGACGCCTTGTTAAATCGACGTCTTGTTACTGCGATATTTCGTTACATCGAAAAACTGTACTGCGAACGATTTTACCGCGTAAATATCATACTGCGAAGCCTTGTTCCACCGAACGCATCATGACTGAGGGGGACTATATTGGAGCAGTGATTTGTCTGATAAGAAGTCTTTCATTAGAGTAGTAGCACTTGTTAGTAGATCATGGAGATACTTTTTTTTTTCATTTCCAGAATTATCCTAAAAGGCCCTGGGAATATGCACGAAGTCGCCAGCAAAAGCTAGTACTTAATCAATATAAAAATAAAATCACAGCAATTAAAAAATAAATACCAACCACTCAATAATAACTTCACAATTCACCCCCGTAATCCCCAAATCATCCCCTACGGACAGATATGAATCTGTAAGGGTCGTTACTCATCGCCATAGTTTCACGGTGGATTGGTCAGGAAAGAATCTGGTTTATTACAAGCCACCCTTTATTTATTGCTAGAGGGTAATCATATTAGATGACGGGAGGGTAGTTGGGAAATAATGCGAGTATGTAAAATTTATGTGCAGAAATTATGTTTTAGAATTAGGATTGTCCTGAGTTGATGGTAATTTAACATCCCACATGACCATTTTGATATTGTTTGACAAAAAAATAGTGGAGAGTGAGATACTCTTCGTCCCAGAAAATTTTAATCTTCTACGAGAAAACCTAGGAATAATTCACGTGGTTTATATATACGTTATTGTAAGGAATAAATGGCATTTCCTGAAATAAACAAATGATCAGCGATATTGTAGACGCCAGATAAATGTGCAGTAACGGTCATTGACCCACATACTTACATTTATTGACTTTCTTAAAATAAAAAAAAAAACAGGAATAAAGACTTCTATCGTGATCCTTTACGTTCTCTAATATTGAAAAACGGTTCATAATTTATTGTTCGGGTATCTACGAAGGGATATTAGGGAAAGATCAATGTACCTACTTCATTGCAAGTTTATCTGGAGCCTTACCATAGTAAGTATAATTTTCTTTCTATCAGTGCAAGAATAGAAAAATATATTGATGATTACTTTAGAGATTGTGATTTACAAATATTAATTACAGTTTTAACATAACCTTCTTATTTTATTACTTGTTTAGATAGCTCGGTAACAAGGTAGCCTAGCTAGATAGGAAGATTATTTAATGTTACTGTGCTGTGTTCCTCATCTACACGCTCTGAATGAAACGTCAAAATCAACGTTCAGTTCAGAGCTATAGTTGAATTTCGACGACACTTTCAACATCCGATATGGTCTAGTGGCTAGGATACCTGGCTCTCACCCAGGAGGCTCGGGTTCGATTCCCGGTATCGGAATTATCTTTTTGGATTTTTTTACAGCTTTTCTTACACTATTTTTATATTCGAGTGAGGTAATTTAAGTGTTTTTATATTATTTTGTCTTTTTTACTTTTTATAAATTATCATTTACTTGCGAAGTTTATTTTATTTTTTTTTTTTTTAAATATACGGTATATTTTATATGCTTACCTAAATTACAATACGTTTAGTGGCACGCAAATCAACGTGCAACATGTTAGCGTGTGCACGCTTCAAGTGCGTTTAACTGGCATTACGTCACGCGTGACACGCATTGAGGGTAAGAGAGACCGATCAGAAGTATTGTTTGGAGAGAAATATTGTTATTACTTTTCAATGTTTTAATAGCAATAGATTTCTGGATAGAGAGAAAGAGTACGGCCAAAGAAAAGATAATTATAGAGATGATTCCTAGGTAAAAATATATTATTCTAATTAGTCCTTAATTGAATTATCAAAAAATATAGTACTTACCTACTAGCTTTTGCCCGAGTGGATGTTGGTCAAATCGCGTTAAAAAAATTCTCCATATCCCAGGCTATATATCTGCCAAATTTCATGACGATCCGTTCAGCCGTTTTAGCATGAAAGCGTAACAGACAGACAAGAGTTACTTTCGCATTTATAATAATTAAGTAGGAAAGTAGGGATTTACAACAAATAGGTATTGTTTATCATTTTTATTTGCAGTTCTCATAATCATTTTAACACTATTCAAAAGGATATTTTATTGAAGTACAGTCGTGACGAAAGTGTTTTTAAGGTCTTATTTTTCGTCATAAAAATATTTGAATTCTGTTCAATGAAACTTCTGTTCATTCGCTCGCATTTTGAAAACAGTAGGTACCTAATAGTAAAATGTCCGTGTCCCCCTTGAAGTACAGTCGGCGTGTTTTTGTCGTTAATGTAACAAATATTGTCGACCGTGAACTGGAGCGATCGAGAGGGGTGCTCGGGGCGGTATTCATAGTCAAGAAGATATGGCAATATTTTTTTATACGAATAAAAAGGACTCGTCCCGGCTGTCATAGTGAAAGTAACTCCGTGTCTGTTACGCTTTCACGCTAAAACTACTGAACGGATCGTCATGAAATTTGCCAGATATATGTATAGCCTGGGATATGGAGCAGGGCATAGGCTTCTTTTTTTACACGATAACCGACATCCACTCGTTTAATTTCGATTAAAATACAATTCGTATTTCTTCTTGGCTACGGTTGGACGTTCCTAATTTTAAATAAGACCACACTTTTATTTAAGGTCTTATTTCTGTGCTCGTTTTTCAACTGCTAATCGGAAATCTAGTGTATTCTTGATCGAAAGGCAATAAACTAGCCATCTATTATTTGTGACTTTTGGGGTAAGATGGAACCCTAGCTGTGGCAATATGGGAATATCTAAATTAAATGGATTTTCTTTTCCATTTCTTTCTTTACTAGACCACCCTATCTAACACTTCGGCAAATAGAAGCTTGACGTAACACCATGAATGAAAAGTAACGTCAAGTATTTCTTTGATACTATAGTAGGTCTTGAACGAGCAGATAAGTAATAAGGAATTTATGTAAATCCCTTCTTGTCATAATACTGTATTTGTATGTTATGACAATGAATGAATGAATGAATAATACAAGTACTAAGTATCAATGAAGTCTTGTCTATAGCAATTTAAATAATGATTAATGAGAACTTGAGTTTATTCCTTGGAAGCTGATTTTTTTATTTATTTTTCACTGATTAGGCTACTTTTTTGCGAAAATCAATATTACCGGTAGCGAAGCCGAGGTAAAAAGCTAGTTTTTTAGCATATCGCTGTGATAACGAAAACTGATATACATTAAAAGCTAGTTTTTAAATGTATCAGTTTTAGTTTTAGCGAAATGCTTGCTTGAGATTATCTCCTAAACCGTAACGTGCATAATCTACTATTCGTTTAATTTAAGAACATTGAAGTGCCCAAAACATATCCGGACTGTAAATACGTCTCACAGTACAAGCTACCCACCCTCCTGAGTCTAATATGATTAATCGCTAAAAATTTAACGCTTTCGTACTCCACTGTACTCAATGACATCGATGCTCGGATTATTGCAATTTTGTTCGGCGGTACAGTGGAGAGGAAAAGTGATTTCGAAGCTATGATTTTAGTAGCGCATGGTGGTGGGAATTGTCACAGAAAATCCAAAGCCCTTTCGTACTCCACTGTACTCAATGACATCGATGCTCGGATTATTGCACTTTTGTTCGGCGGTACAGCGGAGAGAAAAAGTGATTTCGAAGCTGTGATTTTAGTAGCGCATGGTGGTGGGAATTGTCGCAGAAAATGCAAAGCCCCCCTATCTTGTGCATTTTCTCCTAAACTCTCAGCCTACCAGTACCCAGCTAAAAAAATCATTAAGTCAGTAACCAAACAGAGCTCTGTGCTCAATTAAACCTTCTTAAGTGCGGAGGGTCAACACAAACACTGGTGATAGGGTAGTCAGTGTTTGACGAACAAACACAGGGTGTGTGGCTGTTTTTTTAGTGACTCCAACTATATTTACTTGTTGGTGAAGTTTTCAATAGTGCTTCTGTGCTTACGGGTGAGGAGATTTTGGGGTAATGGGATCTGAATGTTTGAAGTGGCGGTAGCCATATGTTCAAAAATGGTATATTAATTCACGATACACAACAAAAGGAAAAAAAACCAATTCCGAGAATAATTGATGGTTTGTGGATCATTTTGATAGGTTAATTGTTGACCTAATTTGAAAGATAGCATATACCTTGCAATACTTATTTTCTAGATCCAACTTCTAGGTTCCATACCACCTGATCCGAAAAAAAATTTGGAACTAGCTTGTACCTGTGTTTTTGCAGTCTTGAGCTGGGTACTGACCGCCGGGCGTAATGTAACATGTTCCAAAGCCAGCATTCCTGCAGTCAGTACGTGGAAACGAGCACGAAGATGCGCATGTTACTCGGGTTTGAATCTAAACATGCTTGCTGCGAATGGTACGTTACGGCCCGTAATACAGGTCGGTACCCACCTTTAAGGGTCAGAATCTATCTCTGAACTAAAATACATTAAAATCGGTTCAGCTATTTAGGCGTGGAAACGTGACGAACAAAGTCAAGTTCACATTTATAATATTAGTTAGGATAACGCTATAGAGGTGGTGCGGTACAGAGAGTAAAGTCCCACATACCTCCGTTGAAAAGGGAGGATCCTCCGACCGGACGGTGGATCTTGATGCAGGATTTCGTTTAGTTCGCAGCTGTCGGGATAGATGGCGTTGCGGGTCTATTGTTGCGATATAGATTTTGCTACGTTGGTTTTTTTGTGGCGGCATTGAGATTTGACAAAAATAAAACTAAACACGTTTTCTAACAAGCACCTGTTGAATTCAGTATTTTCTTGAATTCCCACCATAAATTAACTTTAATTCGCCATTAAGCAGTAGGACAAAGTAAATAAGTATTAGTTACAAGCCAAAGATGTATGTAAATGTGATAAAAAATGGACGTAGGCGCATCATGTTGCAACGCGCGAAAGGCTGTGACGGTAATACCTACTAATTATGTAGCCCTTTTTATAGTTTTGAGTCTTATTTTTAGAGTGATAAGGATGATAGTGAAACGAGGATTTGTTTTTGTTAAAAATGGCGTGGTTTATGCCGATTCGTTCTGAACTTTTTGAATTGACTAATAAATTGAAGATAGTTGAATTGGCGCTATGAGACGAAATACCGTAAAACGGGGTAGATCGAAATGCAGGGGTGAATAAAAAAGTGATTTTTAATGGAGTTTTCACTTAAATATATCATTTTCATTTCTATCCACCTGGTTTTACTCGGTATCTATGTCGCAGCCAACTAGCTGAATCCGCCGTTTCATGAAAAGTCTAACATTTTCATTGAACTGGTTTTTTTATCAGCGACATAAGTGACATGGGTTAGTCATTAAACGATATTGAACAAAAGATGTCACTTAGGTCGCTGAAATTTCGGCACATTTAAATGAAAAGGCTAGGCAACCAATTAAGTGGTTGATTAAGCTGAAATAAAAATGTTTTTAATATTTTTACATTGATCAATATTAAAATCTCAAGTCGATAAGGGAACGTTGACTACACTGGTTGAATGGCATATTACTCCTTCCAAATTTGATTATGTCATAATCATAAGGTAAGGTCAATAGGTTATTGAAAAAAAGATTTTTATTTTTCTCTTTTTAGTGGTACCCGGACCTAACAACAATACTGGAAAGTCACAGGAAAGCAGATTACGCAATTTCGTATATTTATATAAAACAAATTTGAAAATGTTTCAATGAATAAACAAGTTTATATGCATAAAAAGATCTTAGAAATTTGACAAAAAAAATCAATCAATAAAAAAAAGGTTGCAAAAAAGTTTATAGGTCTTAAACAGAACCCGTCAACCTAGACCTTAGAAGGACCTTAGATTCAGACGTAATTAATCGTATGTGTGAAAACAAGTGGCGTTCACCATATCAGACGATGAGACGTTAATTGTCATCAAGAAAAACGCTTGACGTTTTCATAATATATTAGCTATGTTGTTAGTAATCGCATAGTAAGTGGTCGCTCATTAGTTGCAACTCCTGCTGGTTAGGTTTTTAATTAGGTTCTAATTGTGTCGATAATAATCTTTTATTTTTATCATTGATCCACAGGATTGGTCGACAGTTGCCCAAAGCCGGGAGGTATGAAAGGAAGAAAGGGAGGCTTGTGCCCTGCAGTGGGGCAGAACTAGCAACCTAGATTTATCTTTTGATCAGGTTCGCGGGGTAAACTGGGCAAAATATCCCCCAAGAGAGAAATGTTCGGAAGGAAAAAGGGAAGTAAAAAAAAAATACCCAGAACCCGTAACAATTTTCTCCGCGACAGTACTTTTAAGTATTTCTTTCTTCAAAAGACTGCAGTTATATTCAGTAGGAGTAACTAAAGACCGACCTGGTACAGTAGTTTTAACACGAGATCAATGAAAACAGGATCACTGTGATGTAAAATCAGAGATCACAACCATAGGGTGTTTTACTGAAAAAAAAAAATGGTCACGTATTTTTTTGTTTTTTCACGTAAACCTTAAATGAAGACGACGTATACACGATCATACGTGACGTCACTACGATGGTACAATTAGCAGCGACGTGACACGTGTGTATCACGATCTGTATGAAAACCAAGCGTGCCATTTTTGACTACCTATTATGACGCCACGTCACACACACAAGCACTATTAAGTGATGGGAAAATCAAATCGATTAAAAGACGCCGCCGCGTGTGGCACCTAACTGACGTCCGACTAGCATGTACACCGATGCAGACTGACCGCGAAATTGGCGGCTTACGATTTTTGTACGTAAGCTGGGCACGCGAAGTAGTGCTCTTGCGTTATCTATATCTACCCACAGATAAAATTATTATATTGTATTATTATTATTTCTATATCTGTGGGTACAACAGTAAAACTAGTACAAATAGGACAGGGTCACTCAAAACTCACCCATCTCGATAGTCACTCAGAAATCATATGACCCTCTCGACCGACTGATGACGAAGCTAAAGCAATAGAAATATATCCACAACAAACAACATTATCGGAAAGGGGACGCCCAATCATCAGGATACTGTTACCAGTTTGTCATTGATCTGGTTTTAATGATAACTACTTGAAATGTAGATTTCTATATTAACTTTACTAATATTATAAACACGAGCGTGAGTGTGTTTGATACGCTTTCAGACCTAAATCTTTGAACCGATTTTTATGAATTTTGGTACTGGGATAGATGGGACTCTGGAGATGGTTATAGGCTACTTTTTTGCGAAAATCTATATTAACGTAAGCGACGCTGCGTGTAAAAGCTAGTTTATTTATATTTGTATATTGGTACTTTACTAACGATGGTCGGTCCAGTGGTTGTAAGCTCCAAATGCTGTATCAGGCCCTGGGTTCGATTTCCTGGTTGTGCAAGCTGTTGTTGGTAGTTAGTCTCAGTAACAACGCGGAAATACACATACATAAAATGTGAGTGTCATATAGGAATTTATTTTGGGTGATCAAATCAAGACCACTGTTTAACAATATTGTCTAAATGACCGGACAGTTCTATGAAAACTCATAAAAGCTGTAGTTTTGTTTTCACAAACAAACAAATAAATCGGCCGTTTCCAAAAAGAAAACTAACTCAACAACTAAGTAATAAAATAAAGTTACTCTAGACAGCAAAAAAACAAAAAGAATCCTCATCAAAAAAACACAAATACTTATCCACAATATAGTTCTCGCGTCATTACAACCTAATTCATATCGTATACGTGTATTTGCTCAGCTGCGCGTGCGCTTAGTCCCCATTGGTCAGCGCGACCGCCAATCGCAACGAGTTCGAATTTCGAAATTTTTCATATCATTTTGATTAATTTGTTTCGTGAATGTTTAGGCTTTCAAGTAAGCAATTTTTTAGAATATTGAACTCATTTCCAATCTTAATTTAGCATTTGGGAATATTGCTAGGTCTCCATTCCAAGTAAATTGGCATTGAAACTGACACTATTAGTTCTTTTTTTTCAAAATAAACCATTTACTTAAGAATTTGTCAAGGAGACATGCAGTCGAACCTCATGTTAGCTTTTGGTTTGCTAAACCAAAACTAAACACAGACCGAGACTTCTCGGTCCTCCAGTCAGTCATATGTAGATCATTGACAGTTGTTACGGGTCAGTCAGAAGCCAGAAAATTAAATACCAGTCCCGAAGGGGTGTCACACACTACTTTGGTTGTGGAGGCAGACGCTACATGATTTTGAAAGATTCGATAACGGGAATGCGAGACTATTTTCGTCCGTTCTTTTTGGTGCAGTTCTACATTGGTCAATCTAATTATAAAGTTACTTAGTCTAAATTAGCTTATAAGTACCCTCAGACAGACTGGCACAAGTTATCAGCACTTAGCAAAACAATAACTGTGGCTATCAGGACATAAATCATAATTACTGCCTGACTTACACGTTGTGATAACCTGACTACGCATACACTGGGGTCAGGAGTCAGCGAGCAAGTGTCACAGATAAGGACTATCGAAGTTCCTTTGTTTGTGGAAGATTGGCAGATATGGAGTTGCGTTTTGCGAAATGTTATTTACCCTCTTTTTGTGTTAAAATCGACACCACGATTTGGTATTGAACAATTTTTCAGGCAAGCCCGTTCCATAATCAGTCTGCAAGACATACGGCGCTGGGCTACCGGTACGTGGTGGTCAGAAACGTTTTGGGAACACTATCATTGTGCGTTCCGTATGGTGTCGGACGTAAAAGAATAGCATCTTCCCGTGGGTGTCGTAAGAGGCGACTAAGGGACTCACCAGAGAATCGGCAGCAGCTTTCTCTGTAGGTACATTGCTACAGCTAAACTGCGATCGCCAACCCGCCTGCCAATTATGGCAAATCAATGCCCTCCCCCCATTTGGGGGAGGGCATTGTGTCTATGTCCAACAGTGGACGAGCTAAGTGTACCACATCATCGCTTTCCATCAGGTGAGATTGTAGTCAAACCGAGTCTACCAATATGTATAATAATAAAGAGCGGCGGATGCCACTACACTCACTGGTCAACGTTGCAATTTCACGCTTTGTGTTCCTTCTTATCAAGATGGATGAGGTTGTAAAAATGATTTGTTTGGGCACCATTAGGTTCCCGGTATAAAATGTACCACATCTCTCTTTCCATATGCAACAAGCGGCTTAGGGTTTCAGATTATTTCAAGAGAATGGCCTTGTGCTATTAACAAAATAGTGTTATCGGCAATCCGTTTGTGATAAGGTGTGTTTATGACAATGACAAAATCCATCCCAGCTGACCTCATTTTAAAGGAATCATTGGAAAAATTCATGTTGCTACAATAGTTCATTGTTTTCAGTATAAAGTGCGAAAGCACGTTAAGCCGCTGGTTCCGGCTGTCATTTGTAGATTTCAGACATTCGTTACAGGCAGTCAGCAGCCAGGAAATCTGAATTCAGCCGTGTCAAGAGGTATCGTATTACTTTCTTTTTTTATCGAGGAATGGGCTAGCTCTTGACCTCAATCACGCCTGATGGAGAGCGATGGATGACTATGATGGAGCGAGCGTGCCCAGAAGATGCCATAGGGTACTGGTACTCCCACGCGTCGACGAAACACAGCAGGCTGCTAGACGCCGGAATCCGGTGGGAGGGTGGTCGCGAAGCAGGCGCTACCACCGCAAGGTTAAGGATTGGCCAGTCTTATAAGATGTTAGGTGAGACTGTCCAGGATGCGCCGAGCGCTAGGTTCAGTTGATTGTCTGATGGAACAAATTGCGCTACACGAGGAGGCTCCTCCATCCATCCCAGTATTAGCCAGTTACTGGATTGTGGAGGTCAGAGGCAGTCGTTCCATGTAAAATACTGGTAGTCAGGTGCCTCCGGTTGGACTGGAAGATTACCCCAATACAGAGGGGAAAAGGCTAGAAAGATGATATTACTGGCATTTTGACACAAGTCTCATACGGAATAGTAAATTTTCTGCGCAGATTAAGTTAAGCAATTAGTTAACACATTGTAACGACAATACAACACAAAGTCAAGTGTCACTCGTAAACAAGAGATAGCGGGTTCGAAGCTCGGTCGATAACAATTCAATTACACGACACTTTATTTAATTTCATTGCGATTACATTTAATTACGCATTTGTCTTTTTTTTTTCAAATAAAAATTCCCATGAGGAAAACTGCAAACAATTAATGATCACGTTTACGAAAACTGGTGCCCATTTTTCTTTGAAATTAGGGGAGATTCTATTTTGGACACATTTTGTATTTGAGGAGTATTCTTAGGCGTAGTATAATGTTATTTTTTAGTTAAGTACATAATGTAATGGAGCTTTCTCGTTAAGGATAGTAACCAAATTGCTTGTGCCATACCATAATAATGTCCACACGCCCCATGTTACTTAGTACAAGGGTTAGGGGCGTCTTGTCAGTAGAACCGCCTTTCTCGCCATATCATCATCACAAAGTCCATACTTCGTTTTTAGGTCTTACCCTACTGACATCCACATTTATCATCATCATCTGTCTAGCCTATTCTATATACCTACCAGTATTTTACGTGGAAAGGCTGTCTACCAGACCTCCACAACCCATTAGCTGGGTAACACGGTACTTCTTGGCAAGACTGATGTCAGATTTTCTGGCTTCTGACAACCTGTAACGACTGAAAAAGATCTACAAATGACAGCCGGTCGGTCTCAACGACTTAACGTGCTTGATATCCACATTTATACTCAGTGCAAATAAAAAACAGCGGAGGAATAAGAAAAGACATCATGGGAATATCAGCCAGTTTATTTTTAAACATGAGATGGGTTTACTCTTGACTCTAGTCTAGGTCAGAGATGACAGAGACAAAGTCGACGATGGAGTGAGCTTTCCCAGAAGAAGCCTGTCCACTCTAACTTTAAAGAGGATAGGGTTGAATGTGATCGGAAACACAGACGCAGGTATAGAGTTCCAACCCTTTGCTATGGGCATTACAAAAGACGTTTGGAAACGGTTAGTGCGGCGAATTGGCGATATAATTTTAAATACTACAAATCCCTTATCATTTTCATTTTCCATCTTCGACCACATAATCGCATACCATCAGTTGAGATAGTGGTCAAGCGCGTACCTATCAATAATAATAAAATAAAAATCCCATTCAAATTCAATAGTTTCCAATAATATTGAGAAAAATTAGTTTACAATTTCATGCGATATTTTACAATCTTACAGCATCTGCAATTTTCAGGTGATATCTATGTCGCAGCCATCTAGCTGAATCAGCCGTTTCATTAAAAGTCTGGCCTTTTCATTGAACTGTGCCGTTTAATCAGCGACATAAGTGTCATGGGCAAATCATTAAACGATATTGAACAAAAGATTTCACTTAAGTCGCTAAAAAATCGGCACATTTAAATGAAAAGGCAACCAATTAAACGGCTGATTAAACTAATTGGCTGCGACATCTATCTATAAACGATCGCTTTTAACGAAAAGACCAGTAGCAGCCTTCTATCTTTAATAACCCTAATTTAATTATTGTTTGGTTTACAATAAAGAGTATTTTTAAAATAAACTCAACTCACGATCTTTAAATTTCTACACAAAATCTTATACATTATCCTCATTCGCAACCACCGGACTGAAGTGGCAGTATTAGCACAAATGAGCGGACTCAAGTCTCGTCATCGCACGACAGCCGTCCAAAAATGATTAATACCCTCGCTGTAACACTTTACAATAAACATACGTGACACTCCGTATTTGGTCGGGTTGTTTCTACAGCGTGATGTTTTAACACTGACAAGATGACTTTTACACGAATTCAGGAAGAGATGGAAATTAAAAAGGCGGCGATGTTACATACCTAGGGGCCATTCAAGTATTACGGAAGCAGAATGTTAGTCAACAATTATGAAAGAATTTTTAAAATATCTTCATAAGCTTCAAAGTTGACAAATTCACAGAGCTGCCATAGAATGCGGCGTTTTCGCGAGAGAGACAGACTCATTTGTTTTGAATGGTTATCTTGTTTCTTTTCGATGTATTTTGATTCCGTTTTCAATGATAGTACCTACCTATTATATTTTTGTGTATTTTTCGATAAACTGAGTTTATTAAAGCTAATCGGAGAAAAACGGACCAGAAACTCCTATCGAATTTGAAAGTGCCACGGAAAATTAACAACAAAAAAAGCAACAACTAATAACAAAACAACAACTAACAACAAAAACAAATAAAAACCACAACTAACAACAAAAACCAATAAAAACAACAACTAACAACAAAAACAACTTAAATTAACAACTGTACTGATGCAAGCGGTGTAATAAGCTGTATTTTCAAAATCACAAAAATACTTAAGAAAATATTTCTGCAGAAGATGGAAAACTACAATGAATATTACGCAGGCAAATACATGGAGATATAATAAATATGCAAATGTATTGCCGTACATGGCATATTAATCGGAGAAGCCTAGTGCGCACGAGTTGACTTCTTTTGATAGACACTTATTTAAAAGAGACTCGTTTACTTGTTGATCAGATCCTGAGCGCAAGAAGACTAGCAGTTTCGGAACTATGGTTTTAAAAATTAATTTGAATCAAGTTTTACCGGACATGTATATCGTATGTCTGATGAGCTGTGGTTTAAAAGAACAACTAGGTGGGTCCCTGACAAAGCTTGGCGACTCGACTTTTACCGGAAGGACTGGCCCGCAATGGCAGAGGACTGATGTGTGTGGTAAAGGGAGAGAGAGGCCTTTGCCTAGCAGTGGGACATAACGGGCTTAATTATATTAGATTAGATTTAAACTAGCTTTCAGTACGTTTCGGTCTCGCAGAAATAGTCATCATTTTCCTGCCCTCATCCCATGTTACTTGGGGTCGGCGCAACACGTTTTTTTCTTCCATTCTGTCCTGCCAGCCACTATCACTAACTCCCTTTTCTTTCAATATCCATCTATCTTTATCCCTCTCTCTCTCCATCCATCAACATTTATATCCATAACTCTTTCAGTTACATGCGTTTCATCCCTCCTCTTCACATGACTATACCAGGACAAGCGGTTTCCTTTCAACATTTCCGTCACTGGAGCCACTTTTAAACTACCTCTCATGTACTCATTTCTCAATTTCTCCATTCTGGTTACTCCACACATCTATCTCAACATTCTCCCGCTACATGCAATCTTTCTTCATCTGTCTTTTTCACAGCCCAACATTCAGGTCCATTCAGTACGATAGGTCTTATCACGGTCTTATAGATTTTCCCCTTCAAATTTAGGAGCATCTATGGGTCGCAAGTTGTTCAAGTGACCTGTCGCCATTTTATCCGCATTAAAACAGCTTAGAAATTACACTCATCTATGTGTAGCTTTCTATTAGTGATAGAATTTCCGTGATCGGATCTGTAATAGTTTGTATTACATATATGTCACAGGAAGATTGCAGACTCCATAAGATTGTAATAAATCTTAATTAGAAATTTGTAGAAATATAAACCAAGATTATTTTAAGTCCGCCCAACAGAGTGCGGTTTTATTCTAACACCACATCATCATCTGCCTAGCCTTTTCCCAACTATATCGGGGTCGGCTTCCAGTCAAACCGGATTCAGCTGAATACCAGTATTTTATGTGGTGCGACTGCCTACCAGATCTCCACAACCCATGGAGATCTGGTAGGAACATGGTAACACGGTACTTCTTGGCAAGACTGGTGTCAGATTTCCAGGCTTCTGACAGTCCGTAACGACTGCCATTTTTTTTTAAACACCTGAGCTATAAAAATGTTCACACCCTATATAAGCTCGTCAATGGTACAAAACTAACTCAATGTAACATAGTAATGCGGTACATTAATTCATACAGGTACTAAATACTGCATTATACAATGTGTAGTAGTGCGAGTTATACGCGAAAGCGACTTATCAAAGTAAACAAAAAAAAAAAAATAGGTCGAAAAAATTGACTGCTGACTGGAAAAGATATCAGGGATTCAGCCTGATCAAACAAGCATTCTCTTAATTCAGTTTTGATTTATCGTTATCTCTTATAATTTGCACCTCGCTCTTCATACCTTTGCTATCGAAAATTGCAGAATCCGTAAGATTGTAATAAATCTTTATTAGATTAAAATTTCTCGATATTTTATTGAATCATTTTGAATACAATAAATCCCATCCAAATTCATTAGGTTTCCAATATATCCGTGACTTATTGAGAAAAAATAGTTTACAATTTCACGCGATATTTTACAACCTTACGGCGTTTGCAATATGCCGGTGACATCGCTAATCTTTGTCTAAGAAATCCGATACATCATACATATGGACAAAACTTTTGAGGAATTCTTTTACTGTGAGGAATTGTTTTCCTTGCCGATGTCTGTTTCAGTCCTGATAGCTACAACCTGGAGGACTTTAAGTCATAAGTGAATAGGTTGCTTCTAGGCAAGCGTGCTCCATCATCAATCATCAATTTACGCAGTTTGTTGCGCCACTTCTTCCCTGCTTAAACACTAGGAAGTGGTGACGGGCGGGCCATTTTGGGGGACTGTCTTTTGTAGAACTTTGACGTTCAAAAAGAGCTGGCACTCAGCCTAATTTGAATAAATGACTTTTGATTTTACAAAACATAATTCTCTCGCTAAACACCATGGCTGCCTATGCTTGTACAAATCAGTGTTATCTTTAACTCCGAGTTAGTTGCTAACCCGGGGCCATTATGTATGATATTTTTTACTTAACCTCGTGTAAGCATTGACTATCCATACATTTTATAAAGCTGCTGGAGGCAGCCTGTCCACACTGCAGAATACCGCATGGCTTGGAGACGCGCCGTATGTGGTCGCGATCCTCAACAGTGAGTAAACGACGAAGAAAATGAACAAGCACTAACCCTAGAGTTAAAAGATAACTCTGGTTGAAGAAAGTGGGCCTTACTGAACCCAATAAGCTCAGCACCCCGTTAAACGCTCCCGCTCTCTCCTACACCTTATCCTGTACCCACATAACGGGTACAATCATAAGCTTGCACCTAATACGGCAAGCTAGTTCAATGACGATTGTCCAAAGCATTTGATTGATCGGCTCAGTAAACACTACTTTATTGCATGTTCTACTATAGATTTCTGAGATAAAGTCGTGGGAATTGAGTGGTTTTGAGGAAAATCTACGGCAAACTAGGTAGGTAGTTGTTTTAGTGATGGTGCTCAAATCTGAAGTAATATTGTAAAGAGGATTTCTTATTTATTTATTTATTTTACAATTTATGTACACACAGAAAAACAACACAGAAACAAAATTACAATTATTAGTACAAAGGTACTGCTTATTTCTAAAGAAATCTTGTTTATTTTAAGATTTACCTAATCTCTGAAATTACTGATCCGTTCACGAAAATAGGTTATAGGACTATACTATCAAAAACCTTGAACTAATACTTTACAAAAAGATGTTACAAGACGTGTAAGGATTGTCAAAAAAATAATAAAATCGGTAGAATAGAGAGGTTCCACGCTATTGAAGTTATTCTTCTATCCTTGTTACTAAAAACGTCTTTAGTACTGATAGCGCAAATTCACTATGGCTCGACTTGCGAGTGACGTCACGCGCTAATTAGTGCTGTCTGTTTACCATATAGATTTTACATGGTCACAACTCTTTAATCAGAATTGTAACAACGTTTTAGGTTTTGAGAAATGTTTTTTTTCAAAACCAGTCTATCCCCAATCGGCCGTGGTTCGATTTTAGGAAAGTGTACCATTTATTCAAATTCGGAACAAAGGTTCTTTTTTTAAACAGATGATGCGACAAATGAGTCTAACTTCGTATTCCTAATTTTATTTAGGTTCTGGTAGCTCCACGATCACTACTAATGAATGTGTGAAAATAAAGCAAGCTTCAGCTAACACTTTCATGCAAATTAGCTTTGCTAACATCCCGCAAAGTCAAACAGTCCATAACCTGTGAAAAGTATTATAAAAAAAGTAACAATTTACTCAAAACTCAGAGAAAAAATAACCAATATAATATACTTTACCAAAATAGACGTAGGTAGTCTGCAGATAGTAAATCAATTTAACGGGACACCGCGCACGTAAAATTGTGCTGGCAGAAAATATATCGATACATCGACTAGACGAGATCGATTCGGCGATTATGCAATATCGTTCACAACTCGGGAGATTTTTTTTTTCTGAATATTTTTGGGAGTTTGTCAGCCGGGAAAAAGTTGGCCTGTTTAAAAATTTACTTTTGAGTGTTCAGGGACGTTTACGCGAGAAGTGGTGGGTCTCAGCAGTGCATTTAGAAATATGTAAGACGTTTGTGGTGGTGGTGGTTCCGACTCATCATTTAGTGACCTTCCCTTCCTCAAGGAAGAGTTTTGGCCGAAAGGTGTTGTGTATCGGCGTTCCCGCGGCCGGCTACGCGACACCTCGCAGCGTAACACGACGCCGACACTTCGTGTGTAGCACCAGTTTTTTGTATAAAATATGTATTAGTTTATAGTTATTGTTTTTTTATTATACATATTATATGTATTGTGTTTAATGGGCCTTAGTTGCCTGAAATAAAGGGATAAATAATAATAATAAACCAGTATTACAGTCTGATATTATTTGTAAAAGATAATATCTGGAAGCTCTGATCCGATATTATTTTATTTTTTATTATTTATATGCACGCGCTTGACCTCTATCTCACCTGATAGAAAAATACACAATTACTGTGGTATAGGCCACGGGAGCAACGCCGTAGGAAAAAGCTAGTTTATAATAGCATCGAACTTACGACCTTCTATCTCGTCATTCGTTGTTAACCTTTGGGCTACTGCCACTTTTCGTCTATCGTTGATCCCCCAGTGATCATTTTCTTTTCCAATACGAGTGACCAAAAAAGAAGAAGCTTTTGGAATACTCTTGTATGTAACATAAAGCTAGGTCGCTGAACACACAGAAAAGACGTAAGACGAGGATGGACAGCGACGCGCGAGTCCAGGTACCCGCAATACAAAACACTAATTACAAAATACAGTCATAATGGTTCAGTAAGGTTAGCACTTTTTGCTTATGAAATCTATCGAGCGCTGTTTTCTGCAGAACGCACCCATTAATAAGTTTGCTAAATGTATTAATGTTCAAATGTATTTTGAAGTCACAAGTATTTGAAATACTAACTACAAAATACCTCGGCGTCCGGTATTTGAAATATCAATTACAAATTACATTTTTACGAAGTTATTGAAATACAAAAATGTATTTGTATTTAAAGTACGTATTTTAATTGCAAGTAATTCGAATACTGCCCAGCACTGCTTGCCTAGAAGCAAGCGTGCTCCTTCGTCTACCACATAAACCCTTTCCATAAGTTGAGATTGTTGTCAAACGGGAGCCTACAAATTAAATTATAAAAAAAAAAAACAATAAAAGAAAAAAGGACTCCACAACTACCGAAAAACTCGCTTCAAACATACGGGACTGCTAAATCCATAAAACAAAACCTGTATAAGTTAATCAGGATGCAACAGATTATAACGTGCTAAACGGTAAACAATAACATCTGCTCGACTGCACAGGAAGTCGATTTCAATTTGAAAAATCGACTAACCTGGTTATGGGCATAAATTAGCTTTTTTAAGTGTAGTTACTGTCTCTGACCGGTTTGGTTAGAGTTAGTGGTTAATTGCGAGTCTATGAATTATTATAAAAAAGTAGACACTGGCAGAATAGTCGACTTCGGCTCAGTTGCCAGTTGGAAAAAGTTAATTAGACATCTTGTGATTATTGAATGGGTGAAATTAATTATCGAGAATTATAGGGCTAAGTATTCTTCTATTAGCATTAATTTTACGGAATTATAGACTTATTAGATATTTCCTTGTAATTTATATGTATTTTCTTGCAAATACACATATCTGATTTGACTTATGGAAATCCCCTTGACGTAAGATGAAACGGATTCTGGTGTTCGTTTTCCTAAAAGTATCTGCTTGGTCTGTGGCGCAAAAAGATGAGGGGAAAAACGCTTCAAGAAGAGCAAACCTTTGAAGAAGGTCTTGTTACTTTAGGATGTGGAGTTTATTTACAGTTTACAGAGTTTATCTGGAAGGCACTTAACTCACTAAAAATCGACCAGAAATATATCAACATAATAAAAAACATATATGAAAACAGTACAAGCAAAGTAAAACTTGAGACCAATGGAGAACCCTTCAAAATAGAACGAGGTGTAAAACAGGGCGACCCACTGTCGCCAAAACTTTTTATAGCGGTTCTTCAAGACATTTTCAGCAAAATAAATTGGGCACAAAAAGGCATACTGATAAATGGAAAGTATCTTAATCATCTTAGATTTGCAGACGACATTGCGATACTTGCTGAAACACCTAAAGACTTAGAGGAAATGGTAACGACACTCGATCAAGAAAGTAAAAAAGTTGGGCTTTATATGAACGCAAATAAGACAAAAATAATGACCAACAGTTACAAAAGACCAATACAAGTAAACGGACACATAATAGAATATGTTGAAAATTATATTTATTTGGGAAAGCAAGTTTCATTCAATGCCAACAGTAACTTAGAAGAAGTAACGAGAAGAATAACGTTAACGTGGAAAAAGTATTGGTCGTTAAAAGAGATTTTAAAAGGTAACTATAGCCTAAACATGAAAAAAACAGTGATGGACACCTGTATTATGCCATGCCTCCTATATGGCTGTCAAACCTGGATATTCACAAAAAATATCAAACAAAAAATAGAGAATACACAAAAAGCAATGGAGAGAAGCATACTACGGATTAGAAAAATACACAAAATACGAAGCGAAGAAATAAGACGGAAAACAAAGATTACGGATGCATTGAGACATGCACTAACAATAAAGTGGCAATGGGCTGGTCACATCGCACGCTGCACAGATAAAAGGTGGACAATAGAGACCACCAAATGGAAGGGACCATCAGGCAAAAGGAAAGCCAGCAGACCAAAGCAGCGATGGGCTGACGACATAGTACAGGCGGTGGGGAGAGATTGGATTGACCAGGGCAAGGATAGAGAAAGGTGGAAAAAGTTGGGGGAGGCCTATACCCAAAATGGGGTCCATATCCTGCACTAATTAGATTTAATTTATTTAATTTAATTATCTTAAACTAACACTAGCTAATAGGTACCTACATCTATAAAATACTAACAAAATTTGAAATGTAAAACTAAGGGTTATGGAATAAACGGCTTTATTATATTATTATTATATTATAGTTTATTTACAAGCACAGGTGGGCAGGCACTCAGAGGTACTGTCCGAAGTAACAAATATTCTTATTGAAAGATCCAGGCTACTGTCTACAAAATCCAAAAGCCTTAAGAACAAAAGTGATTTGTATGTTTTTGTCTATGGACTTCTGGACTAAAGCCGTACCATTAAACTAAATAGGTACACAGAAATTTCCAGGGTTGCGGATTTTGTTCGAAAGCGTCATCGCGGCCCTGGAACGCCAAGGGCAATAGAAGGAGCACGGATGGGTTTTAGTCAGTAAGAGTGACACTCCCTCACGCTCCACCCAGAGCGGAAGGAGTCATTTTATGATTTCCCATCCATAAAAAAGGTACACAGAAATGCTACTGGACGGAAAAAAATACGCAAGACCTCCGAGGACCAAGCGGGCATCTCAGTCGCATTCTGTTAAATAAAGTTGAATATAGTTGTTGTTAAATATGGGGAAATTATTAAATGTAGGGTAATAATTATTTGTGATTTTAAACATCTGATCTTCCAGTGTACACGCAAATAAATCACAATTCGCTAACATAACAGTTCTAGTATTAATTGATATAATATGACTGTTGACTCACTAGTAAACTAAAAATATAGCTAATAGCCGTTTCTAGGTCGCATGGACGATTCAACTGTTTTATTACTATTGATGTGTTTGCGTCGTGTGTCTGATGGGACATCTCGGGGACTGATGGGACTGTGTTGATGGTGTTCTAGTGATTGGGTAGTCAGAGATTTGGCGGTGATTGAGAGGGATGTTTTAAGTAAAAAAGAAGAGCTTTAAATATATTGCCTGTAAATTTTTGAGAAAATTTTGAGTGCATTCTGACTGCCGTAAGTTCAAATATTAAACAGCTAGTTTTTGCCCGCGACGAATAGAAAAAAACGAGATATTATCTCGTTTTTTTTCTATTCCCGTAGGAATTTCCAGTTCCCGTATAGCCAACTAGCTCTTGCTTCTTTTATTTATGGCAATGTTGCCACTGATGTCGCCAATGGGGTAGATGACTAAAAAAATCTAATTAGTCCGTCAGATAGATTCCCAAAAAATAGACGTATTTTTTATTTTTTCACGTTAACAAAAAATTAAAACGATACAGTACGTTGAAAACTCGTGTTACGTCAGGTGTAGGTACACTTTATACCTACACGTGACGTCACTGATCTTTGATGTGTTTTATCTTCGTCTTTTTTTATTGATTTGTTAAACTTTAAAGCAAAAAATACGTGTCCAATATTTTTCGATAAGATTGACTCCAAAATTCTATTTAGTCCGTCAGTTAGATAACTGACGGACTAAATAGAATTTTGGAGTAGCGGAACAGAGAGTATAGTCCCACATACCTCCGTTGAAAAGGGAGGATCCTCCGACCGGACGGTAGTTGGTGTCCGGTGGGTAACTGCCCGACAGTTAATATTCGGGCTTTGCATATGTTCTAATCGCACGGTAAACTCTGATATCGCTATTTAGGATTTTGTCAAGTTAGTTCGCAGCTGTCGAGATAGATGGCGCTGCGAGTCTCATTTGTTGTGATGTTGATTCTGCTACGCAAATTTTTTGTGGCAGCATCAATACCGCTTCAGAGTCATATATTTTTAAGCAGGAATCATACCTATTCAGCCACTTTCAGGTGCACTATGGAAAAACGTGTGCAACCAAAGACAACAAGCAGTTTTTTCTTTATTTAATTTTGATAAGTAGTTAGGTGGATGGTCGCCTTTTTGATCAAGTACTCGAATTTTGCGCGGGGGCTAGTAAAACTGTAGAAGTTAGTTACCTACATAAATTCGACTTTCCATTCACATTGTAAATTCAATGTAATCTAACATCCATTTTTCCGTCTTTTAGAAGCCTCATAGACAATTACATTTCGTTGTAACGTAGTCTACGAATGTATACTCGATTGACAACCTTATTTCTATACACCTAAGATATATTTTCGAATGTAATTTTCTAGTTATTGATATTGTAAGAATATTATTTACACAAGTGTGTTCTGCTAATAACAAATTCAAAATCCACAATGATTTTAACATAGGTTTTATGTGTTTTGCCCATAGCAAAGAGAAAACTTTAATAGTATTACTTGTTCTTTTCGAGTCTATGGTGAACTCTTTATATTGTTTGGGCCCAAGATTTGTCAATGGGCTATAGATCACAGCATTATAGGTGTTAAGCGAACAGATCGCGTTAGAAACACCACCCTGCGCTCCATAACTAAAGTTATAGATGTTGGGGAAAAAACAGCTAGGATAAAATTGGAGTGAGCCATGTCGCACGAATGCACCCGGAGAAGTGGGCGAGGATCGTCACTCACTGGACGCCTGAGGAAGGACGGCGTCGTGGAGGTCGACCGAGGCGAAGGTGGTGTGACGATCTCATCATGTTTGCGGGGAAAGCTTGGCCAGACATCGCCCAAGACAGAGAGATTTGGCAGGAGAAAGGGGAGGCTTTTGCCCAGCAGTGGGACACAAAAGTAGGTTAACAAAAAAAAAAAAAATTTTTTTGGGTCCAGTAGGTGGCTACGTTAATTGCAGCAACGGTGGTATTCATTAAATCCGCAAAAGTGCAGGTGAGGCACTTGGGGCACTCCATGTGGCTCATGCTAGGCACTTGGGGCACTCCATGTGGCTATTTTGTGTATCTGCGTCACTTTCACGCAAATAAACAGTTTTTCTTTCTTTTTCTTTCTTTCTTATTAGGATATCGGCATTACTGAATTTTCACTTCAGAATCCCTATGAAATAGAGACAAAAACAAATAGAGTATTTTAGCATACTCTATTTCTTTTATAGACTTTATACTCCTCAGCAAATTAGAGTACAATACTGTATTAGAGTACAGTTGGCAAACCTATCAACCCCAAATAAATTAGCATAATGGAAGAAGGGTGATAGAACTGGTTTTAAATCATACACATTTATAATCTCATTGATAGAATCTTGGCCATAGCAACCACGCTACTTGAGAAGAGTTTACAAACAGTGCAGGAACAATGGTTGAGTATAGAAAAAGAGTATGTAATCTAGACTTTAGTACCTACTTAAGCTGAACAGCAATAGTCCTTGAGACTTTTGAAAAATTAATTGAGCAGTTCAATCAAAGTAAAGAAATATGTACTGTGTGTCTAGACTAAACATACATAATTAGCTTTTGGCCATGATTTGTAAGGGCATAATTGGCACGGTTGGCGCAGTGGTTGAGCAATTGTCTGCAGCGCTGCGTGTCGCGGTTTCGATTCCCGCACGGAACAAATGTTTGTATGGCCTACAGATAGTTGTTCCGGGTCTGGCTGTTTGTGTATGTGAGTTTATATGTTTGTAAACGCACCCACGATACAGGAGAAATTCCTAGTGTGGGGCAACGTTTTTTAAAAAAAGAAAGAAAGAAGAAAGAAAGAAAGAAGAAATATCCCATTTTTTCCCATACCTGTAGGAATTTCCCGATCCTGTATAGCGTATAGGATCGGGAAATTCGGGATAAGAAGGCTATATTATCTTATTATTTATAGTCTATAGCCTTCTTCATGAATGTGGCTAATACAAAAAGAATTTTCCAAATCAGACTGGTACTTCCAGAGATTAGCGTGTTCAAACAAACAAACTCTTCACCTTTATTATATTAGTTTAGATACTGCAATACAGTCAAACATACATATGGGTTAAAACACAGGACCTCCTATTTAGTCAGTTTAAAGAGGTAACATTTTTATAGAAGTACCAAATAAATTAAGAAAATTCTTGGACTGAAAAAAAACTACAATATTGCTAAGTCTCATACATTTTACCCCAGAACAGTTCTTTGGTTCCTGTGGAGTAAGTCATGGGAACAATTCCACAGGAAAGGGATGGCTGCAAATAATTAATTTTATTGACAAAGATTGAATATCAGAAAATTTGTTTTAATAGTAATGGGAATGCTTGCCCTGTGGCTTCCAATTTATTATATTGATAAGCTGGGACCCAAATGGTTTTGGATTCTAAAAGTCAGGTCTCTATGGAGCAGTGATTTAAGATGATTCATCTTTGATCTACATAACTTTGTTTTTAAAGCATAAACATATGTTCTGCTAGTCTACAAGTTTTCTCAATACCTTTATGCCATTTTGAGGATTGTGTGGAAATAATATTAATTTCACGTTCACTTGAGCTTCACAGGCTAATCCTACTAATATTATAAATGCGAATGTTTGTATGTTTGTGTTACAATCAGGCAAAAACGGCTGAAGGGATTTGGATGACATTTGGCACACATGTAGTTCATATCCTGGAATGAGACATAATGCTACTTTTTATACCAGTAAGTGGCATGGATCAATGAAGACTGAGGAGGAAGTGGAAATTCAGAGCCCCTGCTGCCTTAGTACTACAGATTCACAAGTACCAGGAGACCAAAAACATCAAGTACCAGGAGACCAGAAACACATCATAGTATTTTTTGGGCTGGTTAGGGTAGGTGTAGGGTAGGTGCAGGGTAGGTGTAGGGTAGCTGTAGGGTAAGTGTAGGGTAGGTGTAGAGTAGGTGTAGTTACAATACAAATCAAGAAACCTCCCTATTTCCGATTTTCACGCGGGCGAAGCCACTGGTAGAAGCTAGTACAGAATAAATCCTTTTTTAGAGTTAAGCAATGAATAATAACTTTAACAGTGTCTTAATGTCCTATTTTTGGAGTGTCCACAATGTCCAACCACCTGCACCTTGTATGACTTGAACAGCTCCTCCATCAATGCCATGAACATTGCCATCTATTGGGCCCAAACAATATGATGTGATAAACCATAGAGACGAAAGGAAGAAGAAGCTAACCATTCTATATTAGTCATTGCTCATTATGTACTTGGTTAATTCTTGGCAAAAATTTGAAGGGTTCAGTAGTAAAATAACACTGAACAAAACAAATGTAGAGTGGAATGTGGTATTGGTACTGACTAATTTATTGGTTATAATATTAATAAAAAGGCATGTTTAAAATTAAATAGAAAATAATGAAAATATGCAAACAAAAGTATACTTAGTTCAATGTTAATGATTCATTTCACTATTTCGAAACTGAATCATAGCATTAAGCATTTAGATCAATAACAAATTATTCAAATTGTACAGAAAAACATGGCAGATATAGCATGCCTATACATGAATAAATATTATTCCATTGCAGAAAATTCCTAACATTCTTGCAGCAAGGTAGTTTTTTTTTTTAAATAGTGCATGGCTAACGCACATAGTCGATTCCATAGACGCTCGAAGTCCGCGCCTTACCTACGTGTGTAAATAAACAAAAAAAATACGCTGTAAACATTGGCACAAAGAGAACATTAAAACAACGATTCGCGAACTAAATAACCGTGTACACCTCTATAGAACAGGCTTACAACGTTGTATCCATTGATACTTGCGAATGAGAAAAAAAATGCATCAAGAAACTTGCATACGACAAGACCACCTTCTTTCTTGACATAAATCTCAACAAGTTATCGTTTTTCATAATGAAAACGATAGGTTTACCTTATCCAGTCGTGAGCGAAGACGTCAAAGCAAATAAATCCCGTGAAACAATTTAGATTCGCACTGAAAACGCTGTAGCACAATGGTACAGGCACATTTGGTGTCGTGGTATACGATCAAAACATAGCCTTTGTACGTCTTAAACGCGTTCAAAAGGCATCCTACATAATTAAAACGCATACGTTAATAATTGCAGAAGGTTAACCAATGCTTTTGGTGCGCGTAGGTTGGATTTTTCGAACGTATTTTGAAAAAATGCTGTTGCTTTTCAACACAGTAATGGCATAACACGCAAACACTATGACTGATATTCACAATGAAACACTTCACGATATCGCGATAGTTTTTTCGAGGAACGCGAGACGAGCCACGGTATGCATTTTCTCACTCACCTTGTTGTTTATTAGCTATTTTATTGAAACAGTTTTGAAAAACTTCATATAAATGCATAGGCTCGTCATCGCTCGTCGCCATTTTGGATTCTACTGTCCAAATAAAGCATAGACAATGTAGAGCTTGAATTAAATGACTGACTGTTCGAAAACTATAAATCTATAATTCTTTTTTTCTCATGTTTGTATTTTTTTCCCAAATAGAACCTCCAACAGAAGAAAGGTACAGCCGCGGGTACAGCACTGCCCAGCTTTATTAAACTTTTGATTTTATGGTGCTCCCTATCACTAAGAACGTTTTTTTATTAGGTCCATATTGTGACATTTCGCTGTCATAATAATAACAATAAAATCATGCTTTGATACTAAACCAACCATACAGAATCCTGTATGCATGAAGTTATAAAGCTTATAATTTTATATTTACTGAAGAAGATTTTGTGCTCCAAACATTTACTAATATTTAATATAATTTTTATTTTCGCCAAGTGACCTCATCCTCATGCAAGCAAAACATCACCACCATAGACAATTTGGTTCATCTTTTTTTTTATTCGATTGCAAACCACAGAAAACTATAATAGTAGTATCGTTTATAACGTTTTGCAAACCCACTTCTTTCATTGTTTTTAAACAAAACATCAAAAAGCAAACCTCTACTAGGATATATACCACCACCACCGTCACACACACCACCACCATCACGACCACCACTACCACCACCTATGTAAACGCCTATGTTTCACAAAAAAACCGTTTGATTGATCGATATATAGTATTTTCACATCATTCACGCTAAGAATGTCTCTTAGGTTTATCCGACTGAACACTAAACCGACTGCCAAAGGACAAACGTGATCATGACAACAATTATTCGCCTATTCAAATAGTTTTAAAGTACTATTTGAATAGACGAGTCGTTGTCATGATTTCGTGAATCGACTTTTCTTAGGAGGAAACCCATCACTATCGTAATTTTTTTTCGTTGCGAAAATTAAGTTTGACGTGAGAAAGAGCCTACAAAATTTTCGATTCGAGTGCACTTCAATGAAAAAAACACTCAACAATAACCACCTACATGTAACATGTTCTCATTGAATTCATTAAACACCCAAAACCAGGTAAATAAACACCGCTTATCACCGAAAGTGTTAAAACATTCAATTTTGGTTAAAAACGAAAACTGTTTTGTCACTAAATATAACCTTTTGTCATTGCAGATTTTAGTTAGTTTTAGCCAATTATCTTCAAGATATTCAAGTGTTTTCCGTCATCGTAAGCATAACAGCGGGAAGAATAAAAATGTGAGGGCGCAAGAGGGTTCGGTGGCACTTTATGACGCAACAGTGTGTCAGGAGAGTCTCGAAGAAGCTATCAAGAACTTTGATAAGAATGTCTTCAGGTATGTATAGTTGACCGACAAGGCTGAATATGGTAATACTATGGCTAGTTATGTAAAAGTTTAGTAGTTGTTTGTGGTGATTGCTAACGATCTCTGTTTTTATGCTATTGGCTTCTAATAAGATTATTTTAGAGCTATGTGTACTTAATAAAAACAAAATATTAGCGATAATATTATGTAAGAAAGGTTATGTTATTAGTGTTAACATTGATGTTTTCATTTGAGTTGATCCTAAGCGCAAACAAATTCTATTGTTGTGAATTTTCTCAATTTAAACACTGAATGTAAACAACCACCAAGTGGGAACCAATGTGAAAATGAAAATATAAAGGTTGTGATAAAAAAGAAAAACTGAAATTTATAATCTCACAATCTTGTTCATCACTAATCAAAGAGGAAAGAATGAATTTGAGCCTGGAATTAAAAGTAATGTATTATTTATTTATTTATTTATTTATATAAGGTACAGTTACAGAATACAGACCAAGTTGTGATAAGGATTATTTTTACAAGATAACATTTTTAAATCTGCACTCCAATTATGACTCATTAGGTACTTTGTACTCTACTCAACTAACTCCCAGGAGGCATCTGTCATGGTTATTATTGTGTTATCAATGGAGGTACTGTTAATAATTAGTTTATTGAAATTTTGGTAATATTACTCAGCCTGTTCCAATTCTTGGTAATGACTATCAAACATCTACCTAACAGCTGGGGCTAATGGCAAACAAAACAATTTCTTTTTATTGAGGAATGCGCTTGCTCTTGATCTCAATCACGCCTGATGGAAAGTGACAGATCAGGGTATGACGGAGTGAGCATGCCCAGAAGATGCCTGTTCACTCTTACTTTGAAGGCAGACAAGTTTTATGTGGAAGGGAACACAGACGCTGGCAGATAGTTGCACACTTTGGCAGTGCACATAATAAATGTGGAGGAGATGCGCTGAGTGCAACTAGTCGAGATATCAACTATTATCAGCCAAGTCCGCACTTGGCTGATAATAGTTGATATTTACAAAGCAGTATGTCTGATATTCTGGTAGTAGAAGGGCGATGGTGGGATCAGGTTGTGGAGTTCCTGCAAAACTCTGAAGTACAGTCTGTAGAAGACCAACGGGCGAGCAATACTACCCCTTTTAGGGATGCATGAAGGAGTCTCCTCGTGTAGCTCAATTTGTTCCAGCAGACACTCAACTGAACCGAGCGCTCGGCGCATCCTGGACAGTCTCACCTCAAACCTTATAAGACTGGCCAATCCTTCCCTTGCGGTGGTAGGGCTAACACCTGCCTGGTTCGCGACCACCCTCCCACCAGAGTTATGCATCAAGCAGCCTGCTGTGTTTCGTCGACGTGTGGAAGTACCAGTACCTTAAGGCATCTTCTGGGCACTCTCGCTTCATCATGGACCTCATCTATCGCTTTCCATCAGGTGTGATCGAGGTCAAGAGCTAGCTCATTCATAAATAAAAAAAAAACCCTGATGAACCGGTCTGTGAAGCTTAGCCACCAGCGTCTCGTCGCCTATAAGCCTTTTTAAACCTTATGCCCTGCGTTCCACCAAGTCCAATGCAGCAAGCTGCAAGCTAACTGAATACACTGTTATAAATATGAAAACATCTATTAAAATAGCTATGGCATGTCTCCTTTGTCCACTGAAACTTTGAATATTACACAGTCATTAATAAATTATGTCCATTAACATAAGTTTAATAAAATGTCACTGAAGGCATATCTGACTGCTTTTATCTATACTATAATAATATTATAAAGAGGTAAAGTTTGTGAGGTTGTAGGAGGTTATCTCTGGATCTACTGAACCGATTTTGAAAATTATTTTTGTATATCATAGCCACATTCATGAGGAAGGCTATAGGCTATATGAGAACGGGACGGGGAAAAACTGGATATACGAGTATGAAGTTACGGGTAAGAGCTAGTGTAAAATAAAGAAAATGTACTGAAATTTTGATGTTAAAAGTGTGTCAAGTGGAAGGTGGAATTTAGCCAAATATTATGAATCCGAGAGTGCAATGACAATTGCTCACGCAACGGATATTTAAGAACGAATAACTAAAATTACATAAACATGTTTCATAACAATGGTTGATTGAAATGCAATTGAATATTGTGGAAATTACGTGAAATTGTCTAGCAGCTAGAAATAGAAAAGTAAATGCAATGAGATACACAGAATTGCGAGCTTAAAAACCAGTAATACAAGATCTATTGTTCAATTTGTTGAAAAAAAAATTATTCGTTTTTTTTCGTAGTAGGTATGCTTCTTAATGTAACCTTGAACTAGGAATATTTTAGCAAAACTTTTAGAGAGAAAATTACATTTGATACAAATTACAAATATAATTTGGATAGTTACAAAAATAAATTATAAAAATTTAATACTATAATTTGCTTTTAGCCTCATCTACCCGTGATTCAATACTATTTGTATTATAAGTTAATATATTATAATACAACAAAAACAACATTGTCCAAAGCATTTTGTACATCTTTCTACACGAGCAGCCTGTGGGTCTCATACACGCGGGGACAGTACAACGCTTTGCGCGTGCAATATAAAAATGCATTCAGAGTGCTGATGGGGCTGCCCCGTTTCTGATCAGGGATGTTCGCCGAGTCGCAAGTAGACTGTTTGTATTCTGCTATGCAAAAACAGTACACATCCCTGGTGAGCAGGGTCCGAGCCAGCTTCAACGGCATCCTGAGGATATTCGCGCAGAGGTTCGATTGTCAGTACCTGAACCATTGCTATATTGTCACAAATTAACTAATAGTTCCTTAAGGAACGGATAATTCACTCCATAGAAAAAGATAGATACCTAACGCCATAATTACCTACAAAAATATAACAAGCATATGTGCGTGCTAAAATGTACCTTATGCTGACGCCCGACAGTATCTACTACGTCGGCTGCCGTGATGTCCGGCGATCACGTGCGTCATTTTACGCAACGCTAGGGTTGTCTATGCTAAGAAATGATTTAAAAAAAGAATAGGTGACAAAAAAAAGCAGAGATTTTATTATTTGCTTTAAAATGAAGAAACATGTTTGTTCTCTTTCAGACAAACACTTAAATCGTAGCATTGAAAACTTTGTGACCTGCTTATTCTAAGCTTAAACATAGTCATTTTAAATTCAAATTTATGAGTAGAGAAATAAAGTCAAAATTTGTCTAACCACACTGTTTTCTTTGCAATTTCAGTGAGATGAAATCTATACAGCTTCGTACCCTAGCGACGAAGCCGTGTGCTCCAACACTCTGGGATCTGGCGTCAGTGAGGAAGGTGTCACATATTAGCGCTGACAGCTTCGAGAAGAATAAAAATGGCTGGACGAAAGTACCCACTGTTACTGTCGACTTTGTGGGCAGGAATGCAAGGTAAACAACTATTTTTTTATATAAACACAATCTTCAATTCATTATCTTGTCATTTATTGACAAGATAATGAATTGAAGATTGTGTTTCGTCAACTAAAATTATAAATCTAGAATCCCACGCCAATTACTTTTGGGTATATTTTCACTCCAATATTATTTATTTATAACTCAACCAATTAATTTACATGTCAACCTCAGCTAATTTATATGTTTGCTACAATGAACATGAGATACTCTATGGTCATACCATAGACAACACACCTTCGTATTGTCTATGACCCGTTTGAATTAAATACCTATATATCGCAACCAATTGGCTGAGTCGGCCTTTTCATTAAAAGTCTAGCCTTTTTATTGAACTGCGCCGTTTAATCAGCGACATAAGTGACATAGGCAAGTCATTTCATTAAATGATACTGAACAAAAGATGTCGCTTAGGTCGGTGAAAAATCGGCACACTTAAATGAAAAGGCTAGGCAACCAATTAAACGACTGATTAAGCTTATTGGCTGCGACATATATATTAACACACAAAGCTATTAAAATGCAGGTAACAGTTCAACAACTACATAAAAAATATTGAATTTACGAGATTAGTAGGATCCTCCAGGAGTAGAATACACCTTGTGATAGATGGCACATAACTACTCCACAAAACCAACTCACCCCCCACTATCTGTCTATTAGGGTTTGGTTTCCGCACTTAGTCCTAAAGTTGGACCGTAGTATGTGATTCATGGCAGCTGTCATTCCAGCCAGACTACCTCCCTCCCAGTTGATTCAGGATTTCAGGAGAATTCGGTGTAACTATTGGTTGTTTCCCTATTTCGGTGAAGCCTGTGCACTCAAGGAGCACGTGCGCTACCGTTTCCTCCTCCTCCTCCATGTATGCTCTGCGCAGAGGACTGACCGTTATACCAATCGTGTAGAAGTGTTTGTTCAGTGACCAGTGCGCGGTAATGGTCCCCGTCACCATTCGCAGGCTGCCTCTGTTCAGTCGCAATAGCCACCTGGCTAAGTAACCCCTCTCTCCTCAGGTTCAGTTTCACAGACAACTTCGCGGGCCGACTCCTCGGTAGCTCCGGCAGCGCGTTCAAGTATGCCGTACAGGTGCGGGGCTTCAAGACGGAGCGCGGCATCCATGCCGACTTGAAACGGAACCCTAATCTGATTAACAGACTGCGTAAGTTCTTTGGTATGTATTTGGTTGAGGGGGCTTTGTTTATGGACCGTTCTTAGAGGTGGAAAGGGAATCAAGCATTCTGCGTAGTCTATTCCCAACTGTGTTTGCGTCGGCTTCGGAAATGCAAGTGGCGATGCAAAGATTCTAACTAGCGCCTCTAGTGTCAATTTGTGAAGCTGTCCAAGAACGACACTGACAGTTTTCCTACAATGTTGCCAACGTGTGGGGAATTCCCTGAACTGCGGGGAATCTCAAGTTGGTTGGGGATTGGCATTATACGGCGAAAATGCGGGGGTTTTGAATATCGATAGTCGAAGTCCGAACACTTAAAAAAAAAAATATACTCATCTTAACATTTTTGTTAGCTTACTCATGGATATCGAATGACTCCTTTTTTCTAACTTGATTTATATCGCTGGACCGATGCGTGCGAAATATTCTATCCTATCTAGCCTATTTTGTCCCACTGCTCTACCTTTTCCACACAACTCTGTCATTTACTATGTCGGGCAAGAGAGGATTTTGTGGGGAATCAGTTGATTTTTGTCCCCAAATTGAGGGGAATGGGGAATTTGATATATTGATGTTGGCAACCCTACAAGTGTCGTTCTTAGGCAACTTCTTAATTTCTCCGCTAGAGGCGCGCGCATAATCTTTGCAACGCCAATAGGAAAAAATGTATACAGAAAGGTAACAGGAATAACGCAAAACCTGAAAAGGAGTCATTGTACTACATGACCAACTTTTACTATGAGAAACAAGCCAGAGATTTCGAAATACAAATCAGCTGTTCAGCACATATTATCGAGTTACGCGCTTATAAATGTATGAGGCAGTCGATTATTTCTCAAGAGGGAACACGGCGAAGACTTTGCCATCTAGTGTTGCAAATTCGAAGCTTTTACCGTATAAATTCTTGAAATTTAGACTTCTGTGCTTCCACCTATAGTTCCTGCCGCTCCCTTTGAACTGTATTCTTATTCAAATTAAGCACCATTAATTGATATTTTTGGGCGGTCTCCAACTCATAATTTGATAGTCTCATTCTGGAAAAAGTGCTGTTCAATTTTAAACACTCGGCAGACAACTCTAGGTCGAAAATCCAACAGCGTTCTTTTATTTAGGAGTGTGTCGCATAGTGTTACGGTTATAAGGACATCTATGTCACCTTCTTGAGAACGGTTTACAAACATGGGTCCCAAATGCTTTGCATGCTATTTTATGCTTTTTTTATTTTAGGGCCGATTTTCCAATATTCAGATAACTTATCTATTTATGATATTGAATAGTCACATAAAAGTTATCTGAATCTTGGAAAATCGGCTCTTTATTTGGTCTTACTTATGGAAGCACTTTCCTTATAATAGAATCGCTTTGTATATTTTTGCTTTTGGATATGTATGGAAGCGAAACTGGGCGAATACATACTCCCTGAAACTGCAAGCTAATTGGTAGCGTAAAATATATAAAAACTTGAGAGGTGTCAAGGGACACCCGGATGGAACGAAGTTCCTTTCCAATAAAATTTATACACTACACATTCTTATTAATAAAAAGCAACTTGTCTAAAAGTTTCAGTAGCAGTCACTGAAGTGCACCTCAGGTCAAGAGGCAAGATTCATTAGGATTAAAATTCACTATCGGCGACCTCGAAAACCATTTAAATGACATCCATGACGAAAAGTTATCAAAACTCGTGGGCGCCATCTTTGATTTCGGTTTTGACCCGGTAATCGTTATTAGCGACCCCGAAAACTATGAAAATGACACCCATGATGAAAAGTTGTCAAATCTCATGGGTGCCATCTTGGATTTCGATTTTGACCCGGTAATCGTTATTAGCGACCCCGAAAACCATGAAAATGACACCCATGTTGAAAAGTTGTGAGAACTCGTGGGCGCCATCTTGGATTTCGATTTTGACCCGGTAATCGTTATTAGCGACCCTGAAAACTATGAAAATGACACCCATGATGAAAAGTTGTCAAATCTCGTGGGCGCCATCTTGGATTTCGATTTTGACCCGGTAATCGTTATTATCGACCCCGAAAACCATGAAAATGACTCCCATGATGAAAAGTTGTCAAATCTCGTGGGCGCCATCTTGGATTTCGATTTTGACCCGGTAATCGTTATTAGCGACCCTGAAAACTATGAAAATGACACCCATGATGAAAAGTTGTTGTTGTTGTTGTTGTTGTTGTTGTTTTTGTGTGTTGTGTTGTTGTTGTTGTTATTATTGTTGTTGTTGTTGTTGTTGTTGTTGTTGTTTTATTATTAACAAATATCTTGCTTTCTATAAGAGAGAGAGAGACAGACAGAGAAACATGCGACGCCGCACAGCTTACAATTATAGCTTACTATAGCAAAAAGTGTCGTGACAACTTTTCGTAAGAATTTTTTCCGTCTAGCCCCCTTTCACAACGCGCGATAAGGAACTTCGTTCCAAAAATAAATCGTTTGTTAACTAAAAAACCGCTTGACTTTCTTCTGAGAGGTGATATTTGAAATATCACCTTTCTATGATACGATCCAGTTCTCAGTTCCACAACCCTCATTTTCCAGGACTAGGCGCCACAGACCCCGCAGAGAAGCAGCAGCAGTGTCCAGAAGTGGCTCCTCGTCTAGAGAAGCTTCTGAATGAAGACGTAAATCATCTCACGCACCAGCAGAAGGATAAGATCAAGATTGCCTTCGCCGAGGGGTATCTAGCAGGTATGTGTGCTCTTTTGACTTTCAAAAGCTATTCAAAGAAGACGCCAACCGTCTTACGCACCAACAGAAGGGCAAGATCAAGACCGCCTTCGCCGAGTGGTATCTAGCAGGTATCTGTGCTCTTCTGACTATCAGAAGCTACTCAAAGGAGACGCCAACCATCTTACGCTCCTACAGAAGGGCAAGATTAAGACCGCCTTCGCCGAGTGCTAACTAGCAGGTATGTGTGCTCTTCTGACTATCAGAAACTGCTCAACGAAGACGCCAAGCATATTACACACCGACAGAAGGACCGGATCGCCTTCGCCGAGGGTATCTAGCAGATATCTGTGCTCTTCTGACTATCAGAAGTTACTCAAAGAAGACTCCAACCGTCTTACGCACCAACAGAAGGGCAAGATCAAGACCGCCTTCGCCGAGTGGTATCTAGCAGGTTATCTAGGTATCTGTGCTCTTCTGACTATCAGAAGCTACTCAAAGAAGACGCCAACCATCTTACGCTCCAACAGAAGGGCAAGATCAAGACCGTCTTCGCCAAGGGGTATCTAGCAGATATCTGTGCTCTTCTGACTATCAGAAGCTACTCAAAGAAGACACCAACCAGTAAGAAAACTAACACGACACCCCTTTGCAAGATTGGTGTTTGATTTGCAGTCTTCAGACCACCCATAATGACTGTCAAAGATCTGCAAATGACAGCCGGGACCAATGGCCTAAGGTCGATCCACACATATCCGGGCGGTACCCGGGACGTGTAACCGTGGCCCGACGCGTACCGGGCACGGCCATAAAAAAAATGTAAAAAATAAAATCTCCAGCGCGCCAGTTGCGCGTTCCACAAAGTAAACCCTATGGGGAAAAACGGCTCCCTGCTTGCGCGTACCCATCTAATATTAACGGCATGTACCCCGTGGCATAATGTATATTATTGATTTTAAACCAGCTTATTCTTTGTTTGTCTTCCGCAGGTTCCCACCCAGACAATGTCCGCGGTACGAAAGCGTCCAAATACCTGAAGTTGGTACAACAACTGCTCACCATCGTGTTGTTCCTGGCCATCTTCGTGAGCCTCATGGCCTCAGTCAGCGGAACTGTGTTCAGGTGAGAATGACATCCTAACTACATATCTATAATAAAATATTATAAAGCTGAAGAGTTGGTTTACTCGCCGTCCGATCACAACCAGGCCCGGGTCTCAGGCGCGTTGCATCATCAGCATAGTAGACGAGGCCCGTGAGGGGCAGAATTTGTTCGAAGCAGTCACCGCGGCCCTGGAACGCAAAGGGTATTAGGAGATATACGGATGGGTTTTAGTCAGTAAGAGTCTGACACTGCTCCGCCAAGAGTGGGAGGAGTCACTTGATGATTGCCCGTCCAAAGGTAGAAGCAATAGAAATACACACTGAAAATTTTACAAAATTGATATGGTTCAGGCAGTCTACTCTCTAAGCCCGAAGTCCGTCGTGGAGGTGATGCGAATATTTAGTTAAGCAAGTTACGAAACAGCCAAGCCATACATTTTTACTGATATGTAGAATTTGTGAAGTTAAAGTCGGTAGAGTTAGGCCGTGTAGATTCAGAAGCTTGGCTCTACATGAGATCTGATATCTTTTTCACAGGACAAACCTCATGTGGTCGTATTGGCAACATTTCACATGAAATGTTTTTATTCATAAAATTGGTGAAAGTCTCATTCAAACTTCCACCCTCCCCCCCCCAATTTTAGGGGATGGGGGGCGAAAGTTATAAGTTTATCTGGGGGCACGGTAGTGTTTTTTTGTATACTGAACTTTGTTAAAATACCAAATTTCGGCTTTCTATCACTTTAGGAAGTACCCTAACATTTTGAAGTCTCATACAAACTTCCACCCCCCCATTTTAGGGGATGGGGGGCGAAAGTTATAAGTTTATGAATTTTTTTGTTGGTTGTATGGTAAACTTGATTACATACCAAATTTCAGCTTTCTAGCACTTCAGGAAGTAGCCAAACATTTTGATGATCATCAGTGTGTCAGTGTATCAGTGAGTGTGATGGTGAGTGTGTCAGTGTATCAGTGAGTGTGTCAGTGACGAAATCGGTGTATTTTAGATATCAATAAAATCTAAAGTATTAGAGCTATTCAATTGAGACTTTGTATGTTTAATTTGTCTATTATTGACATCATATCCAGAGAATATGAACTATCTGGTACATCGGAAACCAACTCTATGAGAGTTCAAAAAAACGACGAAACACTTCGAGAAAAGGTAGGTAGTGCCCTTGCGCTTCGCTTGGCTCGTCTTGGCGGGGGCTCTACCGTGACCCCAGATAGATTTTTCAATGCAGCAATTTTTCAGTATTTTAATACTCACACCGCCTTAACCAAGAAACAATAATAATGTTTCCATTTGGTTCCAGGATCCAGTTGGGCAACCAAGTGGAGGTGGACCCTGAAGACATCTCCGTCACATTCGACGACGTCAAGGGTGCTGATGAAGCCAAGCAGGAGCTGAAGGATGTGGTGAGTACAGTAAACATTATCAATTTATCATCATCATGATTTCAGCCGAAAGACGTCCACTGCTGGACTTCGACCTCCCCCAATTGCGGAATTTGTTTAAAAGAGTTACCGCGGCCCTGGCACGTAAAGGGCATTTAGAGGAATACGGATGGGTGTTAGTCAGTAAGGCACCTCGCGCACTAGACGGCCACGACCACGACCTGTGGCCGCAACGACCAGATTAAGTAAAGAAACCGTATGAACGTCGCACACTTGGCCGCAACGGCCAACTGGCCGCACACCGGGCCGGCACGACAGGCGTCCTTTCCAACACAGGAAGTATCCGATAACATCTTTTCTTATTACGTCTTTTCCGCATCAAGTACAGCCACACAATTTCTATGTCCATACTGTTCGAGCTCAGAACAACAACTGTAGCAGCTCGACAAATGGCCGCTTTACGACCAGTCGTGATCGTGGCCGCAAACTTGACCGCAGCCCAACTGTTGCTTCTGCGACCAAAGTTGCGACCACGACCACGACTGGTCGTGGTTGTGGCCGCAAACTTGGCCGCAGCCAAACCGTGGCTTCTGCGACCAAAGTTGCGACCACGACTGGTCGTGGTTGTGGCCGCAAACTTGGCCGCAGCCAAACCGTGGCTTCTGCGACCAAAGTTGCGACCACGACCACGACTGGTCGTGGTTGTGGCAGCAAACTTGGCCGCAGCCCAACCGTGGCTTCTGCGACCAAAGTTGCGACCACGACTGGTTGTGGTTGTGGCCGCAAACTTGGCCGCAGCCCAACCGTGGCTTCTACGACCACGGCTGGTCGTGGTTGTGGTCGTCTAGTGCGCGAGGTGTCTTAGAGTCTAACACTCCCTCCCGCTCCGCCCAGAGCGGTAGGTGTCATTTGATGATTTCCCATCGTTAAAAAAGGGCCTCCCCCAAGAGTCGCCACACCGCTTGGTGCCGCGCGTCTCGCAAGCTGCGGACTCCCGCGGCCTGCAGCAGGTCTATCCTGAACTACAAATAATGACACGCTTGTGGCTAGTCTTTTCCCAAATACAAACAGGTTTTTCGAAAAGTGCATGGTCATATTTAAGGTTGATGTTGGGTAGTTGAAATACATTAGGGAAAAAAAAACTTTTTCACAAAAAAAAACCGACTTCCAAAAAAAACACCACAAATTCCAAGATAACTTTAATTTCGGAAGTCATTGTTTTTGGTTGCTTCTTCGTTATTTGACACCGACTTCCGAAATTAAAATGGTTTTGGAAGTCGGTTTTTTTTGTGAAAAGTTTTTATGTTTCTCTTTTTAGTGGTACCCCACACCTAACAACGCCACTGGAAAGTCACAGGAAATAAAAAAATTCGCAATTTCGTATACATGGATGATTTTTCCACATATTTTTTCCAGCTATTTGGATTTAAAAACCAAAATACAGAATCGATTTTGATAAAATTTCAATGGGACCAATCGAGAAGTAAGTCTATTCACATGAAACAAGATTTTTTCAAATCGATTGGCAAGCGACGGATTTATGCGCGAACAAACATAAAAAAATACAAACATCCGAATTTTAACCGACGACTTCTTAAAACTCCTTTTTTGAAGTCGGTTAAAAAAATCCGCAACGCCATCTACCCCTCCAGGATAGCTTATCATCACCAGTGATCGGATAATCGGGCGCTTAAATAACTAAAATTTTCGTGAAATAATAATATGGACATTCCTTTCTGAATAAATAAGTAATCCCGGGTTCCCGGGATTGAACAATTTTGTAAAAACAACTATAACAAACTTAATGAAATTATAGCAGTGGTTATTTTGATTTAGTATCTTTATTTTATTCAAAACAAATGAAATACCTATAAAATATCGGCTTTTAAATTAAAAAAAAAATTGCTATGACAGTTCACATCGAGTTCTAACTAGATTTTGCATGCGGGCATTTTTAGCAATCTAAGGAATTTCGAACGATTCCGGGATCCGGGATTCTGAAAAGCATGTCTATATTATACTTTCGTGGGAATATAAGTGAAGTTTAGGTATATTAGCTCCCGATTATCCGATCACTGATCATCACCCTCTTCTGCGACCTTCGGCCAGTCACATGAAGAGCCTTGAAGAACCTCTCCTGGTTGACGCCAGTCAAACCACTACGTCACACATCACTGCTCCGACTCATAAGAGCCTGCAGCACCATCCCGGCCCACTGGGATATCATCACCCCGACTCACTGGGGCACCACCGACGGTTCCGACTCGAGATCACCGTGAACTCTGCGACTTCCGGTTCCGACTCACTGGAGCCCACCTTCCACTGGCCTAGCAAGCATCTCAAGATGGATGGACGACACATCCACTATCGACCTCCGGTCTCCGGAGGGGAGTGATGTAGCGGCATCAATGCTGCTACAAAAAACCAACGAGTGATGGAATGCTGGCGGTCAGGATACCTGTAGTAGCCCAGGGTATTGGCTGTCTGTATGACTCGCTTGCTCGAGAGCTTGAGGTCACGATGAGGAAGTGATGTTGACGTCATGACGAAGTATCTGCACGAAAGCTGCGTTGCCGATCAACGAGGGCCACCAGAATGGAGGTAGCGGAACTGTTGTCTGTGATGTCTGTTGTATTTGTTCAAATCGCACGGAAAACTCTGATATCGCGATTCAGGATTTCGTTGTTAGTTCGCAGCTGTTTTGATAGATGGCGCTGCGAGTTGTTATTGTTGAGATGTAGATTCTGCTACGTTGATTTTTTGTGGCGGCATTGAAGCCGCTACAACCGGACACAACCTAGATCTGAATGGTCAAAGGCTAGGCAACTGATGATGATCACCAGTAAGGTCTGTGTATGTTATTTTAGGGCGTCCCCCAAGCATTTTCACACACATCTGCCTTGTCAGTCGCCTTCTTCCCCTTTCAACTACAAAATGATCACATCGTCTTTCTCCTCAGGTGGAATTCCTAAAATCTCCCGAGAAGTTCTCGACCCTGGGCGGCAAGCTGCCGAAGGGCGTGCTGCTGGTGGGTCCCCCGGGCACGGGCAAGACCCTGCTGGCGCGCGCGGTGGCGGGCGAGGCGAGGGTGCCGTTCTTCCACGCCGCGGGGCCCGAGTTCGACGAGATCCTCGTGGGCCAGGGCGCCAGGAGGGTGCGGGACCTGTTCAGTAAGTGTACACTCTTACTATACTCTTCCACGCCGCGGGGCCCGAGTTCGACGAGATCCTCGTGGGCCAGGGCGCCAGGAGGGTGCGGGATCTGTTCAGTAAGTCTAACTATACTTGAATTTGAGATACTTAATAATTGTGAAAACCTGATTTTTAGAACAACAATATGATCTACAAACAAACTTCAAATTCCATTACACAACATATTTTTAGAGCCTATTTTAGACCCATATTCTCAGACACAGATAAGATGCCACCAACTGCATCAGACAGACTTTCTTGGAACTTTTTTGGCATTCCGGATTTTATGACATTTTTATATGACGTCAGTGTCAGCCTGAGATATTGTCAGTATGACAACACTGGGTCAGTTAAGCTAAGTCAAGTAGATCCTATCATGCAAAAAGCATCAAAAATAGACCTTAAGGTTATACTAGTCGATATTTTGTCCATACAAATTTCGGGGGGGTATTACTCCACTGTTTGACAATGTACATTCAAAGTTAAACATGTTATCGTTTTATCTCATTATTAATTTTTTCTGTACGGAAACAGAATTAGCCATTAAAAATTATAAGCCAACAACGTTAACGCAAATTTGGGCGTAAATAATTAACAAAAGAAGTGTAAAATCTCAAAAACAAAGTCGGTACCGATAAATTTCTTTTATAGAAAAGTTCAATAAACTTTATTTGTAATTGAGTTATGCAGTGGTTTTTTCATAAAACTCAACTTTCCAATAGACTTTTCGTGCATCGTCTAACGTTGTTTCCGTTCGGAACGGGCTTGTGTGCGTGTAGACTAGCGTGTAACTGCTCATCACTGATACTGTCTCTGTCGGGCACGATGCCCGGTGAGACAGCGTGTTTTTTGGCCGCGCCTACCAGTTAGTTCGAGCTCGCGACTAGTTCAACCTTAAGGTGACCTATTTTGACTTGATAAATGAATGGGAATAAATGATACCGGTACGCTAAATTTTCCGAAGTAATTTATTTTAGTAAATTGATAACATTCTTCATATTTAACGATCGATTACAAGAATTGTGTCATCGCACGTCTCTTTCTTTTGTATGGAGTCCGACAGAGACCACGGTTCAGGGCTGGTGTATGTCATAATGCGTCTCGCTGAGATGTAGTCGGCGACTTGAAGCGCTCAGTTTAGTTCGCGGCTCCATAGCGAACTAGGTCGCTGTTTTAGATCATCAGCTCCCTCTTCGAACAGCGCGAATGAACGCTTGCGCAGTCGATGCGCGGTACTAGTGTCGCGACATGCTCGGGCGGCTGCGCTCTCGTTAAGTCTCGCTGTTATGTCGCATGTCGGTCATATGATTTAGAGACTTCGACACAATTAGTGTGAATTCGGCCAAAAGGTGCTTAAAGGTAGAATTCCGTGCATCGCGATCAATCGCGGCCGCGCGCGGCCTACGACTGTCGTTGATCGCTCGCGACAATAAAATGTATGGCACCGCTGCCGAGGCCCGCGACAGACGCGCGCGGCCTACGACTGTCGTCGATCGCTCGCGACAATAGTCGAATTATGAAAATATATGGCACCGCTGCCGAGGCCCGCGACAGACACGCGCGGCCTACGACTGTCGTCGATCGCTCGCGACAATAGTCGAATTATGAAAATATATGGCACCGCTGCCGAGGCCCGCGACAGACACGCGCGGCCTACGACTGTCGTCGATCGCTCGCGACAATAGTCGAATTATGAAAATATATGGCACCGCTGCCGAGGCCCGCGACAGACACGCGCGGCCTACGACTGTCGTCGATCGCTCGCGACAATAGTCGAATTATGAAAATATATGGCACCGCTGCCGAGGCCCGCGACAGACACGCGCGGCCTACGACTGTCGTCGATCGCTCGCGACAATAGTCGAATTATGAAAATATATGGCACCGCTGCCGAGGCCCGCGACAGACACGCGCGGCCTACGACTGTCGTCGATCGCTCGCGACAATAGTCGAATTATGAAAATATATGGCACCGCTGCCGAGGCCCGCGACAGACACGCGCGGCCTACGACTGTCGTCGATCGCTCGCGACAATAGTCGAATTATGAAAATATATGGCACCGCTGCCGAGGCCCGCGACAGACACGCGCGGCCTACGACTGTCGTCGATCGCTCGCGACAATAGTCGAATTATGAAAATATATGGCACCGCTGCCGAGGCCCGCGACAGACACGCGCGGCCTACGACTGTCGTCGATCGCTCGCGACAATAGTCGAATTATGAAAATATATGGCACCGCTGCCGAGGCCCGCGACAGACACGCGCGGCCTACGAATGTCGTGTGGCCATCACCTTTGGGTTTTTATGAAATAATAACCAGTGTTCATATTATAACATTATTTATTTGAGATAGCACTTTAACTATTTACAATACAGGGTTCAGATTAGTTTCTAACATTTGTTTCGGCTTCAGATCGGTTTGCATAAAATCCCTACTTTCCTACGTATAGTATAATTGAGAAAGTAACTGTCTGTTACGCTTTCACGCTACAACCGTCATGAAATTTGGCAAATATATAGCCTAGATGGATGCGAGACGCACAGGTCCGGTTGTTGTGGCGACACTTGGGGGAGGCCTATGTCCAGCAGTGGATGTCTGCAGGCTGATTATGATGATGATAGCCTGAGATATGGAGAATCGACATCTACGCGGGCGGAGCCGCGGGCAGTCATAAAAGTAATACTTTGGTTGTGACATACAAACGAGTTATCCTATAAGAATTCCGTTTATTATTCGGACGTACAGAACCCTAAAATGTTTCAAACTACCTACGGGGTTGTCAGTGTTTTTCAATTATACCTGTAGGTACATCAAGACCCTGCGGCCGGGTATCAGCAGGCTCTCTAGTAACTCTCCCCTGCATATTGATATCATTTTTCACATCCCTTGCTGACAACCTTTTTCTCAATTTATTCTCATACAAGTCATACCACAAATCTGTATTACTTTTCACAAACACGAAAAATAATGATACAACTATTGGATTGAACACAAATAACACAAATCTTAGTATTATTGGAAATGTTTCATCAGTGATTATTCCAGCTATAGATGCTAAAAATGAGACGTCGCCTAGTATGTATATAAGAGAAGCCATGTAAAACCGACGACATTTACTTGTAGTGCTTGGCGCACTTGCACTCGAACTGCGGCAAAGCGAACACAATATTACAATGAAAAGTATAGTGTTTAATAACAAGGGTAATATTATTATAACCATCGCAAAGTAAGGAAAATGAAACACAGTAAGAGATGCAATTAAAGGTGCAACCCAACCGAAGAGAAAACTTTTTAAATATCTCCTTCGGAAATGCCCGTTGAAAACTTTAACTATGTCCACGTAAAACATGTGGCAGATAACTACCAACCAATGCCCCCTCGCCGTTAAATAATAACCTGTTATAGTTTTTCCGATGAAATCATTCATGTAAATGATGAAATATTTAAAAATCGTGTTAATTAAAATAAATGAAAAGTGCACCATAATTAAGTTTAAGCACACATAGTTCCTGTAATTGCGGAACTTGTCGAAGACGCACCAAGATGTCACTCCGTATACCAACGCTGGTGTTAGTACGGCATAGTAAAGATACTCCACAGCTAACGTTAGAATGTTGCCTAATTCTTCCATGGTGAATGATATGATGCACTTTTATTTTATTATTTATGTAATTGACACTTCTGTCGACCTGGTGAAGGCCGCTAGATGCGAGGCCCACAGGACAGGTAGACGTGGCGACACTTGAAGGAGGCCTATCTGTAGCAATGAACGTGTTTCCTCTGAAATTATATTAAGATGATGAATTGACACTAAACACTATCACACAAATACAGGTGTTGCCTCAAGAGCTGTCGATGGAACAATAGTTTTTATTTTTGCAAAACTATTTAAATCAGTTTTAAGTAACTCGTTGGTCTCGCGGCAGCATGTTCGACTGCTGAGCGATCACGAGCTTAATAACAATTCTAGCGCGAAAATCGGTCAAAATCACGTGATATTCATATTTAGGCGCGGCGCAAACGAGACACCGAACTCAACCACCGGTGGTCAGCGAGAAACAGTTCACACGGTTTTTCAAACATTTGTAGAGACCGCATACGTGCGGGTGGGTGGTGGCCATGCGCTAGCGCTGTAACCGCGACTCGCCACTTGACGCCGCTACGAGCCACGCAAGAAGCCAGTACTTCTCCTCTCACCTTCGCTCAGCCGGTCCATTCTTTCGACATCTCACCGTGTACACTTAGGTGGAGTGAACGACAAGTGAGCTGTCATTCCATCTGGTTTGTACTGTTTGATAGCTCACTTGTCGTTCACTTCGCTTAAGTTTTCACTTCGAAATGTTTACAGAATCGCACTGCAGTTAATCGCTGGACATTCTACGAATCGCACAGCAGAGAGTGGGTTTCGAATGAGGTGGCTTCGGATCGTTGGCTGTCGAACTTCCGTCGCTACTTTAAAAGTGACAGTGGCGCGCGATAGCCAGCATTGGTTGGGTCGGTCGCTCGTTTGTGACAATCCTACTTCCCAAACGTGAAGAATAGTAATAGGTATTCGATTTCTACAAAACTGTTAGTCCAGTTTAAAACTCGTTCTGACAGAATTCGTTTCTCTTCATTGAAGAAATCGAATGACGTATTTCGTATAATAAAATAGTAGGCCTTCAAGTTTTTTGCCCCCTCAATACTGGGTCATGGCTGGCTTAGAGAACTATAATTTATCATCTTCATTCATTGGTTTCATTATTATTCTTGGTTTTTCCTGTTTGCCGTTTAGTTATATTAAATTACGAAATTTCCATGGTACAGTTCGCGTCAAATAACTGTGCCCCTCTGAAGTTATCCATTTGCAAAGATCGCGCAGGTGCAGTCACGTAGCCGGGAGCAAGCGGGACGCAAGCATGCATCGAACGTAAACGTAAGACTGAGACATAAAATCGCGCCGCCATAATCCCCGCCCCCATGTCTCTTGCGCATGCGCAGTTGCAGTTTGTTCGTAATTTTGACTACTACGCAGCCACTCGTAGCCAACTTCAGAGGGGCACAGTTATTTGACGCGAACTGTAGGTGATTTGACATAACAAACGGTTTTAATGGCCGGATTAAAGGCGGTCTGTCAGTCTGTTCAAGACCCTTTTCCTCCGAAACGCGCAGCGATATCAAATTGAAATTGATATTCTTCTTCTTCTTCGTGTTGGTAGTAAGGTCTAACGACACAACACACACTAGTGTCAGAGTTTCTAAACTGCCTCAAGGGCCTCTGACGTGGTTTGACGACAGCCATTTGGCGGCCGGGACCACCACCACGGGAAATTGATAGAAGCAAGCTTCTAATTCAACGCAATAAGAAAATACGGCCATTGTTTTTAGTTTATGTCATCAAATTTTGCGTAAAAAAGTACTTATTCTAAATGTTAATTTGACAAACTATCGACAGTTTAGAATCTGTCAAAATATTTTAAATGTAATCTTACGGAGTTTGCCACACACGACATTATATATGAGACAAATTAATTTGATAACATTTCTTAAGATGTATGATAAAGATGAGCCTTAGTATTTTTTTTTTAATATTCTCAAAAAATATGAATTAATTTTATAATTAAAAGTTTTTAAATAAAAGGTAAGTATATAAAAGGGGAGCTGACTCACAATATTCACTCGCGATCCATCGTTTAGGAACAACTGTTTTAGGGTTATCTGTGCCAAAGTTTGGATGGACTAATTCAAATTCAAAGCATTTATTTCAATTAGACCATTTACAGGCTTTTGAATTGTCAAGGTCGGTCAGTCAAAAAGATGAAGCTATTTGCACGTTCCAAAGCGTAGATCTCTATGGAGAAGAACGCGCAAGAAACTCCACGGACACTCTTTTAAAAATAGTATATTGTTACAATATTATGGTTACATCATTCATGTCCAAATTATACATATTATATGAATTATACATATGTGAACGATGTAAAAGACGTGCAGGATAAAAGCGTCCGGAGTAAAAAAAAAAACAAAAACAATTCAAAAAAATAATTAAAATAAACCATGGTAGCTGAGAAATGACCAGTCTCCGCTGACGGCGCCCGTTCACGAACATGACGTATACGCTAGCACCATTCGGCTCAACTATTTTTAAGGGAGCCAAATGATCCAACGCACGCGCCACCATCAGCTAGACTTTTGAGTGAGCATGACACGGACAGATGTTTGTTACTCACTCACTCCAGAAGGGCTGAACGGATCTCGATAAAATTTGGCACAGAGATAGATCTTAGTCTGGAACAGCACATAGCTTTTATCCCGGGAGTATGTTCCCCTGGGATAATTTCCGACATTCACGCGGGCGAAACCGCTAGCACAAGCTAGTCCTGTATACCAAGAACCTGCGACCGGCCATCAGCAGACTCTCGAACAACCATTTCATGCATATTGTTCTCATAATCCACATGCCTTGCTGATAACCTCGATCTGAATTTACTCACGTAGAACTCATACCAAAGCTCTCTATTATTTTTGACGACAACCAAGAAAACTGACAATACTATTGGATTGATCAGAAATAAAAAAGCATGAACTGTAGCCGTTGAGTATCTGGCTTTCACAAACGCTACGGCAAACGATGCCACAAATGAGATGTCGCCTAATAAAAAAATAACAGTGGCCATGTAAAAACGACGACATTTGTTAGGTGCACTCGCGTCCGAACTACGACAAAGTGAACACACAATTACAATGAAAAGAATAATGTTTAGTATCAAAGGTAACATCACAATAACTAACTTGATATTTCTTGAGGAAAAGAACATTATCGGCGTCGTTACTAAAGGGGTAACCCAACCAAAAAGAAAACTTTTCAAATATTTCCTGCGGACCTGCCCATTGAAAACTTTAACAAAATCAACGTAAAACATGTGACAGATGATTACCAACCAGTGGCCTCGAGCCGATAGAAAGTATTTCGATCCTTCTAGAATTTGAGACGAAACAGGAAAATTTTCTTCATTAACGAATCCCATACTTTTGGAAATACGAAAGATATCGAAAGCTAGAATGTATGGTAACTGTGCAAAGACTAAGTTGAGGCAGACGTAATTCCTGTAATTGCGAAACTTTTTAAAGAGATACCACGATGTCACTCCGTATATCAATGCAGGTATTGTCACCGCGTAATAAATACATTTTAGAGCTAATAAAAACTTGTAGTAATAGCCAGTGTAAATAATTTTATTTAATTTTCCCGTGTACATGGTGACGCTGGCACAGTTTAGATTTTTTTTTCACTTAATCTATAGTTCATCAAAATGATGGACTCTAATGTAATTATCTATCCTCGTTTATAGACTCTTAAGTAATTTAATTACAACCTGCCTGCCTAGCCTTTTTCCCAACTATATTGGGGTCGGCTACCACTCAAACCGGATTCAGCTGAATACCATTTTAAGTGGAGCGGCTGCCTACCAGACCTCCACGACCCATTAACTGGGTAACACGGTACTTCTTGGCAAGACTGGTGTCAGATTTTTGGGCTTCTGACAATCCGTAACGATTGCCAAATATCTCCAAATGACAGCCGGGACCAACGGCTTAACGTGCTTTCCGAGGCACGGAGGAGTCTCGGTATGTTAATATGGTCACCCATCCACAGACCAACCTCGGCAAGCGTTGCTTAACCTTGAAGCGGCCTGTTCAGCTGTTATAATATAGCCACGAGCTCCTTAATTACAACCTAAACTGTTAAATTATCTTTACTAAGAATGTGTCCAATATCACTTTTTTTTTCTAATGGTCTCTATCAAGGCGTATATACATCGTTCTTGTGTTTATTTGATAACACTTGTGCTATTCACTAACACTAAGAAGTAACTGGAAGGTTTTGTTCTTATCAGTCTTCTCACTATGTCTGTGTGGTCGAGAAGCTGGATAGCCTCGACACTCACATGTTGCTGAAGTCTCTGTTTGTGAGCTTCTGTAATTTTTGTATCACTTTTTAGATAGATGCACTTTTATTTAGGACTAGCACTTCTCCCGCGACTTGGTCCGCTTTCTGAAAATAAAATATAGCCTATGTTACTGTGAGAATAAAGCTTTCTACTGGTAAAAGAATGTTTAAAATCCAGTAGTTTTTGAGCTGATTCATAACAACAATACAAAATGTAGAAGAAGTATTTGTGAAAAGTTTGTCACTAAGCACTGAACCTTTCTTTATACAGAACTGTCGATAGAACAATAGTTATAAGTTCTAGCCAATACGTATCTGCCAGGGTTGCGGATTTTGTTCGAAAGAGTCACCGCGGCCCTGGAAAGCAAAGGGCACTAGGTGGAGCACGGATGGGTTTTAGTCAGTAAGAGTCTGACATTCCCTTCTGCTCCAGCCAGAGCGGAAGGGGTCATTTGATGATTTCCCATCCATAAAAAAGCCAATACGTATTCAATCAATTGTATGTACCTCGTTGGTCCCGCGGTAGTAAGCGACTCCTGAGCGTGAGGTTCCAGGTTTGATATCCAGTACGGGCAGTGTTATTGGGTTTATCTTTGTTAGCCAAGAAATTGGAGGTGGTGTGATACCCAACCCACGGTGCCTCGGAAATCTGTTAAGCCGCTGGTGTCCTGCTCTTTTCACTTTTATTACGGCGAAAATAAGGAGGGTTATGATTTTACGACGAAGTATTAGTCCACACACTTGATACAGTTGTTGCCTCGAGAACTGTCAATGGACCAATAATTACTATAATAGTTTAATACAGGATTTTAGTTTTCGTGCCAGACTTTCCTGTTTGTCTATACACATACATATCCTGTGTTTGTTTCCTGTTTATCTTAGGATTTCAATGACACATCGTCTTAAGTAACTTCTTGTCATTTACTGAGATTTTATTTCGTAGCGTTTCTATCATAGCCAACGTCTTAACTTTAGTCAAATATACATTCGAATATCCGATCTCTTGTTATCAGTGTTTTACAATTATACCTGTACATCAAGACCCTGCTGCCGGGTCTCAGCAGGCTCTCTCGGAACTCTTCCCTGCATATTGATATCGTGTTCCACATTCCTTGCTGATAACCTCTGTCTTAATTTCTTTACATACCATTCATACCACAGTTGTCTATTACTTTTTACAACAACCAAGAAAACTGCCAACAAAATAGGATTTAGCATAACTAAAAAAAACCTTTTGAATACTGATAATGTATGGTCAATTAACAATACAGCTGAAGATACTAGAAATGAGAGATCGCCCAAAATAAATATCAAAATTGCGATGTATAAGAGACGACATTCGTCTGGGGCGCATCTAGCGTTACGATACATAGAACATGCAATTATAGTAAAAAGGATAGTATTTAGTATCAAAGGTAACATTAAAATTACTAACCTGATGCTCATTGAAGAAAATAACGAAATAAGGGTTGTAACTAAAGGTATACCCCAACCAAAAATACTGCTAATTAAATATCTCCTGCTCATATTGGTATTGAAAACTTTTACAATGTCCACGTAAAACATATGACAGATAACTACCAACCAGAAGCCCCTCGCTGAAAATATATAGGTCGTTACATTTTCATAAATATCTGACACCAACATTTGTTTTTCATTTAAATAGACAATTTGTGGTTTTGGTTCAAATAAAAAAATTACATACTCGTAAATCTGCGTAGCTACAATGTCTGATAGGTGTACCAATATCAAGTTAAGGCACGCGTAGTTCCGGTAATTGCGGAACTTCTTTAAGATGCACCATGATGTCACTCCGTACACTAACGCGGCTGTTGTCACAGCATAATACATGTATTTTAGAGCTGAGTGAAGAGTCTCGTCTGAGTCCTCCATTGTCAATCACTCATCTCACTATTATTTTAAGAAGTATTTGTGAAAAACTTGGCACTTAGCACAGTCCTGATACAATAGTTGCCTCCAAAGCTGTCATCTTCGAGGAGCTCGTGGCAAAATATTAACAGCCGCATGGTTCGATCTTCGAGGTTAAGTTAGCAGCACCATCCATCTTGAGACTCATCCTTGCCTCAGAGAGCACGTTAAGCCTTTGGTCCCGGCTGGCATTTGTACATCTTTGACAGTCATTGCGGATATTCAGAAGCAAGAAAATCCGACACCAGTCTTGCCAAGGGGCGGTATTACCCAGTTACTGGATTGTGGAGGTCAGATGGGCAGTATAATACTGGTACTCAGCTGCATCCGATTAGACTGGAAGCTGACCTCAGAAATGTTGGAAAAAGGCAGGCGGATTGATTCATCCAGAGCTGGCATCCGGGCAACGTGTTCTTCACATTTTTTTCGGAGTTTGGAAGAGGCGGTGTGACATCCCCGTGCCTCGGAAAAGTCGTTACGCCGTTGTTCCTGCGCCTGCTCGATCTCCGGTCGAGTCGAATTGTCGTTCCGTCCGACTGTGACAATGAGGGAACAGAAACGCCACCTGTGTTTGCGCACGCTCTAGAGCACTATAATAATTATCTTCCGTCGATGACTATTTCCCGCTTGGGCTGCGTTTCCACCAGAGATGTGCGAGGATGCGTAGCGAGGGATGTGTTTGTTAAGAACCAATAGAATCGCTTCATTTACCTAGCGTCGCTCAGCGTAAGCGATTATATTGGTTCTTAACAAACACATCTCTCGCTAAGCATCCTCGCACATCGCTGGTGGAAACGCAGTCTTATACTGGCCGCCATAACCGGTCTCGACGACTATTATTTTTCATTTGAAACTCGTTTGAAGCAAGTCTTTCCTGTTGGCTGTTTGTTCATATATTGTCGTTTCTCGACATAAGTAAACAAGTGGTTTTCTTAAAAAATAATTGTGGCAAACTTAGCTGACAAGCGCTCGAAGTCCTTGCACGGTCAACATTGCATGTCAGTAGTCGCAATTGAAGAACGAAAACCGATTTTCATTTCACGCAATAATGACGCTGTTTACGTCACATGTAACTGTTTTTTGTCAATCATTGACGTGCGATTTAATTTAACATCTGCGATGATACGGCCATTAAGTCGATGTTAAGGAAAAATAATAGTTCGAGACCGGTTGTAGCGGCCAGTATAAGCGCAGAATACGCACCGTCGCGGGAGATATTATAGTGCTCTAGAGTGTGCGCGAACACAGGTGCCCTCTGTTCCCTCACTCTCATGGTCGGATGGGGCGACTAATTCGACCCCGCTGGAGATAGACCAGGCGCAGGAACAACGGCTTCCGAGCCACAGGGGTGCCACACCGCCATTCCCAAAATCCGGGCTGCCTTTGAGAAATTCTTGAAAGAAAAACTGGAAAACCTGCTTCTTGAAGAAGATCGAACCGTGCGGCTGTTAATATTAAGCCACGAGCTCCTCGAAGATGACAGCTCTGGAACATATTAAGAGTGTGCTAAGTGTTCACAAATACTTCTTAAAATTAAAGTGTCAGTGACATTGAGCATGGAGGACTCAGACGAGACTCTTCACCCAGCTCTAAAATACATGTACTATGCGGTGACAACAGCCGCGTTAGTGTACGGAGTGACATCATGGTGCCTCTTAAAGAAGTTCCGCAATTACAGGAACTACGTGTGCCTTAATTTAATATTGGTAAACATGTCAGATATTGTAGCTACGCAGATTTTTGAGTTTATAATTTTTTTATATCCAGAACCGGAACCACCAATTTTTACAAGCATTTTTGATTTAAATAAGTACTTCAAAAAAAAAGATATGTTGGTGTTAGAAATTTATGAAAATGTAACGAGATACTTATTTTCAGCGAGGGGCTACTGGTTGGTAGTTATCTGTCATATGTTTTACGTGGACATTGTAAAAGTTTTCAATAGCCATATGCGCAGGAGATATTTAATTAGCAGTATTTTTGGTTGGGCTGTACCTTTACTTACAACCCTTACTTCGTTATTTTTTTCAATGATCACCAGTTTTGTTCTTTTAATGTTACCTTTGGTACTAAACACTATCCTTTTCACTACAATTGGATGGTCTATGTATTTTAACGCTAGATGCGTCCTGAACGAATGTCGTCTCTTGTACGTCGCCATTTTGATATTCATTTTGGGCGACCTTTCATTCCTAGCATCTTCAGTGATGTATTTTGACCATACTTTATCAGTATATAAAAGTTTTTTCTTTTTAGTTATGTTAAATCCTATTTTGTTGTCAGTTTTCTTGGTTGTAGTAAAAAGTAATAGACAACTGTGGTATGATTGGTATGTGAAGAAATTAAGACAGAGGTTATCAGCAAGGAATGTGGAACACGATATAAACATGCAGGGGAGAGTTCCGAGAGAGCCTGATGAGACCCGACCGCAGATTCTTGATGTATAGGTATTGTAGCACCACAGGGCTGATCCTGCGTGCCACTTATTAAATATTATAAATAAAACTCATATTTTAACTTTAAGAGACTTGTATTGGAACTCCAAGGCTCCTAGGTTCAAATTATATCTATCAATCAAAAACGTTCTAATCCTAATTCAAATAATAATATATTCCTACTGGACACTTCCGAAAATAGGTATGAACAGCTTAGCTGCAAGAGGCTGCAGCTAAGGAGGCTCTACAGTATTATTGTAAAACACTGATGATAACTCTCTGGCTAGGTAGTTTTTAAACACACGAACATAATTTTTAAAAGATAAGTATATATAGGTATTCATTTCCACAATACACATTTTTTTAAAATGGAATGTTAAATTATTGTTTTCCAAGATTTTAGGAATAAACCCACCATAAATTGCCTGTTATAATTGTTTCTTAATAAATGTTTCGATTCGATAAGAGCGTTATGTGTAATGCTGTTTTTGCCAAGTAAAGTTATTGTTTAATTATGTGGGAATGGTGACCAATGTGAAGTGTGCACCCTATTTGTAACCGAAAAATAATAAAAAGTAATAAATGCATAATGATCACCAATAATTTATATACACTCCCGTGAAATGAGTATTAAATTAGGTATAGGGTTTGCTGAGAGGAATACACAAAATAAAAAACCTGGTTTTTAAAAAGCTTATTTATTTAAAAGAGCGTGTACGCCGTATGCCATTTCATACAAACTTTCAAGTCCTTATTCTTCAAAATGAATGAACCGATTTTAACGAAACTTGGTATACATACGCTAGATATCTAGGTCTAAATAGTTATCAGAAAACATTTTTGAAAAAGATTTTAGAGGGAGAGAGAGAGCGATTTTAAGTTTTCTATAGAAAGTGAAAAATCACTATCCTTCCCCCTGAACTATTTTTCAAAAATGTTTTCTATACAACGGATATACAACGTGGAACAGAATTAACGCAATACCTCTTAAGGGGTCATTGTACTCATCATTATGAACAACATTTACTACGAGCCGACCGCCAACCCCAAAATCTCGTAAAAAATCAGCTGTTCACTACATTTTGTCGAGTTATGCTCACAGAAATGTATGGAGCAGTCGATTATTTTTCGCGATTTCAGTGTCGGTCCCATGGTGAAAGTTGTTCATAATGATGAGTACAATGACCCCTTAAGAGGTATTGCGTTTATTCTGTTACACGTTGTATGTATACCCAAGTGACATAATTTTTTTCCGTCATCTTCAATGATCATATATTTCAGCACACGTAAACTCTTATGAATTATACTTACACCTAAACCTTCCTTTTGAATTCTCCGTTCAATGGTGAAAGTCATATGAAGATCCGATCGGTCGTTTTTTAGTGACTTGAGTGTCTATCGACTTGCTGACGACTCGGACACAGTGTCCGAATTGACACATTTTAATTTCAATATGTTTTTCACTGATGATTCGGACACCAATAAAAAAGTATGTTTTGTACAGTCAGATAAAAAACTTCCAACGATACTTTAATTGTAGAAATTCGTCCTCCGACCAGCTTATACTTGCCGGTTTACAACAGACTTAAAAAAAAGAGGAGGTTCTCAATTCGACTGTTTTTTTTTTAATTTGTATGTTTGTTCAGCGATATTTTCGCCAATTGTCAACCGATTTCGATGATTATTTTTGAAATCGGTTGTCTTTTTTTTTGTAACAAAGTTTTTTTTTACATTGCAAACCCACATATAGATATGGATATGCTCAAGTGCAGTATCTAGCGAAAAAGTGATCGTGATTAGACTTTCTTAAGTAATTTTTTATTCGTTTGATTTTATAGGTGTCTTTAGAGTATTGTGCCAAACGCTGTGTGCTGTGATTGTTGTAGGTTAATTTTGTTTTGTTCAAGATTTTTACTTATTTCTTTTTCAGTAAAACCAGTAAATATGTAGGTACCTGATTATTATCTGTGATTTTTATACATTCTAAAGGTTTTGGTTTTTAATAATAAGTAATGCCAAATCAATCAATGTGACTGTTGTCGAGATATTTTTATGTGATTATATTGTAGATAATATGAACTGATATTTATATGATGTTGATTTTTATACTAAATATACGCTATGAAATCTTTTTGTTGTTTTTTTCAACGTGTATGTAATAATTATAGTCTAAGGTGGTGACTTACAGTGATACACATCCACAAAGCAATTTATTACCGACTAGCAGCACGCCGCAGTTTCACCCGCGTAGTTCACATTCCCGTGGGAATACGTGGATAAAATATAGCCTATGTTACTTCCTAATAATGTAGCTTTCCATTGGTGAAAGAATTTTCGAAATCGGCACAGTAGTTTTTGAGTTTATTTATTACAAACATACTCACACACAAAATTACAAATTTTTCCTCTTTATATTATTAGTATAGAAAGATGCCGCCTCAACCCGCACTGTTGAAACGTAATTGATAATAAGTTTTATTATTCTCATGTAAGTCTTAATCCTTACTAATATTATAAACGCGAAAGTTTGTATGTATGGATGTTTGTTACTCTTCCACGCAAAAACTACTGAATGGATCTTGATGAAATTTAGCACAGAGGTAGATTATAGTCTGGAATAACACATAAGGACTTTTTTATCCCAGGAGTATGTTCCCTTGAGATAATTTTCAACATTCACGCGGGCGGCAGCTAGTGAGAAATAAAGTTCTTCAAACCGAACTTTCCTGTTTAATCGTTCCGTTCATTGATTTAAATCATATGAAGATCCGATCGGTAGTTTTCGAGTCTATCGAAGGAACTTTTTTTAGGAGTAGGTATATTCGAAGGAACTTTTTTTTTATTTTATTTATTTAGGAATATGTAGTGATGATTTATTTTTGTTTTTCACAGAGGCAGCCAAAGAGCGCGCTCCGTGCGTCATCTTCATCGATGAGATCGACTCCGTTGGCGCCAAACGAACCAACAGCGTGCTACATCCTTATGCCAACCAGGTACATAGAACGTTTCACCCGGTATCTCCTATCGCACTAAAGGTTTTGGCAGTTCTTTTATTGTGCGTACAGCAAAATACTAGCTTGCTACATTGGACTCAGTGGAACGTAGAGCAAAAAGGCGTATAGGCGACGAGACGCCGGTGGCTAAGCTTCACAGCCTGGCTCATCGGTGTAGTGCTGCTTGCTTGACTTTCTTCTACAGACTGTACTTCGGAGAGTGTGCGCAGGAACTCCACGACCTGATCCCACCATCGCCATTATACCACCGAAATACCAGACGTACTGCTGGATACCATCCGCACTTGGTCAATATCGCGACTAGTCGTACCCAGCGCTTCTCCTGCACATTAATTATGTCAAAGTCAAAAGTCAAAGTCAAAGCATTAATTTCAATTAGACCATTTACAGGCACTTTTGAATTGTCAAGGTCGGTCGGTCAAAAAAAAAAGATGAAGTTATTTGCACGTTCCAAAGCGTAGATCTATATGGAGAAGAACGTGCAAGAAACTCCACGGACACTCTTTTAAAAATAAGTTTTTGTTACAAAATTATGGTTACATCATTCATATTGAAATTATACATATATGTGAGAACGATGTAAAATACGTGCAGGATAGTCCGGAGTAAAAAAGAAACAATTCAAAGAAATAATTAAAATAGACCATGGCAGCCGAGAGATGACCAGTCTCAGCTGACGGCGCCCGTTCACGAACATGACGCATACGCTGTGTATATGTGATTTTATTCACTCATGGCTTAAATACCTCAGGTCTAGGTACTTGGGCCTTTTAAGTCGAGACTCGAGAGTGCAAAAACTATTAGATCATTTCAATAACTGTCCCATATCGTTACAGACCATCAACCAGCTCCTGTCAGAGATGGACGGCTTCCATCAGAACGAAGGAGTGATCGTGTTGGGCGCCACCAACAGGCGCGACGACCTGGACCAGGCGCTGCTCCGCCCGGGCCGGTTCGACGTGGAGGTGAGGGGGAGGGGCCGCCCCGGTGTGTCGGACTCGTTTTTAGAGGGTTCCGGACGAATCTCATTTTTGTAAACTCTTACTTTAAAATCATACACTTCTCATAGCTTTTCCTGTAAACCTGTAATCTATAGGTTAAGACCCAAACCTGTGTTGTTTTTCTTGGCTCAATAGTTTCGGAGATATAGCTCAAGCTAGTGGCTAATTAATAACAGCCGCTCGGGTCGATCTCCAAGGTTAAGCAACGCTTGCCAAGGTCAGCCTGTAGAGGGTGACCATCTTAACATACTGAGACTCCTCCGTGCCTCGGAAAGCACGTTAGACGTTGGTCCCGGCTGTCATTTGTAGATCTTTGGCAGTCGTTACAGATTGTCAGAAGCCAGAAAATCTGACCCCAGTCTTGCCAAGACGTACCGTGTTACGCATTTAATGGGTTGTGGAGGTCTGGTAGGCAGCCGCTCCACGTAAAATGCTGGTATTCAGCTGAATCCGGTTTGACTTGCCAAGAAGTATCGTGCTACCCAGTTAATGGGTTGTGGAGGTGTTAGGAAAATAACTAGTTTCCACGTTTTCTCCCAGGTGAACGTTCCGACTCCGGACTACGGCGGACGGCGTGAGATCCTCGAGCTGTACCTGGCGCGAGTGAGGGCTAACACTGACGTCAACAGCGACGTGCTAGCGAGAGGCACCACAGGCTTCACCGGCGCCGACCTCGAGAACATGGTCAATCAGGCCGCGCTCAAGTAAGTTTATTCGATCTTAATTTACGGAGTCTCCTTCGTGGCTCCGAAAGCATAAGCTGTTGGGCTAGGCTGTAATTTTTGGCAGTTGCTACCGGTAGTCAGAAGCCAAGAAATCTGGCACCAGTCGTGCCAACGGGACCCCATTTGGGGGTCGGCTAGTTAGAAAAAAGCTAAGTAATTTGTTGCTGTACTGCAGAGTTCTTGGTCCAATTTTCACAATTCATAATTTTCCAGGGCAGCGATAGACGGCGCAAAGACAGTGTCAATGAAGTACCTCGAAGACGCGCGGGATAAGGTGCTGATGGGTCCGGAGAGACGCTCGCGGCTGCCCGACGAGGAAGCTAACACCATCACTGCGTACCACGAGGGCGGACACGCCATTGTGGCGTACTTCACTAAGGTAACATCCACAGCCCCAGCCCTAGCCCGTACTTCACTTTCAGCTCCATATCTTAACTTCCCACTCTCCGTCTAGACTTGCTGGACAAATATGTTTTGTATGCAGCTTTACCCCACAGTAGAATACCGTAGGACATAACGGAAAATACCTCTTAGCAGAGATTACTGGAACCAACATGTCCTTGTGATTTTCAGTAAAATCATCATCACATCATACCTAGGCACTCTTAAACAGTTGTTGCTTGCACACAGAAGCTCAGCAGCTCCACATGTGGCAATCCGCAAGGGTGCCAGGTGGTGTTGCTGGTGCACTGTGGAATGAACACTGGTGCTCTGCAGTTCAGGAACATCTCTGTTTTAAATGTTTTGTTGAAAAACCAGTTTTTTCGCAATTTTACATTGTTGCTTTCGGAAAAAAAAGTACGTGGTATTTGCCGAGACCCCCCCCCCCCACGTGAGATTTAGAACCTAGAACATAAATTCACGTCTCTGTTGGTTCTTAGGCACGGCACATTTGTGAGTACTATGTACCTTAATTAAATTTAAACTGTAATATTCATATTGGGTAGGTCTTTGACTTGAATGTACCCTGGCGATTGGGAATGTCATGCTCACTCAAAAGTCTGTCTGATGGTGGCGCGTGCGTTGGATCATTTGGCTCCCTTAAAAATGGTTGAGCCGAATGGTGCTAGCGTATGCGTCATGTTCGTGAACGGGCGCCGTCAGCTGAGACTGGTCATCTCTTGGCTGCCATGGTTTATTTTAATTATTTCTTTGAACTGTTTCTTTTTACTCCGGATTCTTTTATCCTGCACGTCTTTTACATTGTTCTCACATATGTATTATTTCAATATGAATGATGTAACCATAATTTTGTAACAAAATATTATTTTTTAAAAGAATGTCCGTGGAGTTTCTTGCACGTTCTTCTCCATAGAGATCTACGCTTTGGAACGTGCAAATAGCTTCATCTTTTTGACCGACCGACCTTGACAATTCAAAAGTGCCTGTAAATGGTCTAATTGAAATAAATGCTTTGACTTTGACTTTGACTTAGGTGAACGATGATGATTTTTAACTTGTCTTTAACATAATTTAAGAACTACTAACACTATCGTTTGGGTTTTGATGCAGGATCCACTAATGTCATGTGTGTTGTTTTTGTGGCAATTAAATACGTTTTCTTTCTTCTTCTATGTATGGACGCCGAACACTGTCCTTTGGCACAGAGGTAGATTTTAGTCTAGAATAATACATAGGATACTTTTTATCCCGGGAGTATGTCCCCTTGCGATTATTTTCGACATTCACGCGGTTGGATCTAGTCATTTATTTATACGAGAAAAAGGACCCAGTGTTGAACCTTGGGGTACACCTAACTGCACAGGACACTTGGAAGACTTCGCACCATTAACATCTACACATTGGAACCTACTATGCAATTAAATCTATTACGTTAATAACCCCATTTTGGAGACCGTAATGACGTAGTTTACGCAAAGCCTAGCAATGCCAAAACTTGTATAGTAAGTTAGACGCGATTTCATCCCACATTCTCTAGTTTTTCAGCATAAATAAAAAAAGTAACCTCTTCAGCTGTGTAACTGTCAAAAATAGACAAAGCACCTATTTCTGTTTGAAACGTCAAAAGGAACCCTCACTTCCATGGCGGGCATTAAAATTTCTAAGCTCCTTTTCTAGGCTCAATTTACATTGACGCTGTACGGAATGGACGCTATTTTTGCAACAAAATTTCACATAGTTTATATAATGAACGAGTTTTATGACAATTGTGTAAAGTAACTGAAGTACAAAAAAAAGAATTTTCGCGAAATGTATGAACATTTTTTTTTTTTGTTTTCTCAAATCCTGCAATCGGCTTCACAAGCCATTAACAAATTTGTTGTGGGAGTTCATTGACAGGGGAGAACTGTTCCTCCAGTGAGGAAGCTGTCTCTTATTAAGTTAGGTCTGTTAGTGAACAAGATCCCAAATATGTTGTCTTTCAAGCCTTCTGACATTTATTGGTTCACATAATGCTGTTGCTAGGGAAATTGTATGAAAATTAAGGCTTTGACTGAGATGCCAAGATGCCAATGCGAACGTCGCTTAAGATTGAGTAGAATTGGCCCCCTTAACTGCACTTCAACTAATACACCAACAACTGAACGTCCTATAAAGACTTAAAAAGAGTGCCCTTCCCCGTGCTTGCCTTGGCTGGGGGCCTTAAATTCATTTGAGGCCACCACAGGTTAGTCCGGTTAAGCAGTTGATATCCCAAGTGTGTTAACTTGCTAGTGGTCATACCTAAAAAAAAACCCTTCCCCGTGCGTCTATCGCCAACGCGAGCATGGTCGAAAAGCTTGTTGTTTCATCCAGTGCAATTTTGTTGACTAACAAGCAAGTGAGAACGCGATAACATTGAACGAGAATAGTGTTCGAAAATTTCATAAAACTTGATCCAGGAAATTGTTTTTGAATAAGTCTAAAAAGTTTGTGAAATAAATATTATTCATTTATTCTCCATTACATGTGCAAGGTTTCTATCAAGATGTTTTCTTTACTTTTATAATTTATGAGTACGTTATGTACGGCCAAAGTTCAGGTAAAATATGTACAAAACAGCAGATTTTTGGAGGCTTATACAGAATTTGATTATTTGATATTTTTACTTGCATTGAAACCTAGTATTAGTGCATAAGATACCTATTAGTTCAAAAAAATCAAAGATAGATGTGTCACAACGGCATAATCACGTACGAGCGTTTGTATGAAAAATATGACGGGTTGGCCGCTCTTAAGTCACAGTTGCGAGAATGACAAAGTAGTTTCTTGATAACATATTTTTTTTTTCAGGACTCACATCCCCTCCACAAAGTGACGATAATCCCGCGCGGACCCTCACTTGGGCACACCGCATACATACCTGCTAAAGAAAGGTAAATATTATCAATCAATCTGCCTGCCTTCTCCCAACTTCTCGACGACACGGTTGGCGCAGTGGTTGAGCGATCGGCTGCTGCGCTGCGTGTCGCGGGTTCGATTCCCGCACGGAGTGAATATTTGTTTGGCTTACAGATAGTTGTTCCGGGTCTGGCTGTTTGTGTATGTGAGTTTGTATGTTTGTAAACGTTCCCACGATACAGGATAATATCCTAGTGTGGGGCAACGTTTAAAAAAAAAACCCTCAAAGGGGTCGTCTTCGAGTGTAACAGGATGCAGCTGAATACCAGTATTTTACGTAGAGTGACTGCAAATTACACAGTACCTGGGTGACACGATACCCTTTGGCAAGACTGGTTTCAGATTTCTTGGATTCAGCAACCCGTTACCTGTCAAACATCTACAACATCCGAGACCAACGGCTTAACGTGTTTTCCGAGGCACGGAAAATTCTCGGCATGTTAAGATGGTCACCTTTCTACAGACCGACCTCGGCAAGTGTTGCTTAACCTTGAAGATCGACCCGTGCGGCAGTTATTGTTTAGCCACGAGCTTTGTTAGGGTAATGATTGTTATTTCTTGTTACAGATATCACGTCACAAAGCAGCAGTTGCTGGCTATGATGGATACGATGATGGGTGGCCGTGCTGCCGAGGAGCTAGTCTTCGGGCCTGAGAAGATCACGTCAGGTCAGTCACGTCTTCAAACAAACATTAAATTGAATAAACAAAACAACAGATATCTTATTCACGGTCAACAGCCTGCTATCTCATAGCTCAGCAAAACAATAATTTATTGCTACACTCGCACTTCCCCACGGGAATGCCAAGTCCACTCTCTTGACTACACTACCATAGAGCTACCGCAACGATACCCTGGTACAGACTCTCCCGTCTGTGCCATACAGGGCTACCGCAACGATACCCTGGTACAGACTCTCCCGTCTGTGCCATACAGGGCTACCGCAACGATACCCTGGTACAGACTCTCCCGTCTGTGCCATACAGGGCTACCGCTACGATACCCTGGTACAGACTCTCCCGTCTGTGCCATACAGGGCTACCGCAACGATACCCTGGTACAGACTCTCCCGTCTCTGCCATACAGGGCTACCGCAACGATACCCTGGTACAGACTCTCCCGTCTCTGCCATACAGGGCTACCGCAACGATACCCTGGTACAGACTCTCCCGTCTCTGCCATACAGGGCTACCGCAACGATACCCTGGTACAGACTCTCCCGTCTGTGCCATACAGGGCTACCGCAACGATACCCTGGTACAGACTCTCCCGTCTGTGCCATACAGGGCTACCGCAACGATACCCTGGTACAGACTCTCCCGTCTGTGCCATACAGGGCTACCGCTACGATACCCTGGTACAGACTCTCCCGTCTGTGCCATACAGGGCTACCGCAACGATACCCTGGTACAGACTCTCCCGTCTGTGCCATACAGGGCTACCGCAACGATACCCTGGTACAGACTCTCCCGTCTCTGCCATACAGGGCTACCGCAACGATACCCTGGTACAGACTCTCCCGTCTGTGCCATACAGGGCTACCGCTACGATACCCTGGTACAGACTCTCCCGTCTGTGCCATACAGGGCTACCGCAACGATACCCTGGTACAGACTCTCCCGTCTGTGCCATACAGGGCTACCGCAACGATACCCTGGTACAGACTCTCCCGTCTGTGCCATACAGGGCTACCGCAACGATACCCTGGTACAGACTCTCCCGTCTGTGCCATACAGGGCTACCGCTACGATACCCTGGTAGTATCACCGACCTACAGAACTCAGAACCTGTTAATACAGACTAAATTGACATATAAAGAAATAATATGTCATATTAACAACACAATAAACATGATTTTTAAAACATGATGAAATTTGTCCATCCAGGGGCGTCATCAGACTTGAAGCAAGCCACGTCGATAGCGTGCCACATGGTGCGCGAGTGGGGCATGAGCGAGAAGGTGGGCCTGCGCACAATGGAGCCCCCGCGCAACACGCTGCAGCAGCAGGAGCAGCTGGGGCCCTACACCAACGAGCTGGTGAGTAACTGATGACAGCGAGTTCCGGGGTTAGACGTCGCGCTACGTCACGCTATCCGACTTGAAGCAAGCCACGTCGATAGCGTGCCACATGGTGCGCGAGTGGGGCATGAGCGAGAAGGTGGGCCTGCGCACAATGAAGCCCCCGCGCAACACGCTGCAGCAGCAGGAGCAGCTGGGGCCCTACACCAACGAGCTGGTGAGTAACTGATGACAGCGAGTTCCGGGGTTAGACGTCGCGCTACGTCACGCTATCCGACTTGAAGCAAGCCACGTCGATAGCGTGCCACATGGTGCGCGAGTGGGGCATGAGCGAGAAGGTGGGCCTGCGCACAATGGAGCCCCCGCGCAACACGCTGCAGCAGCAGGAGCAGCTGGGGCCCTACACCAACGAGCTGGTGAGTAACTGATGACAGCGAGTTCCGGGGTTAGACGTCGCGCTACGTCACGCTATCCGGCTTGAAGCAAGCCACGTCGATAGCAAAAATATACTAAAATAGACTGGCTGTCGTTTTAATCAGTAACTAGGTTGTGGATTTCAGACGGGCAGGTCGCTCTTCTTAAAATACTGGTATTGAGCTGAATCCGGTTTGACTAGAAGCCGGCCACAATATAGTTAAGAAAAAGCTAGGCAGATTATGATGATGGGACGACAGGCTTCCGCGCACTAGGGTCCATTATTTTGTCGTGTTTATCATTTGGCGGGAGGGGGGGAGGGAGTTTTGGCGATCGCAATGTCGTCGTTAAAATGCACAAAGAATGTTGATGCCCATTCTCTAGTGAAAGGTTCTGGAGTTGCGACTGCGTACCGTAAGACGCAGCGTTAGCGCGGTCTCGCTCAATGTGGACCGATGACCTGGTGAAGGCCGCAGGAATCCGCTGGATCATAACGCACAGGACCGAAAGATGTGGCAACTTGGGCCAGATCCAGCAGTAGACGTCTTTCGGCTGAAATGATGATGATGATCTTCTGTCTATAGCCTGTGCTCTCCCACTGCTGGGCTAAGGCCTCCCCATGTTTCCACATGCCCGTGTTTTTATGCTTGCCGAGTAGGGACTTCCGTCTCCAGATAATAAAAATGATGAAACTAAAATGACTCTTTACAGGTGGACGGTGAAATAAAAAAGATCCTTTCCGACAGCTACGACCGCGCTAAGACGATCCTGCGGAGTCACGCCAAAGAACACAAGGCTCTGGCCGAGGCCTTGCTCAAGTGAGTATTCATTTTTGTATAAAAAGGAAACACATGACAAAAAATTGACAAATCATCGCCGCCTTTATGTATGTTGATTGGGAGTTCATATTCGTTATTAGCAACCCCAAAAACTAGGCATGTATGACACCTTTGACTAAAAATTAACACGGCACCATCTTGGATTTTGATTTTGAGCTCATATTCGATACAAGCCACCCCGTAAACCAAGAAAATGGTCCTGGCGCCGCGCCGCAGGAAAGCCATTCAGCAGACTCCGTAGAACATACCGGAACGGGCTTGACAAACCAAACAAACGTTGGGCCCCATTGTGTCATCATTTATCACGATTTTTTGCGGATATGGGTTCGTGCAAGTGTCTTTCGCGGAAATGGGTTCGTGCAAGTGTCCGTCATGGAATTGGGTTCCTGCTAGTGTCTTTTGCAAAAATGAGTTCGTACTAGTTCCTTTCGCGGATATGGGTTCGTGCAAATGTCTTTCGCGGATATGGGTTCGTGCAAATGTCTTTCGCGGATATGGGTACGTGTAAGTGTCTTTCACGGATATGGGTTCGTGCAAATGTCTTTCGCGGATATGGGTTCGTGCAAATGTCTTTCGTGGATATGGGTTCGTGTAAGTGTCTTTCACGGATATGGGGTCGTGCAATGGTCTTTCGCGGGTATGGTTCGTCCAAGTATCTTTTGTGGACATAGGTTCGTGCAAGTATCTTTCGCGGATATGGGTTCGTGCTAGTATCTTTCGCAGAAATGGGTTCGTGGTAGTATCTTTCGCGGATATGGGTTCGTGCAAGTGTCTTTCGCGGAACTGGGTTCGTGCAAGTGTCCGTCATGGAATTGGGTTCGTGCTAGTGTCTTTTGCGGATATGGGTTCGTACTAGTTCCTTTCCCGGATATGGGTTCGTGCAAATGTCTTTCACGGATATGGATTCGTGCAAGTAACTTTCACGGATATGGGTTCGTGCAAGTATCTATCGCGGATATGGGTTCGTGCAAATGTCTTTCCCGGATATGGGTTCGTGCAAATGTCTTCCGCGGATATGGGTACATGCAAGTGTCTTTCACGGATATGGGTTCGTGCAAGTGACTTTCACGGATATGGTTTCGTGCAAGTATCTTTCGCAGATATGGGTTCGTGCAAGTGTCCGTCATGGAATTGGGTTCGTGCTAGTGTCTTTTGCGGATATGGATTCGTACTAGTTCCTTTCGCGGATATGGGTTCGTGCAAATGTCTTCCCGGATATGGGTTCGTGCTAGTGTCTTTTGCGAATATGGGTACATGCAAGTGTCTTTCACGTATATGGGTTTGTGCAAGTGACTTTCACGGATATGGGTTCGTGCAAGTATCTTTCGCGGAAATGGGTTCGTGCAAGTGTCCGTCATGGAATTGGGTTCGTGCTAGTTTCTTTTGCGGATATGGGTTCGTACTAGTTCCTTTCGCGGATATGGGTTCGTGCAAATGTCTTTCCCGGATATGGGTTCGTGCTAGTGTCTTTTGCGGATATGGGTTCGTACTAGTTCCTTTCGCGGATATGGGTTCGTGCAAATGTCTTTCCCGGATATGGGTTCGTGCAAATGTCTTTCGCGTATATGGGTACGTGCAAGTGTCTTTCGTGGATATGGGTTCGTGCTAGTATCTTTCGCGGAAATGGGTTCGTGCAAGTGTTTTTCGCGTAAATGAGTTCGTGTAAGAGACTTTCTTGGAAATGGGTTCGTGTAAGAGACTTTCGTGGAAATGGGTTCGTGCTAGTGCCTCTCATGGATGGGTTCGTGCAAGAATATTTAGCAGAAATGGGTTCGTAATTGATTTCACAAAAGATACTTGCACGAACGGGTTCGCGCTAGTGTCTTTTGCGGAATTATGTTTCGCTTTAGTGTACTGAATCGCGTCCTTGAAATTTTACATTAAATTTACATACAATTCGTACACTGAATCGTCGCCTAAAGGTACCATTCCGATCTTGGCGACGAAGACGCGCCACCGAGACCAGACGACGGTCATGGTCGTTCTTCGCCAGGCCACTCATTGCATACGAATTTACGCGACCGAGACTTGTGCTCAACAAGACTATTACAGTTGCTAAACTAGACGGTTTGTTGGAAGGTAAACCTTTTTAGATGTATGAACCGTTTGCCCTCGATAAACATGTATTTGCTCATTTTACGGAAGCGCCCGTATGTGTCCTTTAGTAGTTCATACAAAGCAGCGCGGTTTGCGCCGACCCCAAGTAACAGGGGATAAGGGCAGGAAGATGATGACAAAGCAGCGCGGTTGCCAAGATCGGAATCGTACCTTTAGAAGCTTCACTTCAAGGACCAAGCAGCAGTGAAGATATCTGTACCTGTATGTATCTCTCCCAGGTACGAAACCCTAGACGCCGACGACATCAAGGCCATCATGAACGGAGAGAAGCTGAAGGCGGAGCGCGTGGGCGCGCGGGTGGGCGAGCCGGCGCCCGCGCACCCCGCGCCGCCCGCGCCCGGGGTGGCGCCCAGCGCGGCGGGCGGCCTGCTGGGGCACCCCGCGCACCCCGCGCACCCTGCGCCCGCCTAGCGCACCTAACTCTATAAGTCTAACTCAGTGCGAACGCGAAAATTTTGCAGGCATACAAGTAAACATTTACAATAAAAATAAGTAAAACTTCGAAGGATTTACTTTGACTTTGATTGTAGCTAGAGCGGGTGTGATAGTCCAAGAGTTGGATGCTTGAAATCCTATCTTCTCAAGTAATAAAGAAGCAATTTGTAGAAGAAGTATACCTTTAGGGATCCTTAAATAGGTTTGCAAAGGCGCAACCTGAAATTTTATTTTGCATTGATTTTTTTTTGTAACGATTTTTTGGCCGTCAAAATGTAGGTAGGTATCATGAGGTTACCGATCGAATCTAATCAGTTTGGAAACGCCAGTTTTATTTTCCTACGCTTCTTACAATTCTTCCAATCATTGATTTCACTTTCTTTAAAAAATATTGTTACAACAAATATTCTTGACAATTTTTTTTTTATTAGTGGTGGGTTTGCTCTTGACTCTAGTCAATGTCAGAGATGACAGAGACAAAGTCTACGATGGAGCGAGCCTACCCAGAAGGAGCCTGTTCACTCTAACTTTGAAGAGATTAGGGTTGTAAGCTTTAAAAATGCCAAGTTTGACTCGCCAGACCAACTAATTTTAGTACCACTAATGTCCACTTCAACAAATTGCTTCTTCCGGGTAACTTGATAAGGTAGAAATTTGAGCGGCGATTCTCGATTTATGAAGTTTGTACTTGCATCAAGCGTTGTCTAACACTAAAGCTATCATTATTCTATTGCGGAAAAGAGATGGCGCTATACATCCTGTATATCTTCATCTCTTTCTCTCATACGAACAATGATCGCTCTAGTATAGAATTACACGAGGCTAGTGTTCGAAGCTAAAATAATTGCAAGCTGGCATGGCAGATACAAAACCGGCCAAACCGTACCAAAAATTCACGTATAATCATGTTATTCGAGACCCTATTAATTAATTATTCATATTTATTAAAATTTTAAATATTTCTTTAACAATAAAAAAATAGCTAAACATTTTTTTTAAATTAGTACTCCAGTGTAGCAAGGGTCCAAGCTGCCGGTGGTTAGGGCTCCAGAGATACGAGCCGTATCGGAGGAGTACTGCCTTCTGTATCCTTTATCCGCGCAACGCCAGCTTCGCCTGATAGTTGGCGAAGCTTATAGTTAATTTGTTATAAAATACACATTCGGTAAAAATTTCAACTACCTACCTAGTACTGTTCATGTAGTTAGTAGTGGATCAATAATATAGGGTTCCGCCCGTTGTGTCTCCCCACGTAACTTTTTTTCTTCATCAATCTATAAGTTTCTTTAAGTTACATGGTGTTCATAATAAGATATATTCTTTAAAAAATACCTGTTTCATGATTTAGCAAATTCTTTCTTCAGCATTTCCTATAGAGAATTGGAATTTAGAATCTTTTCAACAGAATCTAAACTTAGCTTATGTTTTTTTTTTAGGATGTTCCTAATCAATTAATTGCCTGAATATTCTATTCTTTTCCACTGCTTACCCTTCGAGTATGGAACCCTTATATTGAGGATAATAGGGAAGATGCAAATACAGATTTATAAAAATATTGTGATTAATAAAACTATACATATAATATAGTAAGCAGTATAAAGGAATTTTCACAAAAAAATTCTGCAACGTTTTTACTGTGTTACCCAGTTAATGGGTTGTGGAGGTCTGGTAGGCAGCCGCTCCACGTATAATACTGATATTCAGCTGAATCAGTTTGAATGGGAGCCGACCCCCATATAGTTAGGAATAGGCTAGGCAAATGATGATGGAAAATATAGCATGTTCCCCTATTCTGCATACACCAGAGGCTACCCAAGTGACATTCTGTCAGCGGTAGCGTGGCGAAGGCGATTGTCAAGACGTCACAATAATCTATGGTACAAACGCTGTCTTAATGTCACGTGACCAATCCCTTATGTTTCGGCATCTCGACAGTCGCACTGGCTAATAGAATGATACTTTGTGTAGAGCCTTCCTAGCTCCATTCTGATATACAAGCTTGAAATACTAGCCTCGTTTAACTTAAGCATAGCAATTGGCGTATTTTGTCAAAATATTCGCGTTACTTGGATAATAGAGAATATACCGTAAAGTCATCGTGATAAAATTCAATTTTGTACAATTAATAAGTAGTGCTATTCGCGTTACTTGTGTAATAGAAAATGTACCCTAAATTCATAGACATACAGTTAATTTTTAACAAATAAGTAAGGCGAATATTTGCGAAAATACGCTAAGCGCTCGCTTGCACAAACAAAAGTAGAGCGATTTGCTAGCACCAGGTTATTTCATACATAATGGCCGGGTTAGCAACTTTAGTGAAGTGCCTCGTTAACTTACGCACAGCACTTCATAGTCAGAGGTCGGAATTAGGTAGAGTTATTTATGTACTTACACTGATTTCATACAGCGAAAGAATAAGGGGATATGCCTCAAATCCCGAGATTAATTTTAAGGAGCAGAAAAATCCCGTGAATTATTAAATAAAAAAGTTATTTACTTTACACAATTTAAAACACTGCACGTGCGACGTTGCCAAATTTACATCAACGACATCGGATGTCCGAAGTTGCAAAATTCCAATGCGCACACGCGCGATGTTCCCATCTTTGTTTTATCTATCTCTGAGGTTTTTATTATGATTTACGGCCGCTTTCTATAACATATCTCAATCCTAATCTTAATCCCGATCCTTGTCTGTAACCAATCAACGGCCGAGTTTGTGTCCTTCACCACACAATCCTCACCTTTGATTGGTTACAGACAAGGATCGGGATCAAGATTGGGATTGAGATATATTATAGAAAGCGGCCGTTAATTGTAATATTGTTAGCCATCCATATAAATATGGAAGATCCATGTTAATATCAACATTTCGATGCAAGTACATAAATAACTCTACCTAATTCCGACCTCTGTTCATAGTACAAGACCCGTCTTCTGAAAACAAGAAGGATCAGTGGAAAAACGTAATGTAATAGTAATGACTAGCGATATTCTATTAAATCTTTAGTACTTAGAGTTTGTAACATGGGTTTAACACTATTTCAACATCGATTTGAGGATATGTTGTTGTAAAATACACTTTATTGGGAGTGTCATAGAGTGTAAAATTGAACGAATATCGACACTGATATGAAACTGCTGTTCCTGCGCTCTAGATTGAGTTTTATGACATAAGGATCGTTGTTAAATTTAAATATCGGTTCGGCGGAGTTTAGTCTGAGCTTCTGCGAAGAGACTAGAAATACAGTTAGATACTAATATTTGGTTATTTTCGTTTTCTTTAAAAAAAACCGTCTTTTAACTATCTACCAGATAAATTAACAAATTCAAGCGAATTTGTGTAAAATTATCTGTCGAATTGTACAAGCCATCAAAATATTATAAACGCAATTAAATGAGTTAGTCACGCCAAAATGGCTGAACCGATTTTGATTAATTTTGGTACAGAGATAGATGAAAAACTATATTAACGCGAGTGAAGCCGCGGGCAAGTGCTAGTCATCAATAATTGTGAGTTCATGAAAAATACCTCAAAGCGATGTTAACACAGTCTCTGACTAAACATGTGTTACAAGTTTACAGCCTTTACTGCGACGCCTGACACAGCTTCAAACATTTATACTTGAATTCATCATTCCAATCTATCGTCACTAATTCAATTAAAATAGAATGGGTTGCAATGGAATTTGAACCTTGTTTTGCATGATATAGAGTTTATTTTAGTTTATTACAATATTTGACTTACGGGTGATCATTCATAGCATACTGGGTGTCCTCCGTGCCGAATTTGGTCCTGGTTTCCTGACACCAGTCTTGCCAAGAAGTATCGTGTCACCCAGTTACTGGGTTGTGGAGGTCAGATAGGCAGTCCATGTAACAAACTGGTACTCGGCCGCATCCGGTCAGACTGGAAGCTGACCCCGTAATCAACTGAGGGCCTAGCGAATGTTTGACGTATAGTAACGTTACAGTATCGTTGACGTTAGTGAATTTTGAATATAAAAACTACAACCCTATAGTATTTTGGTTAAAATTTAATGCGACACACAATTTGTATTACACAAAATTATGAATATAGAATCGAATTCAAATAAATATGATGTGCGAAAGGAGTATTATAGTTTAGTAAAATTTAACGTAACGTTACTATTGGCGATGCAAAGATTCTAACTAGCGCCGCTAGTGTCAAAATTGTGAAGCTGTCTAAGAACGACACTTTGACAGTTTTCGCACAGCGTTGCCAACGTGTGGGGAATTCTCCAAGCTGCAGGGAATCTCAAGTTAAGAAATTCGACTTAGATTTTCGGGGAATGTTATAAATTGGTTTTGGCAACACAGCAAGTGTCGTTCTTAGGCCACATCAAAATTTTGCCGATAGAGGCGCGCGCATCTTTGCATCGCCAATACGTCAAAACATTCGTGCTTGGCCCTCTGTGGTACAGACGCCAGTACATATAAGCTACCCAAAACTGTCAAATTTTCCCAATCAACCTTTGATGTAGCTTGATGTGCTGGTCTGTACATGAAATTATGAGTTTAGCAAATAAGTTTTATCAGTTATCAATACCTAAGATAGTTTATGAAGTTTCGCTAGAGTTACATTTATTTCGATTTAAAATTTTGATGTCCCATCTTCAAAGCCCAGTTTTATGATCGAAAATTTTAGTATAATGTGTCGAAGCTGTGATATTTTAAATAGCCAATTACATCACTTGACATGCGTCTAGTTCATGACGCGTCTATAATTTCGTTCCGGAAGCCGGGGGTAAATGCTTGAAGATATGTCTGACGCCGGCTTTAAATTATCCCCAGTTTAATTTCTTATACAGAGTTATGGAAGAAGCAATACAACAAAACGAATAGTCTTAGTCTATTTAGTCTCGAAGATATTTTGTGTATTTGTAAATTAAGAAAAACAAATAAAAATGTAAAACTGGTACGTTATTTTTATTTATGCTACCTGCTTCTATTACCTACAGACTCCCCCGTGCTTCGGAAAGAACTTTATTTAAGCTGTGTTGTTCCCGGTTCTCATTTCTAGACCTTTTAACAGCAGTTAAAGACCAGCGGCCCTACCATGACGTGTTAAAGCGTGAGTCGTTCGAGCGAGAAGGAGGGATGGCACTATATAGGGTGAATAGCTCCATCCCTCCTTCTCGCTCGAACGACTGGCCGACGGGCCCCTGGACTTGAAATAATAGCAGTGGACTGCATAAACTGAATATATTGAAGTCTCCAGTAGACCAGGTACAATATTAATGAATGCGCGCGCGTATCGTCGTTGGAGACCGGTAGCGAAGTGAAGGGACCAGAAGGAACCCACCAAGCCCCGCGTCGCTCTCTCCGCCTCCCGCCGCTTCCCGACGTCAGCCGAAGGTGGTCGAAGACGCCCGAACACAGCCTTCGTGGAGGTAAGATAGGCAGCCGCTTCAGTGTCCCATGACACTCAGGACAATCTCCCAACTTGGCCACATTTATATAATCACTAATGTGGTCAAGCTCGGGAATTCTCCTTGGCGACTAATTAGCGACAATTTTTTTATCAGCCAATTCTGTCCCACTGCTGGGCACAGACCTCCCCCAACTCCTTCCAGATATTTTTGTCCCGAGCCACCTCGGACCAACACTCGCAGTGGGCGTCTGGTCGAGTCTCGCCTCCTCTTCCTGGGTTTATTTTTGTGTTAAATTAAAATCCCTGATGGTGACCATGCCAGTGTCAGGGACACGTCGCTCAATTAACGCTCAGTCGCTCAACAACCTATTGCCTCTCAGCTGCATCCGGTAAGACCCCGACATATTTGGGAAAGGCAGATTCATCGACGTCTGAGTGTGTTAGGTTATACAAGGGATAATCTTTTGCGGTGGCATCAATGCCGCCACTAAAAACCAACGTATCAAAATCTATATATATCGCAATAAAAAGAACCGCGTCGCCATCTATCCCGCCAACTGCGAACTAACTGAACGAAAAAAAAAAACATCTAGGTTTGAGGTAAGCGACAAGCTCCTCAAACTCAACATTCAAGTCGTGGTCCTGCTGAACGAGCGCGCGAAAGTTATCATCGTTGATTTGTGTTGTGACACATTTGACAAATTGAAAAATTATATTTCGATGAAAACAATATGAACGCGTTAGCACCACTGTTACAGTTGCGTTTATATTATTTTCATCGAAATCGAATGGTTCAATTTAAATTAAAATGCCGAAACGTAATTCGAGCCAGGTGCCAAGTTAACGCGTACCTACGACGGGTAGTAGGTACATAGGTATGTAAAGAGGTGTTACTATGTAACTATGAAAGGAGACATCATAGACATGGAGACATGCGGCGCCGGCCAGAAATAAAAATAAGTAGGTAGGGATTATGGCAAGGACGAAGGAGGTTATCTACCTATGTCTTGGACTCGAGGCTACAAATCTGGGCCAATATGGCTTTCTCTATTCACCTGTACTTCCCAAGTTTATCTTGGTTATATATCGCTCACCTAGTAATATATTGGCACATCTACGTTTTTCACATTTTACAGAAACGAGGATCAAAGATTTTATAAATTGTAAAAATGGATTTATGGGTTTATTTTACATTTTTTTACCAAACCCATAAAATCAGTAAAAAAATGTAAAATAAACCCATAAATCCATTTTTACAATTTATAAAATCTTTGATCCTCGTTTCTGTAAAATGTGAAAAACGTAGATGTGCCAATATATTACTAGGTGAGCGATATAGGAAAAATATACTTAGTGAGAAAAAAAATATTGTTATGTTATGTAAATCTGAAATTGCCACCATATGTGGGTGGCAATTTCAGATCCGCGTGGTAAAATGTTCGTACATTCTCTGTATCGGAAGCAGCCAGTTGTAATGCAGTTATATGCTGTAATAGATAGGTACTATTAGCATTAGGTAAGTGAGGAAGATGATTAATGAGGATAGCGGTCTTACTTTTACTGTTACGTAAATAAAATGGAGGTCTATTCCAGTATTAAATTAGGTTGAAGATGTCATGTTTTCTTGGAAGTACCTATACTGAAATGAAAACAGTGAGCACCACGACGTTTGCTTTGGGAAAAAGAATATAGGTAAGTATATGATGCACAAAAAATATGGCAGTAGGTAACACCAGATGATAAACTATTTTGGTAACCGAGACCACATAATCGCTTACTATCAAGTGAGTGATCAAACGCGATTCTATTAAATTATTTTATCCAGCTGTTGCTGACCCACTGCTAGATAAAAGCCTCCCCCAAGTTCTTCCACACATTCTTCACAGACAATTAAAAAATAAAACGATCGATCTGCGTGATCGAGGTCAAACAAGACCATCACGAAATAAAAACAATAAAGTATGTGTCACGTCAAACTCCCTGCTGAGCCTCTCAGACTAAATTATTCAGAACTGCGTGTAAACAAGACATATAGGTATAGAAAGATAGACAGCCTGATTTACGACTTGCAAATAAAATTCATGCTACTAGTGTCGCTTCGCAAGGTTTTGACCTCACAAACCATCGATTATTTAATTATATTCCGATGCCCATTTGACTACAACTATTTTTGTGCCCTGCACGCCACATCTTTATTAAATGAAAAAATGTATGTCTATGGATATGAGTAAAAGTATTTTTTTGTGGGCCGCCAGCGCATCATGTATTGTCGGTCAAAAGATAAAATTAGGCCATAGCGGAAACTAAAGCATCGACTTGAGACGTAGAAGCTTTTCCTAAAATAAATTGTTTTAACTACACATCATATCATATTGTACCTACACTTAGCTTGTATAATATTGCTTGTACCTCAATTGTAGATAAGTAGGCCAATAAATAAATAAACTAATTCCAATTTGGAATCCGAAAAACAAATCGAACAAAACAAGCTTATATTAACAAAATATAAATTCTAGTTAAAACCAGATCATTCAAGATATCACTTAGGCTCCTCCCATAGATTACAAAGCTCCACCTAGTCTCCCGGCGATGTGAGTATCACTGACGTGCAAAATTTCAACCAAACGACACGCAAACAGTCGCAGTGCACTGATGCACTCGCCGCGAGACGCGACATTCTCGCAGCGCACTCGTTGCAAAATATTTTTTCAACAAAACGAAGCTGTGTAATCATTTTTCGCGGTAACGCTGTGATCCGTCGCGACTTCGCGAGTTATGGCCATACGCTGGTGGAAGATTATGTTCTCGATTGGAGATCAGTAGACTCGTCGCGCGCACGCCAAATGCAGCAAAGCAAGTGGTCTACGAACTACGGTTTCAACTAATAAGAATAAGTCCTAACTACATAAATAAGATGTTGAAAAAAACAAGAGTGGGAGTTTAATATCGATTTAGACTTCGCACCGCAGACCCATACCTATATTTTGCATTTTGGCGTTCACTGCCTCCCAAAAAATAATCTAGGGATATGATGTTCCCGTGTACATTGTCGAATGATATCATTCCGAAAACGAGCGGCGCCACGGAACGTCGCGCCACATTTTCTTAATGCATCTAAGTGCGCAAAAAATCTTGGATTTTGGAAACGCAATTTTGGATAATAAAGTTTTTGATATGGAGTCAGACACCGTGAGTAACTGAATTTTCGTTTGTTTTCTAGTTTTTAAGAAGACAGTGATTTTGTGTGTTGCCAGTTACGACCGAATATACGTCGTATTATTTTTGTTGGCTCGATTTTCAAGGCTACCGGTTGCATAAAGATAGTCTGGTTATTGACCTAGGTCATTTCGATCATTTGATACGCACGTTGATGATATTTTGTGTAATTTAATAATTAGTGAAGACTTTATGAACGTTGGTTAATAATTCCGTTTTATTTTAAACCGAACTTTCCTAATAAGAGAATAATAATAGAAGGGAAAAAATCTCGGAAAGGAAGAAATCACTCCTCTTGTAGTTCTTGGGGTTGAAATACTTCAGATCGTAGGTACCTACTCGTATTTAATTAGTTTGAAAATGTTATAAATTAAAATAAATCAGATCAAGTTTTTTACTTATTTATCTAAACCTGTAAATTTACCTGTGTAATACTAGTACTTAAATCTCGCTGTATTATATAAATTGTGTGACGTTTTAAGTAAATAGTAAAAGTTTTAAAGGAAGTTTTTATTTTATTCTTTTTAGTGCAATTAAAAAAAGCTTGTTTAGAAGTTTTTTTTTACTTTTAATTTATTTTTTACTTTTTAGTTATCGCTGGACAGGTTACTCAGTCTGTTCATCTCATTCAACGCATCATGTACGAGTCCTTTCATTTGATACCCGTATTGTAGGAAAGTCTGCCATCTTTAGAAGCCAGTCATATTGGATTTAGAGTGACGTCACTATAATTTTCGAGTTTTCTCAGCAAACCCTTTCATTTGATACCTGCTCATAATGTAGAAAAGCATAAAAAACTAAGTCCCCCATCTTTAGAAGTCCGCCATATTTAATTTAGAGTGACGTCACTTTATTTTTCGAATTATTTTCAGCAAGCCCTTTCATTTGATACCCATATTGTAGCAAAGCATAAAAACTTAATCCGCCATCTTTAGACCATATTGAATTTAGAGTGCCTTCACTTTAATTTTCGAGTTATTCTCAGCAATAACTTTCATTTGATACCTACCCATATTGTAGCAAAGCATAAAAAACTTAATCTGCCATGTTTAGAAGGCCGCCATATTGAATTTAGAGTGACTTCACATTAATATTCGAGTTATTCTCAGCAAGCCCTTTCATTTGATACCCATATTGTAGCAAAGCATAAAAAACTTAATCCGCCATGTTTAGAAGCCCGCCATATTGGATTTAGAGTGATGTCACTTTAATTTTCGAGTTTTTCTCAGCAAGTCCTTTCATTTGATACTCATATTGTAGGAGTGCATTAAAAATAACAGATTCACCATCTTGGGTGTTCCGCCATGTTGGATTTAGGATGACGTCACACAGCTAACTATGCATAGTCATCTAAAATAAACGTGTATACAAAGTTTCAAAGCTCAGCAAATTCTTTTATCAAAGCTCAGCAAAATATCAGCTTGCTGCATTGGACTCGGTGGAACGCAGAGCAAAAAGGCTTATAGGCGACGAGTCGCTGGTGGCTAAGCTTCACAGCCTGGCTCATCGGCGTAGTGTTGCTTACCTGTCGATCTTCTACAGATTGTACTTCGGTGAGTGTGCGCAGGAACTTGGACCTGATCCCATCATCGCCCTTTTACCACCAGAATACCAGACGTACTGCTGGGTACCATCCTCACTTGGTCGATATCCCGACCAGTCGTACTCAGCGCTTCTCCTCCACATTTATTATGCGCACAGCCAAAGTGTGGAACTCTCTACCAGTGCAGCGTCTGTGTTCCCTTCCACATATAACCCGTCTGCCTTTAAAGCAAGAGTTAGCAGGCATCTTCTGGGCACGCTCGCTCCATCATAGACCTCATCTATCGCTTTCCATCAGGCGGGATCGAGGTCAAGAGCTAGACCATTCCACAATAATAAAAAAAAAGTTTCAGCTCAATCGGTTGAAGATATCTGCTTCAAAATTGAGTTGTAAGAATCCATCCGAACAAACTAAACATATAATTGATATAATACATACATTGCAAACTTTTATAAGCTTTTTAAAAGCTTTTAATTAATTTAACTGTCAAATGGCAGAGGACAGACGTGTGTGGACAATTGATAGGCAGGGCGTTGGCCCAGCGGTGGATCAGTAAATTAGATTATAAACTGACAAATGACCATGCAAAATGTTGAAAAGCAGTATTTCAACATAATAGGACGTGTAACATACGTGTAACAGAATAAGTCTTCATTATGAACAACTTTTGGGGCCAACAGTGAAATCGTAATTATTTCGTCTCCGGAAAATTGTAAACTCCGCCGTAAGATTGTAAAATATCGCGTGAAAATGTAAACTCATGTTTCTTAATGAGGCACGGATATTTTGGAAACTGTTGATGATCGGATCTTCGATTTGTTGTATTGAAAATGATGTCCTTACATTATTTTGAAAAAATTTAATCAAAAAAAGATTTATTACAATCTTACGGAGTTTGCAATTATCCGGTGACATAGACACAAATTTTATTATTAGCGGATGTTTAAGTAACAAAATAAACTTAAATTACAAATTTCTGTTTTATGCTCTTAGTACTTTTGACTGTGCGTTGATAGTCAGTCAGGACAAACAGGATTTTATAGTCATCAATCATTAGTTGTTTTAGTATACATTTTTATGTCATTGGCAAAATTACCTATTTTGAGTTGATAACTTTTCTCGCTAACCGTACCAACAATGAAAACAAAGGCACACATGTCATGATTCATGAAGCACATTAAAATTTGTTAAAAGCAAGTTCATTGCTTCATTCATAGTTAGCAATGTGCTGACGTCAATCGTCAGTCGTTGAAAAAAGAACTGTATGTAGCGAACGAAATCGCAGTCTATCAGAAAAAACTGAATGTGGATTAGCAGTGGATGATCAATGGCGTAACTGCCTGGTTATAATGCGAAGAGAAATTTGAGCTCCGAATGACCTATTTTCAAGGCTAATGTGGTGGACTTTTTTTACTACTCTATGACAAGCACACCGTTTACATAGTGTAAACTAAAATCTTCGCGGGACAGGGAACACGGTAAACAAGCAGGCGACCCAACTTATGCTAATTTTTCACCGTCCCGTGATAATGGAAATCAGTCTGTGCCTGCTAAATCTATCAAGGACATTGATCAACGCATTCCGAAAGTCTAGTGTTGCTAGCATAGTTAAAAAAAAATCCGCACAGTTTACTGGAAAAATCCATAATTATGCTATCATTTTCAGTATGGATTCATTATACCTATTATGATTCTTTATATTTTATCGTTGAAATATTCTTTTGTACTATAACAGCATTTTTTTATTAAAAATTGTTTGTTTTTTTTTATAAATATGTTTATTTTATCTTCTTTTTTATTAATTCAGGTAGTTCATTCTATATTTTTATTGACATTGCATAGGGACTTGTTGAATGTAATTTTAGTCGAGAATGTAGTATGTTTAGTCCTGATTTGTGTCGGAGTGTGTAACGTGATTGTATGTCCTCGCGCTTTATATAAAATTCTTGATACTTACGAACTTTGCAGGTTTCTAATATGTATATGTAGGTACCTATACGGGAAGTGTTAAGATATTATTATAATTTTGGAAGTGTGGTTTGCAGCTGTCAGTTTGATCGATGTTATTTACACTTAAAAAAAATAGAATCCTAGCAGATTCTATTTTTTTTTAAGTGTAAATAGTGTGGGTGCATCTGTGCTATATTCCCAAAGGGTTCTGTTATTAATATTAAGGTTTCTGTTACGAAAAAATGTTACTTGAAGAATACTGTGTGATATCTAAAGATCGTGCAAATTTCGATCGATTTCCAGCATAATAAATTATGATTGTATGTCGTTTCAGTTCCTAAATTGTACGAATAGGAGTTAAATCCGGTGGGCTGGTGGGCAACATTATAATATCGAAATAAGTTTGGGTTATCTGTTCCATAGACGCGTCCTGTTCGTATCTGGGGGCACGGTAGTGCCCCCGCCAAGACGAGCCAAGCAAAGAGCAAGGGCACTACCTACCTTTTCTCGAAGTGTTTTGTCGTTTTTTTGAACCCTCATAGAGTTGGTTTCCGATGTTCCAGATAGTTCATATTCTCAGGATATGATGTCAGTAATAGATTAATTAAACATACAAAGTCTCAATTGAATAGCCCTAATACTTTAGATTTTATTCATATCTAAAATACACCGAATTCGTCACTTACACTCTGACACACTGATGATCATCAAAATGTTTGGCTACTTCCTGAAGTGCTAGAAAGCCGAAATTTGGTTTGTAAACAAAGTTCAGTATACAAAAACACTACCGTGCCCCCAGATAAACTTATAACTTTTAACCCCAACCCCTAAAAATTGGGGGGGTGGGGGTTGGAAGTTTGAATGGAAAATGGGCTATGAAAACCGGCACTGCTGATGTGCAAGAAGTACACCCCAAAAAAAGAAGAAAAAAACAAACACTAAAAAGACTGCCTAGCAACTTACAAAAAGAACTGAAATCCCACCAAAAATATTTCATGTAAAACGTTGCCAAGACGACTACATAAGGTTAACCGGCCTAACTCTACCGACCCTAACTTCACAAATTCTACATATCAGTAAAATGTATGGCTTGGCTGTTTCGTTACTTACTTCAGAAACTAAATATTCGCATCACCTCCACGACGGTAGCGAAACGGCGAAGCCATACATTTTTACTGATATGTAGAATTTGTGAAGTTAGGGTCGGTAGAGTTAGGCCGTGTAGATTCAGAAGCTTGGCTCTACGTGAGATCTGCTGATGTCTTTTTCACAGGGAAAACCTTATGTGGTCGTCTTGGCAAAATTTTACATGAAATGTGTTTGGTGGGATTGGATTGACCGGATTGACACTGTAGTGTTAACTGTCATTATTTATTGTCATGAGAGTGACAGTTCAATTGTCAAAACACATGCTGGATCCTCAGCTCAGCTCTTCAATAAAAAAAATATTACTTTCAATGTTCTCAGTTTCTGAAGTTACATAAATAAGTTTTTCTTTTGATTTCAAGATGCCTCCGCCGAATAACAGTGGTTTTATCGTGGTAGAATGTCAGACAGCTCCAAATGACAACAACAAGTGTGTTTGTGTACCAAGATCTTGGGTTCAATGTGAGCTAAGAGAGAAGAAGGTGGCTATCGCATATCCTGCTGAAGATGAAAGCCGTATTACAGCAAGAATTGTGAACAATGAACCAGCGAGCGGAGCCTGGTCACACTATATTGGGGAAATAAAATATGAAGCAGGTATTGTATCTGTAATCCCGACGAATTAACACCGTTTATTTGGACTAATTGCTGTCTATCATTCAAATAAGATTTTACTAAGTTTAGCGCTGTTTTGCCTAGTCCGTAATGCTCGAGCTTCATGAGTAATGTTTCGTGATTTACACAATCAAACGCCTTAGATAGGTCGCAGAAGATGCCTATGGCGTCTTGTGCCTCTTCCCACGCATTAAAGATATGTTTTAGTAAGGTGACACCGGCGTCAGTTGTACAACGTCCTTTGGTAAAACCATACTGTTTATCGTGTAAGATGTTATTTGTGTTAAAATGATTAAGCATTTGATTAAGCATTACCTTTTCGAATACCTTGCTAAATACTGGCAATACGGACACCGGTCTATAGTTATTTGTGTCTTTACTGTCCCCGGATTTAAAAAGTGGTATAACTTTACTGTATTTCATCAGATCCGGAAATACTCCTTGATCCACACATAAATTAAATATTAAAGCTAAATACGGCGCTATAGTCTCAATAATTGAGGTACATACTTTGATAGACAATCCCCACAGGTCTTCTGTCAATTTAATCTTGATTTGTTTAAAAACCTTTAGTACTGTTATGGGGTTTATATGTTTAAACTCAAATTTAGTTGGGCAGGCTGACACGTTGGCCTGTAATAAATCAAAAGCCAGCGAAGGCGAGGAGTTTAAGGCTTCAGTTGTTTCAATAGGGATACTGGTAAAGAAATTTACAAATTCCTGAGCAACTTTCTTGTTATCGCTAATAAGACCATGAGGAGTCTCCAATGTGTAATCAGTATTATGTCTTTTGTTCCGCTTTGTTTCATTATTAATTATCTTCCAAACCGTCTTTATTTTATTTTCTGATGCTTTAACCTTATTGCTAATATATAAGGCCTTAGCTGCCTTACAAGAAATTTTATAAATTTTTGAGTAGGTAGCAACATATTTATTAAAAGTTTCAGTCATAATAAATGGCTTAAGGCCATACAGCTCATAAAGTCTATCCCTACTTATTCTCAGTCCTTTAGTCGCCCAGTCACTAAATAAAAACTTAGGGCAAATAGTTTTAGTTCTCTTTTTAAAAGTATTATTAAACTCAGTTTGGACTACTGAAAACAATTCTGTATACAAAATATTACCATTATTCATTGTGAAGTCCCGATCACTTAACTTGGTAATTAAAGTGTTGTTAAATTTATTTAAATTACCGGAAGTTATTGGTCTGGATTGTATTTGCACTTGTTGAATAGGTATATTGCACTCAAAAGATACCATTAGCCCGCTGTGATCTGAAGGGAGCTCATTTACAATGGCTTTTTCTAAATAGTTGCAGCAACAAAAAACATTATCTATACATGTAGCAGTAGCTGTAGTTATTCTAGTTGGTTCTATGAAAACATTTGACAAATTGAATGATTTAAAGAGATTTAATAATCTACTGCTATCTGAATTATTTTCTAAAATATTAATATTAAAGTCACCACAGATAATTACTAATTTATTACCAGTTGCAAGTTTTGCCAAGACATCTTCCATCACTGACTCAAATATAGAGTAGTTCAGATAATTAGGGGGTCTGTAAACGCACACTATGACATGCTTATCCAGCTCAACACAGGAGAGTTCAATGCTATGTTCAACTGACAGCTCAACTATGTCTCTACGAGTTTTAAATTTAATACAACTTTTGATTAAGATTAATGAACCCCCACGTAGCATTGATTTGCGGTTAAAACAACTTCCCACATTATAATTCTCATAATTAATGAGCATTTCAAAATCCTTTAGCCAATGCTCAGTAAAACAAATAATGTCAAACATTGTTTTTTCTAAAAATAATTCAATTTCGAGTTGTTTCGAAGCAAAACCTTGAATATTCTGATAAAATAATTTCAAGCATTTCAGCTTAGCTCCTTTATTATAATTAGCTGTGTGAGAGCTAGAAGATACTTGGTTGATTGTAGATGTGGCTATACTGTTATTGATATCCTCTGTTGTCTTACAAATTAGTTTAAAGTTACATCCGGAGTGAGCCCTAAGAGTCCCATGCCATCACCAGGCAATGAGACACATGGAACCTCCTTCGTACAATTATTGTAAATATGTATAGCATCAGCGCTACAGTTATTTAGTGTGTCCACCTGAACATTAGTATTATTACTAATAATTGTGGTGTTAATTATAGAACGTGACTTCGACATACTACTTATGTCTGAGTTTATATTATATGCTAATAGCTTAGCTATATGGTGTCTAAATTTAATAGGTAGATACACTGTATTCCTAGTCGACTTTAATTTCTCAACAAAATTGTTGATATCCGCAAAAACAAGTTTGTCGCTATAATGACTCACTAAGAAATGTACATGCTTATTAAGCATATGAATATAATTGTTTTGTTTACTTGACAATTTTTCAAAATATGGGAAAGCACACAATATAATTTTTTTACAATCTATCTTTAGCAACTCAGCGACACAGTCTGTTATATCATCTTTTTTAACATTTAAACTATTTCCTATAAACACAGTAATATTGGTATCTGGTTTATATACATTTCTAGTAACTAATTCCATTATATGCTTGTAGTTTGACCCAGGCATGCAATAATTCTGAGTAGAATAACTCAGGTTGTTATTTAATAATTTTGCTAAACCTCTTCCTATACTATCAGAGAACATAACTGAATGAAAACAATCATGACTATTATTAAACGGACTATTATTAAATGGACTGCTAGCAATCTCAGGCTGGTCCATTTCAAACAAATTATGTGCAATACCAGTTGTCACACAG